>QEPC01007800.1:3164308-3191906 GCA_003113815.1 Sphenodon punctatus
GTATCCCTGGCAATGGGAATCAAGGATATTCTGCCCACAGCAACTGTAGATTTAGAATGGGAGGGCTCAAAAGGACCCATCCAGGTGGCTGTACTCCCCAGAAAGGCACAAAATGAAATGTTGGTGGGGAATGCTATAAACAAATGGATGCTGGACGGGAGGGTAGAAAAAGCCCAATCCCAGGAACACAGGGAGCTGGAGAGCAACCTGGGAAGGGAGGGTGAGGGGCAACAAGACTCAGAGAGCCTAAACAAGTTGCACCTCTAACTCTGGAACATGGGGAGACAGAGAACAACCCTAGTGGAGGGGAAGGGTTACAAGAAGGCTCTAGCAGCCTTACAGATCCTGCACCCCAACCTGTGAACTCCACTCAGGGGCAGGAAAACCCCAAAGAGGAGTCCCCAAACCAGCCAGAAGGCAGGGGAGGGCAAGACTCGGGGAGTGAACTGCATGTCCCTGTCTCACATGAGGAACTGAAGGAAGTGAAGCAAATGGGTCAACCTGATTCTGAAGCCCAGGACTTGGCATCCCACCTTACACAGCAGAGACCAAATTCTGCAGAATCAAACTGAGTAACCATCACGGGGGGAGAGATAGAGGCTACAGACACCCCTACTCAACCCAGGGGGTTGCAGGATGGCCTGGAGGTTTGTTGTCCTACCTTAAGAGAAGGGGGGAAGCAGCCAACTGAACCCAAAGGGTTACAGGCAAGCCGGGAGGTGGAGGATTCTACCTCAAGAGAAGGTGGGAAGAGGCAAGAAACCTTTCCCGGGATGGAGGGGGGAACAAGGGGTGTCTCTTCCCCAGGGATAGAAATGCACCACCCTGTAGTCCTAAAGGGGCAGGAGCATCAGTCTAAGAGTGAACTGTGCACCTCTGCCTTACCTAACAAGGACCAGGGAAATGCTGCTAAAGTAGAGACTTTAGATTTTGCTTTTGTTTTTGTTTTCCATTGGTTTCAATGGAAAACACATTTTTGACGGTAACCTTTCCCCCCGCCCCATTATATTTGACTAAATCCAATGGAAGGCATTAAGTGTACCAAATTCCAAAAAGAGTGGATAAAGGAATCCAATGTTATAAGCAGTTGAATGCCTGTTAGTCGTTCCCCATATACTTACTGTCTGCCCTCCTCTGCAGACTGATGCAACGAACCTGATTGTAACCAAGCCAAGCACACGCACGTGAGACTTTGCATCCGCCTGAATGTTTGTTTTTTTTCTCCCCTGTCTCTCCCACTGCTTCCTGTCTCCCCCTCCTTGTCTTTTAGATTGTAAGCCACAGGCAGGGACAGCATCTATTTCTATGTTCTGTGCAGCGCTGGGTGCATGGCTGGCGCTATATAAATGTTTATAATAATAATAATTATTATTATTTTACAAAAATCTTCATATACATTCTTAGCTGTAACTTCTTTGTCACACATGTAATGTATATGAAACTTGGCAAGTTGATACCCCTTTATATATTTACTATCTATGCCAACGTTCAGAAGGATTTGATAAAGGATCCTGGTGGTATAAGCAATTAACTTATAAATGTATGTCTTCCTGTAACATCTTTGTAGTCCAACCAGTGAACATGAAATTTGGCAGAGCTGTATATTCCACTTTCACAATCATATCTTCCAAATATCAGGAAGATGTGATAAAGGGTCCCAATTTTATATGCCTGCACAGCATATACAGAGAAGGAGCCTATGCCAGGGATTCTCTTACGTGTCACTGTGGTATGAGATCGGTTTGTGATGCTAATAGGCCAGCAGAAATATCAACCAAATATCCTCATTCTGTGCTGTGACCATCATAACTTCTCTCCCACACTTGTTACTAGGAACTCAGAAGCATCTGTTTAGGAAAGAGTCAATAGAGATTATCTTATGTCCTCTGTCACAGTGCAGCATGTGATTGTGATTATAATTGGCCATCCTGGATATGTAAACTATGTCTCATGATTTCTGGGATGCTATCCCCAAAGTCTCAGTTACATCCCTTCTATGCCCGCCTCAGGGCTGCCCCCTATGCCCACCTCAAAGCCACTACGAATTGGTCCTGTGAAGCTATAAGCATTCAGTAATTGTCCAGTGAATGTGTCTGTCAGTCTATTGGGTTTCTCCACATCCTCCCTCCTACAGCCTCCCTCCCCCTGCCATGCCTGGTGCCTGCCTCTGACTGGCACTGCATGTGTTGCTATTTATCTGAATAATGTTCTTCAAGGGGACAACTTCAATTGCTTATAAAATTGGGGTCCTTTATCAAATTGTCCTGTAATTTGGCAGAGATGACAGGGAAGGCGTGTGATAAATGTCTCTCAAATTACTTATAAACAGGATGGAATATAAAAATGGTACAGCCATAAACATATTTTCAAGTTAATAGCTTATAACACCAGGACACGTTATCCAATCTTTCTGAAATTTGGCAGGATTGGTTCACTAGTGGAGGGACATAATATTCCCAGGTTTCATGCAAAGTGGATGGAATATAAAAAAGGTGTAGCCACAAATGTGTATGGAGCTTTCCTTAAAATCACAACATTCCATTCCTTCCTTGACCAGCGGCGTTCCACAGGGTTAGATTCTGTCTCCACTTTTGGTTCGATTCCATCTCCACTTTTGTTTAATGTGTATATACAGCCCCTGGGGGAGATCTTGAGAGGGTTTGGGGTGCGATGTCACCAATATGCTGATGATACTCAGCTGTACCTCTCGTTTTCGACTGACCCAGGTCCCGCTGTCTCATTGCTTTCCCAGTGTTTGGAGACTGTGGCAGACTGGATGTGGCAGAGCAGACTGAAGCTCAATCCTGATATGACGGAGGTGATGGTGGTGGGTAGGGCGAGGGAGGTGCCGACCCCTCTTGTGAGGGTGGCCTGCCCTTCCATAGCCCAGCAGGTTCAGAGACTGGGGGTAGTTTTGGATCCGGGCCTCCGTCTGGATCGGCAGGTGGAGGTGGTGGCTAAAGCTGCCTTTTGACAGCTGTATCTGGTACGGAGGCTGTGCCCATACATCTCCGGGCCCAACCTGGCCACTCTTATTCACACCTCCATCACCTCGAGGCTAGGCTACTGCAACCCGCTCTACGTGGGGCTTCCCTTGATTCTGGTTCGGAGGCTGCAGCTGGTGCAGAATGCGGCGGCCCGTCTCCTTACAGGGACGAAGCGACGGGAGCATATTACACCTGTGCTCCGCACCCTGCACTGGCTGCCTATAGCATACCGAGCCACGTTCAAGTTGCTGGTGTTGGTCTATAAAGCCCTATACGGTCTGGGCCCCTCATACCTTGGGGACTGCCTCACCTTCCGTGCCCCAGGGTGGCCACTGCGGTCTGCTAGGGGCGCCTTCCTGGAGGCCCCCTGTGTTAAACGGGGGCCACGGTGGAGAGGGCATTCTCGATGGCCAGGCTGTGGCTTTGGAACTCCCTCCTGAAGCCCGTCTGGCCCTGGGTCTGATGGCTTTTTGGTGAACCTGTAAGACCTGACTCTTCGCCCAGGCCTTCTGAGGGGAGGATGGGAAGGGAGGGAGGGGGGATTTGGGGGCTGGGAATGGGGGTGGGTAGTTTTAATTGTTTATAACTGATGATATTTTATGTATTTTTGTACTGTTTTATTTGTTGTGAGCTGCCCTGGGATGCCGTAGGCATGAGGGGGCGGCCAATAAATATAAATAAATAAAAAATAAATAAATAGAATTGGTCCCCGTTATCAAATGGGGACTGATTATAGAAGCAATAATGTGTCCTGATGTTATAAGCTATTATCTTGAAAATATATTTCTGGCTGTACCATTTTTATATTCCATCCTGTTTTAAGTAATTTGGCAGACATTTATTACACACCTTCCCTGTCATCTCGGCCAAATTACAGGAGAATTAAAAAATTTGTTACACATACTGCTCTCTGTTGGGGGGTACAATCTTCACAAGTTTCACCAGAATTGAATGAGAGAGAGAAAAAAGTATAGCCAGGAATATGTTTTCCAGTTTTTTCCCCATTATTTCAAAAACAAAATTTCATTTTCATTTTTGTTTTCATTATTATTATTTATTGTTTTTGTTATTACTATAATGAAAATGAAAATCACAATTTTAGTTTTCGTTGTCATATGAAATGCATAACCTCATTACTTACCTTTTTCTCCTAGGGTCCAGTGACTGGGCAACATCCGCACCATTTTGGAAAATGGCATCCAGTCTGAGCATGTGCATATTGGATGCCATTTTGGAAAATGGCACCAATGCTGACTAGAGCCATTTTGGAAATTGGCCATGTGTACACAGAACAGCGCTGGTGGCCATTTTGCGCATGTGCAGTGCTTTTTTGTGTGTGTTAATTTCTTCCTGGCATGGCCCTGAGAAGGCCATGCTGGGCACTGCAGGTTGCCGGAGCCTAGGGGAAAAGTAAGCAAACCACCCTCCTCCCCACCCCTGCACAGGTCGTCTACTCTCCTCTCCAAACTTGCACAGGCCCCCTACTCCCAGTTCTGCCTCCCCATGACCCCTGCCCAGCACCTACCTCCCCTGGAATTCTGCGCCCATCTCAATAGTGCTGCTGTGGCAGGCACTGGTGTGGGCAGACACGGGAAGGGGTCCAGGGGAAATAGGCGCAGGCAGAGGTCTGGGGAGGCAGAGCTGGTGGCAGGATTGGTATGGAAGGAGCTTTATCGTCACTTGGGGGATCCGATGGGGATGCTGGATCGGTATGAAGATGATCAATATGATTCTTCCGATTCACGCCAAAATCAGGCAAATTGTATTGATCTGATACCGATCTTCCCATCCCTAGAAATTACAATGGTGCTGATTACTTCCAAGCCTAAATTTCACAGAAGAGCTGCTGGCATGAAAAAAGAAGTGCCAGGACTAAAAGGTGGCCATTCCTAATTGCAAGAAGATGTGAACAGAATTTTAAAAAGTAAAATAAGGAGTTATATTCCAGGAGTCCCAGAAACTGGAAAAATTATAAAAGTGCAGGGTGAACATTCAATTGTAGTGGTTTTTCTACTAATGCCCCAAATTGCTTTTTAACCTTTTTTTTTTTTTTTAAATGTGATAAAACTGCAACATTCACATAACAGAGTGAATTTCAGTGCAGACTCTCTGAAAGACTTACTTAGCAAAAGCAAGGCCACATTTTAATTTTATGCAGCATGGAACACTAGTTATTCTGTTGCAATGACCCACAGAGCATTTTCAAGTTTACAAATAGCAGAGCGTGACATGACATTTTGATACACAAAGTGATAATGAAAATCTGAAGAACATCACATGCATTTGCAGCTTGGATAACCTTTTTCAACTGAGATGGTGGCTTTCTGAAGTGTGAATAAAAGTGCAAGCTATAATACCCTTGGAAACCTAACATATGCTTTTATTTAGTACACATGGTCAGCCAGTAGTCATGTACTGGAAAATAATTCAGCCTTTCTCCAATGGAGGAGTAGCTATGGCATCCAAATTTTTAGCCAAGCTATTAAGATGCTGTTTTCTGGGTCATATGGCACTGTCATGAAGGAGACCAAACTTAATGCAAGGCAGACAAGCAATGTCGGGCGACTAGAAAGGGGACAGCAGAGACTTTCTGTATATTTTCTTCCTATTGATCCTTTAAGACTTTCCACAGAGTAAAAGCTATGTGGTTCATGCAAAATAAAGAAAATGTGAAGGCTGAAGTGAAGAGTATAGTATAGCCTTCTCATCCCTTTGCCTCGTAGCTATCTTCCTCTCAGACTCACAGTAATTTCATCATAGAAGATAATGAACAACTAATATTATCATCTGCTATAAAGATCAGGATTTGTCAATATTTGTTGTAAAATCCTCTTCTTCCGTCCATTAGAAGTGGGCATAGATTTGAACAGTATTGTCCCTGCTGGTGTTTTCTGTGTGTAAAGGAATTAGAGGAAACTATGAGAAAATCTTAAAGACAGGTCTTTGGGCATTTTTAGACTAGCACCTCCCCACGCATTATGAATGTTTTAGGGCTTGCATAGAGCACCAATGCAGCCATGAAACATGCATGATAGATGGGTAATGGGTGGGGAAGCACTTGTCTAAAAACACCCTTTGGGCATTTTTAAACAAGACACTCTCCACCCACTACCCACCCACCACCCACTCACTATACATATTGTAGGGCTCCAATGTTGCCTTGTGGATGCCATGTAACAGGCACTGTGGGTGAGGGGTGGATGGGTGGAGAGTGTCTTGTGTGAAAATACCCTTTGTCTCTTGCTCTGGCAGCAGAATTTGGCCAGAAAACCAGCATAGATGTGCACAGTAACTCTCTTTTGTTCTCATTATTCATTTCATTTTCATTATTAAAATGTAATTCATTTTTGTTATATTTCGCTAGTCTTTTTTTCATTTTTTTCATTTTATTTTTTATTTCCATTGGTTTCAATGGAACTCACTGAAAGCTGAACTCTTGCAGTGAGCTCTAGCACGCGCGTGCACACACACGCATAGAAAGGTGCTCTCAGACAATCACAAAGGCCACAATGGGGGCATGCAAGGACAGTCGGACCTGTCCTTATGAGTAAGGTTGGAAGTAAATTAGCATGGGCAAGGCAAAACTTACCTCTAGAGACTACTGGATGCATACTGGCTTTGTGGCTAGTTAGTCAGCACAGTAAAGAGCAGCCCAGAGGCTTCTCTAAACTACATCAGTACAAGGATTGCTTCTGTCACTCATCTGTGTCCTGCCAAACATATCTGAGAATCTGAGCCTTGATGTCTTCCCACATAATGGAGCATTTGACCCTTTTGTGAGTTTAGTTTCAAAATCTGAGTATAGACAAACGTAGGCAAGAAACTAGGGATATTTTGTCCGTTTAAGGGCAGATTGACAAATTCTGGTGCTATTGAAGTCCACAGTAGAACTTCAATAGAATTGTAATTTGTCCAAGTTAGAATTTGAGGTGCAGGGCCTGAAGCATCATCCTCTACAAGCATGATTGAAAGTAAAGCCAATTAAAATTAATTGCAAGCATGAGGTTGAGTGAATCCTTATCTATGCTCATTTTAAAAAATATTAATAATTCCAAATAACTGCAATTATAGCCCATATTAGATATATAAATGTTGATCATTGTTTCCCTATTTTGTATGTCTTTTTCATACATATGCCTCCATAATCTATGCCACCATAGTTTGGGTATTTTGAGACCCTAAATGATTGAAATTCAATGGGATTGTAACTTAGTCAAGTTAGAATCTGAGATTTGATGCCTGAAGCATTATCCTCTGTTGGCTGGAGAACATAACATTTGACATATTGGGGCAGGCCAATGGTCCACTTAACTTGGTATCCATTCTCCATCAGTGACCATTGATGAATACCTCCAGAGGAATCCACAGAGCAATTGTGGAGTGATCTACCCTATATGTTCACTCTCAGCATCCAGCAGTCAGAGAGCAATGGACACTCAAAGCCCAGGCCTTGACCTGTGGCGTTCAACAGGGTTTGATATTGTCTCCACTATTATTTAATGTATATATATATACAGCCCCTGGGGGAGATCGTGAGAGGGTTTGTGGTGCGATATCACCAATATGCTGATGATACTCAGCAGTACTTCTCATTTTCAACTGACCCAGGTCCTGCTGTCTCATTACTTTCCCAATGCTTGGACGCTGTGGCGGATTGGATGCAGCAGAACAGACTGAAGCTCAATCCTGGTAAGTCAGAGGTGATGGTGGTGGGTAGGGCGAGGGAGGTACTGGCTCCCCTGGTGGTGGGGGGTCCAGCCTCCTGTAGCCCAGCAGGTTCGGAGTCTGGGGGTGGTGTTGGACTCGGGCCTCCGTCTGGATTGGCAGGTACAGATGGTGGCTAAGGCCACCTTCCGCCAGCTGTGTCTGGTACGGAGGCTGTGTCCATACATTTTCAGGCCTGACCTGGCCACCCTCATTCATGCCTTCATCACCTCAAGGCTAGACTACTGCAATGTGCTGTACGTGGGGCTTCCCTTGTTTCTGGTCCGGAGGCTGCAGCTGGTGCAGCTGGTACAGAGTGCGGCAGCCCATCTCCAGCAGTTTTGTTCTCCTCAATCCATTGCAATCCTCCTCTGATTTCCCCCATCCAACCCATCTACTTCCATATTATCATTTATTTAGCTTAGATTAGATAGATTTAGGTGTTATTTTTTGGTTTTACCCCTCCCTGTGTTCCCTGTGTTCAATCTTCCTTCCTCCCTCCCCCCTCCATTCAATCCTTTTCTCTCTCCCTCTTATTCCATCCCTGATTCTCTTCCCCCGTTTTAAGTTTTGGATTTATTTAGAGTAGGATTATTATTAGACTGGAATTCATTTCAGTTTTGTACCCCTCCCTGTGTTCTTTGTGTTTCCCCCTGTGTAATATTGTGTATATATAGATAGATCGTTATTAGATAGATAGTTACTGGATAGATATCCATAGTAGTTAGCTTAGTTATAGAGATAGATAGAGATACAGTGTGTTTGTAGGACAAGGCCTTTGTAGTTAATTATTAGGATATTCCATATAGTTCAATAGGTTTTAGAATAGTTAATAGCAGTTAGATTTAGTGTAGAGATATACATTTATATATAATATTAGATAAAAAAATTAAATACATTTTTTTGAAAAAAAATTAAGAAAACAATATAAAAACATTATTTTCGAGGGAGAAATGGAGAAGGGAAGGAGAGGCCAGTCTGCTGCCTGTAGGGGAGGCAATGGGGCATTTCCCAGAGGTGGCAGGGGCCGTGCCAGGAGAGTGGCAGCAGGCAGAAGCAGTAGCCCGAGCACATCACCACGCCCCAAACTCAGCAGGTCTGCTTTAGGGCCCCAGGATTCATTGCCTCAGCGTCGCCTCCTGGAAGTGCCCTCCTCCACTGCCACGCAGGGCACTGGAAGGCCTGCAGTACATGAGGCTGCGTCTGTCTCTGCTGCTGCTGCTGCAGGTGCTGGTGCTGCTTCCGATGTTCCTACAGGGCCACCAATGACCCCCACTGTCGAGGTGATCCCCAGACGTCCAGAACTGGTGGATCCCACCCCAGCTACTAGAGGCAGGGCCCAATACCCGGGCAATGTCAGTAGGGAGAGGAGGAGCAGCAGCAGCAGCAGCACTAGCAGCTATGGAGGGGGGCACAGGGAGAGTGCCAGCAGCATGGCGGGAACAGGCAGTCTAGCCTCAGGGTCCGTCCCAGTACTTCCCTTCACGGGACATCACCATGATCGCAGACAACAGTGAGTCAGAGGCAGACATTAGTGCTGCAGAGGAGATATCTGCAGCTGAGGCAATGGCTTACCCTCCTCCCAGAGCTGTGTCACCAGAGCCACCAAGTTCTCCCCCTCCCAGCAGTGCATCACCCAGGGTGGGCCAGAAGGCAGGAGGGGGAAAAAAATCCTCAGTCTGGGATCATTTTAAGCAGGTGCGGGCAGATGATCCCGGAGAGGTGCAGTGCACTTTCTGCAAAAAGGTGGTAAAGCGTGGGCAGGTGCTCAGCAACCTGGGGACAACTACAATGGCAAGGCACCTAAAGTCATGCCACAGTGCTCTTCTGCTCAGCGGGAAGTCAGGGGAAGTGAATGCAAGCGGGTTCCCGACTGCAGCAGCCAGGCACCCGGCTCCTTCAGCAGGCAAGCATCCTCCACCAGCACCAACTGCTGCCTCTAGCAGCAGGAGCAGTATTCCTCCTGCTAGAGGGGCAGAACAGCAGCAGGAGCCTCCCCAGCAGAGCCATCAGTCCATCATGGAGGAGCTGGGGTGGGGGGATCTGTCAAGGCCATTGGCAGGGTGCCGTGACACTGGCTTCAAAGATAAAGCGAAGCACCTGTTGGCTGAGATTATTGCCCTGAATGGGCAGCCCTTGTCAATTGTGGAGGACAAGGGCTTCCAGCCGCTGATTGGGTTCCTGACCCCAACTTTAAGCTGCCTTCCCACTCCACCCTGAGTCAGACTGTGGTGCCACAGCTCTACAGGGATTTGAAGGAGCAGGTGAGGGAGCAGCTGGTAGGGGCTATGGGGACCACAGTCCACTTCACCATTGACCTGTAGTCCACCGGAAACACCCAGCAAGCCTACCTGGCAGTGACTGCACACTGGTGGCAGGACCCAGAGGCAGTGCTTGGTAGTGGCGCTTGATAGTGGCCAGAAGAAGGGTACAGCTGGGCCCTGCTTCAGGCACAAGACATGGACAGCTCCCCATGTCAAGGAACCTCAAGACAGCCCTGCCCACCATGGTGAGGAAGTGCGTCATGCCAGGCACACCAATGGGTGTGTGGTCACGGACGATGTGGCCAATATACTCAAGGCAGTCCGTGACGGGAGCTTCACAAGCATCCCTTGCACTGCACACATCCTCCATCATGTGGTGAAGGATGCTCTGGGACTGGGGGAGAAGGGGATTGGGCCAGGCACCCTTATCTCTCTGGTCGACTGGGGGAGGAAGCTGGCGGGCTCCTTCAACCTCAGCGTGAAGGGCAGCGAGCTCCTCCAGGAGAAGTAGGCTGAGCAAGGGTCCCTGGTTCACATGCTCATCCAGGATGTCTCCACCAGGTGGAATTCCACCTTCCTGATGCTTGAGCGGCTTCTTGAGCAGAAAGCCGCCCTGCATCAGGTGGAACTGGAGACAGACATTGAGGCACCTCCAGGGTACAACAGGGAGGAATGGGAGATGATTGCTCAGAAAGTCTTTGTCCCAAGACCGTTCCTGGCCACGATGGAGACCGTGAGTAGCTCCACTGCCACCCTCAGCCAGATGACCTTGCTTGGTCCATAGTCTCAAAAGGAGTCTGGACGAGATTATCAGTGGACGGTATTTTGGCCCTCCGGGCAGGAAGCACTCTGATGAGGCGCTTGACCTGGCATGGAAGCTGAAGTGCACGCTTTGATGAGCTCCTGCACCTGGAGGAATATGTCCTGGCAACCATGCTGGACCCCAGGATCAAGGGCAGCATGGTACATGAGACAGCAGTCTATGGCCTCCAGAAGGGTACACTGGTGCAGAAGGTTTGGCAGGCAGAGTGGACCATGCAGCAGGACACCCCTGGGGATGGTGGGAGTGTGAGCAGTGACCCCTTCCAGGCATCTGGGTCTATTCCTGCTCCCAGCCCTAGTGGTAATAACAGCACCTGCAGCAGGATGAGCAGCAGCAGGACCCCTACTAGTGCCAGCAGCTCCTCCTGTGTGCAGGCCACTCTGGGGAGCATGGGGTCCAGCACAAAAGGGCAAGCAGTGTGGCTGAGGGTAGTGGGGCAGGTGGTGCCCACCCAGATCTACCAGAGGGAGCATTATGGCGCCTCAGCACCAGTGGAGACCTACCTGGAGGAGGAGCCATGCAAGGCCAACGTGTGTCTGGCCCTCTCGAAAGTGGCCAAGGGTATCCTGTCCTGCCCACCAACCAGTGTCCCCAGCAAGCGGGTGTTCTCTGTGGTGGGTGACATTTGCTCCCCGCACCGCCTGAGACTGGGGGCCAAGATGGTGGAGCAGTTGCTCCTCAATCTGGGCTAGGGCTACTGCTCCTGTGCTGCTGAGGTGTTGTCCCTCCCTCCCAATGCCTGGCACCTGCCCTGACTCTCTCTCTGCCTCTCTCTCTCTCGTACTAGATGGCCTCGGCCGTCTTATCTGACTAACCTCATGATTCAGGATGTCATTGGGAAACAAACTGTAAGCCTGCCAGCAGGTCTATGGCTACAAGATCTCAGCCCGCCTATGTGACGCTCACTGGCTCTAGCTCTCTCGCTCTGCACAGTCTTTGCTAGCCTATCTCAGTGCCTATATGCCGTCTGTGCCAAGGGTTCTGTACACTAGTTACCAATGTCTGCTACTGCTGCCAATGCCGCCCATGCTGTCTGTGCCACGGGTTCTGGAGCCCGTCATTCTTTGCACAGAGGCAATGTCATTCCACCACATCAAGAAACAGCCACTCCAGTCCCAGAACCCTCCATCAGGGTTCTGGGGCCAGGTTACAGCCAGGGAGGGCTGTGGCCATTATGTATCTAGAAGCTGCCACTCTAGCCCCAGGACCAACCGTCATGGGTCTGGGGCCATAATTCCTCACACAGAGAGCCTTCATTCCACCACATCAAGAAACAGCCATTCCAGTCCCAGGGTTGTGGGGCCAAGTTGCAGGCAGGGAGGGCTGTGGCCAATATCCAGAAGCTGCCACTCTAGCCCCAGGACCCACCATCATGGGCATCCCAGGCTGCATCCTGGGCTGCATGGCAGGAGGGGTGGGATATAAATCTATTAAATAAAATAAATAAATAAATAAATCATTCCTCACACAGAGAGCCTTTTTCTGAACAACTGAACCGAACGACCGAACCTGAACGCGGAGAACGAATCGAACTGCCAAACCAAATGGGCGAACCGAACCAGACCAAACTGAATGGCCAAACCCTAACCGCGATCTGTTCACCCATCCCTAGTTAATACTGCTTCTGAATTTCAAAAAGATTCTAGAAAGGGTCCTGATGTTATAAGAAGATTACTTGTAAATGCATTTTTGGCTGTAACTCCCACCCACCCCATCCATTTTATGTGGCATTTGGCAGGATTGTACCTTAGATGTTCATGTTCATCTCCACCAAACTGGAGAAAGATTTTATAAAGGGTCCAAATTTTACATGCAGTGCCATTCAGAGACAGGCATGGAAGAGGAGAGGGGGCTGTAAAAGGGAGGGGGAGGAGGGGGGTGAATCCTCTGTGAACATTTTAAGCTGGTGCAGGGCAGATGATCCCAGAGAGGTGCAGTGCACTTTGTGCAATAAGCTGGTGAAGCGTAGGCAGGTGCTTGCCAACCTTGGGACATCTGCAATGGCGAGGCACCTGAAGTCATGCCACAGTGCTCTGCTGCTAAGCGGGAAGGCCAGCGGGTTCCTGACTGCAGTAGTTCTTTACCCTGGCAACCAATGTCTGCTACTCTGCTGCTTCTAGTGCCAATGGCCCAGCCCCAGGTCACTATGCTGTCTGTGCACTTCCTTGCCCCCCTCTCCTCCCACCCCACCTGGTCCCACAACCCCTGTCCTTGGCTCATGCCCAATATCCGCCACCTCCACTCCTGAACCCGTGCTGCTGAATGCCTCTGGCTCAAATCCCATTCTCATGCTGACTTCCATCACTTCAAATTCTGTTTCACCTCCCTTACTTCTGCTATCTCCCTCGTTAGACAGCATTACTACGCCTCCCGCATTGAGTCCTGGTTCTCAGGACTGTCGCTGCCTGTTCTCCACTTTTGAATCCCTTCTCAAGCCCCCCTGTCCTCCTCCTCCCTCTCTGCTCAGGATCTTGCTTCTTTACCTCCAAGATAGACAAGATCTGCCTCAACATCACTTCCCAATCCTCTCCTCTTCCTACTCCCTCCCCTCTCCCTCCTCCCCCTCCTTCTCTCCTGTCGTCCTTCTCTCCCACCTCCCTTGAGGAAATTTCATCCCTGCTCTCCTCCTCCAACCCTTCCACTTGTCCACTTGACCCCATACCCTCCCACCTCCTGACCTCCATTGTTTCCACTGTCGCCCCTTCCCTCCTGCACATCATCAACCTCTCCCCCTCTACTGGCTCCTTCCCATCTGCCTTCAAGTACGCCACTGTCTCTCCTATCTTCAAAAAGTCCACTCTTGACTCCTCTGACTCTACTAGCTACCATCCTGTCTCACTCTTTCCTTTTGCTTCCAAGCTTCTTGAATGTGTTGCCTACTCCCACTACCTTGACTTCCTCTCCACCAACTCCTCCTTGAACCCCTCCAATCTGGCATTCACCTCCTTCAGTCTACTGAAACTGCTCTCGCTAAGATCACCAGTGATCTTCTTTTGGGTACATCTAATTGCCTCTACTCTAGTCTTGTCCTCCTTGACTTCTCTGCTGCCTTTGATACTGTTGACCACTCACTCTTGCTGGACTCACTTCACTCCCTTGGCTTCCATGGCTCCATCCTCGACTGGTTCTCCTCCTACTTCTCTAGCCGCTCCTTCAGTGTGTCTCTTGCCAACTCCACCTCCTCCCCCCTTCCCTCTTGGTTGGTGTTCCCCAAGTCTCTGTCATTGGTCCTCTCCTCTTCTTTATCTACACCCTGTCCCTAGGCAAACTCATTCCCTCCCATGGCTTCCAATATCACCTCTACGCTGATGACACTCAACTGTCTCTCTCCCTCTCTCTCTCCATCTATCCAAGCTTGCCTCACCAGCCGTCTTTCTGACATCTCTACAGGGATGTCTCAACGTCAACTCAAACTCAACATGGCTAAAACTGAACTCCTTATCTTTCCCCCTCATCCTTCCTCTCCCTCTTCCCTGTAAATCCTCATCGATGGGGTCACCATCCTTCCCATTCCCCAAACCCAGAGCTTATGCTTCATCTTTGACTCACCTCTTTCTTTTAAACCCTACATTGACTGTTGCCAAATCCTGTCACGTCTCCCTGCATAACAGTGCTAAGATTCACCCTTTTCTCTCTGTCTCCTCTGCCAAAACCCTTGTTCATGCCCTGGTCATCTCTCACCTCAATTACCATAACCTTCTTCTCACTGGCCTCCACCATTCTCACCTTTCTCGCCTTATCTCCATCCAAAACTCTACTGCCAGGGTCATCCATCTCGCCCATCACTTCAAGCACGTGCAGCCCCTCCTCTCCTCTCTTCACTGGCTTCCCCTTCCAGAATGAATCCTGCACAAGCTCCTAGTCTTCACCTATAAAACTCTTCACAACCTTGCTCCCCCCTACCTCTCTGTGCTAATTTCCCACTGTACTCCAGTCCATGAACTCCGCTCCACCTCTGTCCCATCTCTCACCCTCCTTCGCCTCTCCTTCTCCCCTAACTGCCTTCGTCCCTTCTCCCTAGCTTCCCCCCACACCTTAGATGGAGGATGGGTGTGCCCTTGGTGTGCAGCCACTAAGGCTGAAGCGGCAGCTCTTTTTTCCGGTCCGTTATTTCATTCTGCCATTTCAGAATTGCCACAAATGCTGTTCTGCTACTTTCATAGTCAGTGGAAGTAGCGGAATGAAAGTAGCAGAATGAACGTCTCTATTGCACCATGCCACTCATTGCAGAAGAGCTTTTTCCATTGGAAAAAGCTATCACAGCGGCTTGCTGTTTTAGCCCTAGCAGCCACCCATATACCCACATGGAGCAACCCGAGTTTTTCCTGGTTGTTCCATGTAGGAAAACACAAATAGAACATGAAAAATAATGGAATTTTCATTCGTATCCTGGTTCATTCATTTACCAATCCATTAATTTTCAAAACCATTGTATTCAGTGCCTCCAGGATGTTCACCATGTTGTTGCTCTTGTCCATGACCCAGGCATGGAGGAGGGACCACCTGTATGCTGCCACCTCCTGCTCCTGCCATGAACAGTGAGGGATAGTTAAGTGATGTGCTGTGCACTCTGTCTGCTACCAATGTCTGTGGTGAAGTGCACAGTACACACGGCTCTGCCCTCGCCCGTTGTTTCTTCACCTGTTTCCTTGCTACCCAGTAAAGGGATAGCACCATCTTCCTGATAATGGTGGTGCAGGAGGGCATTTGTAAGGGATGTATGAACAGAATGCGGTTTGGATGTTCGGCTGTTCAGTCGTTCGGTTCGAAAACCGAGTTTGGGTTCGCATGTGCGGTTCGGCGGAGTTTGGTTCGACTGAACATTGCAAAACATTCGAAATAGCACTGTCGGTACCGATATCGATACCGAATTTGAAGATTTTTTTCAGTATCAGTATCATTTGTCCCTGAGACCAACCCTGGCATTCATCCCTGGTGCCAGGAAGTTTGCTCCTCAGCTGCCTCCCCCTTCCAGTCATGTTTTTCCCGCCACGACCTCATCTGAACTCACCCGAACATGATCGAACTGTTCGGTCATTTTTTAGTTTGGTTTGGACGTTCGGTCGTCTGAACAGACCGAGTTTCGTCCGAACCCCGAACATCCGAACCGCGTTCGCACATCCCTAGCATTTGTGCTGGAGAGCATTTGGGAGCATAACTGCCCCTGACATTTCTACCCCAGGACACAAACCAAGTGTCCTTCCTTTTATACAGCTATGCTTAGTGCAGTATATGCGGCATATAATAATATAATTATTCTGCTTCCTGAGGGCATTCTGTGCAACTTGAAGCCTTGTCAGACTTGAAGCATCAGTGGTCATTTTTACACATATCTTAAAGATCAGGATTTTTCAACCTTCTGGGCTTACAAATCCACAAGTAGTAGTAGTAAAGAAATTTATTGAGGCTGTAGGCCTTAGCAACATAAAAGCAAATTGGATACAAAAGTCTGTATAAAACAAGGCAGTTACATTAAAATATAACATATAACCTAAAACATCAGCCAAAAGAAAAAAGAGGGGAGATATCCTGTGATCCGGAGCCAAACCTGACAGCTGGTGTGTACCAGCCTTCGACACCTCGTTCCTTCATCAGATCAGGGCCTAGGAGCTGCTTCTGCAGCAGCGGGGGACTCGTTTCCTTTTCCTGTATCTTACTGACAACCTTATATCTTATTGTAGCAGCCAGCCTAGCATACCTCCCCATCACTAAATTCATATGCGCGCATTTCCCAGAGAGAAGGTAAATCAAGGATCTATCCTGCGAACCACCTCTCTGGAACTTTCCATTAAGCCACTCTTTCCCCCTGAGATGGGCATATAGAGGGCATTCTAGTAAATAATGCGGTAGGACCTCTACCAACCCTCCCCCACAGGGACATACTCTTTCTCCCCAGGGAACTCCCAGAAAACGACCCTCCCACACCGCCGATGGCATCAATTGAAATCTCAGGGCAATCAGGGCCTGCCTTTCTTCTGGGTTAAGCAGTTCCCACAGATAACCAGCCCCCTCTCGGCTCGGCAGCCAATGTTTATACCAGGGCGAGATTCTAGACTGTATTGCCTCCGCCCTAAGTTGCTGGTATCCTATATCTTGCCCTCTTTGCTTGATCTTTCTGATAGCCTGAGCCAGGGGGATAGATTTAACATATAGTTCAGAGATTCCCATATTATTTAGCAACTTGTTGACCCTTATCCACCAGCCATTATGCTTTCCCCATATTTTTCTTCAAGACACATTCTTGCTAAATCATCGCCCGGGAGATGATGTAACTTTATCCAGTACATAAGAAGCTGCCTTTCCACTTTAACTGTAAGGGGAGTTGGCCCAACTCCAAGTTCAGGATAGCGCTCATAATAACTTTAGGGGCTGCCAAAATAGCCCTCCAACATTTATTTTGGATTCGCTCTAGTTGGGCACTAAGTTCTTTCACAAGACCCCACACTGGGGCTCCATATAGAATCATTCCTAAGATCTTAGCTTCGCAGACTTTCAGGAAGGAAGCAATCTGTTGCCCTCCTTCCCTATAATAGAAATTCAGCAAAGCCCGGAGAACAGTTTCAGCGGCAAGCTTCTTAATATTTAAATGCTTATTCCATATGCCAGTTTGTGAGAATGTCAGACCCAAATAGGAGAAACACTCCACTTGTTCCAGTTTATGTCCACCCATAAACCACCCAGACTTTTTCCGTTTCCTCAAAAATGCCATCAACTTCGTTTTTAAAAAATTGATCAAAAGATCCTCTCTTATGCTGCTTCTATTGAAACCATCAAGAAGCCTCCGCAATCCCACCCTACTGGTGGACAATAAGAGAGGGTCATCTGCATACAATAGAATAGACACTCTCCTGTTGCCCACCTTGGGAGCCATATACCTTCCAGAGTCTCTGTGCTCAATTACCAGACGGTTGATATACAGATTAAAGAAGGTTGGAGCAAGAAGGCACCCCTGTCTCATTCCTTTCCAAATTTGAATTGGGTCAGTTAATAACCCCCTACCATTCATGCGAACTCGCAGTACATTATCTGAATATATCAGCATCAGGAGACGTCTATCTATTCCATAATTTGCCAACTTTTCCCATTGTTTTTCTCTGTTGATAGTATCAAAGGCAGTAGTGAAATCTACAAAGGCTACAAACAATTCTCTCTTTTCCCGTCTAAATTTCTCAGCCAGATGTGTAAATATAAAACAGTTCTTAATTGTGCTGCTTCCTTCACAAAAACCTGATTGCTCATCCGCCAAGATCTTCTCCTCCGCAATCCAGGCTTTCAACCTATTTAGGAGAAGCCTACTATACAGTTTCGTGGCTATGTAGAGGAGTGTAATTGGCCTAAAATTCTGGGGGCACGTAATCTCACCTCTCTTAAAAATTGGGATAACTGGCTCCCATTCTGGCATACTTACGGGAAGGATCACCTCCACCAAACCCTCCTGCTCTGCCCCTAGTTCAAACAGTTTCCCAAAATAGTGGACCCACTTGTCCTGAGAGACTTTAGGTTCCTTATAGACCCGTGGAGTTATTGCTAGGGTAATAAAACTCCAAAATGCCTTCGAGTTCTTATTCATCACCACCTTTTGCAGTTTGTCCCACTTCCCTCTGAAATATCCATCCTTCCTTTGCTTCACGTATTCTTTATACTCAGTTTTCAGCCTATGGTAGACCTCAAGGGAGTCTCCCACTTGCTTAAGTTTAACAGTCTGTTTCCTTAATGCATCCCGCAACCTTTTACATTCCGTATTCCACCAACTATCCTTCTTCTGGATGACAGTACCCTTCCTTGTGGGGCTATATATAAGTCTGGCTCCGAACAGGTCCATTAAATGTGAAAAGAACAGCAAGGCCCCGTCTATATCTGTGGCCTGTATAAATTCGTCCCTTTTCCTTAACACCAGATTATCTGCCATCATCAGTTGAATCTCAGTCTGTAGTTTGTCCGTCCATTTCTGTTTACACACCCCAACAGTCTCCAACCCTCCCGAAAACCCCTCCATCGTTACCTGTCTCACCAGCTCTTGGGAAAGAAAACACCAACCGAAGGGGAAATGATCACTGCCCCCCTGCGAGGCTACTTTGAAGGACACTAAAACTTCCTCGAGGGACGGAGAGAGTAAAACATAGTCAACAACACTACATCCAACTGCTGAGACATAAGTGAAGCTGCCCTCCCAATCTCCTCTGCAACTTCCATTCAAGATTTTAAAGGGACTTCCATAGCCAACTTACAAAGTTGGATCCCCCTCTTGTTAACCTTCCCATCCTTTGATAATCTTTCTCTATTAAGATCAATTTCATCGAGATCTGATCCCAGAATAGGGAGCTTCATGGCTTTCCTAATTTGGCTTGCATCTCTACCCAATCTGGCATTAAAATCCCCAGCTAAGATAGGGGCAGCTTCTGGGTTCTCCTCCAGTTTCAACTTAATTATCTTTTCACACTTCTCCCAATGTCCCTCCAGATCCTTCCCCGGAGGGATATAAATATTAAACAATAGGATCGGAGACTGTGAGGTGCCCTGCTTACACTTTAGGGCGATCAACTCAGCTTCCTTTGCTACCAACATCATCTCCCAGCCTACTAAATCAATTTTCACCAAAATAGTCAGTCCACCACTCGCTCTTCCTCTCCCTTTCAATTTCATTGCCACCCTCTCCCAACAAAAAAACCCCTCTCTCAATTTTCCCTTTCTGCACCAACCAGGTCTCCTGGAGGAAGTCCACAAGTAAGTTCCGTATGCATTCTTCACACACACACACACACTGCCCTGAGGCAGTTCCTGGATGCGTTCTTCACACAAACACTGCCCTGAGGCAGTCTAAAGTAGCCACAACTGTACACGTGAGGGGCTGCCATGGAAACCAAGTGACCACAGCTGCCTGGAGCAAAGCAGTTTAGAAGGAGAAAATTTTAAACACAAAAGTTCTGGGAGAAGTTCTATGCAGAAGTTCAAAGAGCCAGATGTTTAAGATCTAGGTGAGTGATTTAGACACACAGAAAGTTCAGAATGTAACAGCAAACATGCAAGAGAAAGAGAAATATGTGTGTAAAAACACCCACTGTCTCCTCCTATTCTAGTGCCTGCTTGTGTCACCTGCTGCTTGCAAGGGTCTGCTCTGTCCTCTACCCAGCTGCTGCGTGCCAGTCTGTCTGTGATATGTTTAGAATTCTTGAATGTTTAGAAAAACATTAAAACTGCTTTGGAAAGATTTGGAAGCCCTGAGAAGTGTTTCCCGTTGATTTCATAGGAAAACGAATATAAAATGAAAACAAAAGCATTAAAATGAATGGAAAAAAAATGAGTTTTTAATTAAAAATGAAAACAAATGGGAAAATGAAAATGAATAAGATTTTCAAAATCAAAATGAAAGGGGAAAGGAAAACAAAAGAAGCACCCTCTGCACTGTTAATTTTGAACAAACACATCTTGCAGAGACTTTCATAAGTTGCAAAAACATTCAGAAATGCTCAGCAGCAGAACAATTATGTTGTACATGTGATATCTGAATGAAACACTGGGCGAAAACAGACATGACGCTAACCACCCTTTAACCACCCTTGGTGGTTATTTATGCATGTTGCAGGCCTGTATTGGTGCCCTATGCAGCCCTGCAACATGCATAAATGACCACCAAGGGTGGTTAAAGGGTGGTTAGCGTCATGTCTGTTTTCACCCTCTGTAATGGACCTAGAATGAAATATATTCTTTTAACTGACAAATACTTTAAAATATGAGCAAGAATAGTGATTTGTGGGGAATAAAAATGCCAAATACAACTTTTAGGACTAGAAATTGTGGGACTGAATCAGCAAGATTGCAATTTCCGCAGGATTTTACCAGTCTTCTTTTATATACTTAAGAGAATCAGTTATTGAATGGAAAGGGACCTGAATGAATATTTTCAGAATGCACATGACTGCCAAATTCCATGTCCCCTCCTTTGTGTCACTTCAGCAGCCTCCCCTCATCATTCCTCACCTCTTACTTGAAACTGAGAGAGAGCGAGAGAGCGCACCACTTCTTTAAACAGTATTATTTAACATTCCTCCAGCTGCTCTGAAGTTTACTGCAAGGAAGCACGGTGTATGGCAGAAAGCTAACTCAGCAAAGCATTGCAGCAGGACTAATGCCGAGTGGAGGCAGTGCAGTGACAGGAGTGGGGGGGGGGGGGCTTGGTTTTTTTTTCCCTTTAGGCAACAGTAAAGGAGAGGAAGATATGGAGAGCAGGGTCAAGCATTTAGGTTAAACATTAGGAAGAATTTTTTAACTCCGAGGACAGTGAGGCAGTGGAATATGTCCGCTTGCACCAGTGACAGGAGTGGGGGGGGGGGGGCTTGGTTTTTTTTTCCCTTTAGGCAACAGTAAAGGAGAGGAAGATATGGAGAGCAGGGTCAAGCATTTGGGTTTTTAAGTTGTGAAAGGACAATTCAGTAGGAGGGGTGGGGTTCAGGGAATTTGTGTACTGAATAGTCAGGGATGATACCTGATTATGAATAATTCATTGTTGGTCTCTCATTTACAAAGCAAAAGCTCTGTATCCGTATTGTCTGCACAAAATGTCAGCATCCCAAAAGTCAAATTCTTCTTATTTGTTTTAAAGTTATAATAAGCATATTTCAGATCCCTCTTCTGAGGAACAGGTATATTTATCGTAACAGGAATGGTAATAAATTGAAGAGGAATGCTTTTGCCAGTCCCCTACTTCTATTCAGTAATATTTTGGTTCTTGGTTTTGTTTTTCATTTTAAATTAATTAAATAATAATTACAGTCGCTGTGCATGCGCAAAACGGCTACTGGGCATTTCTAAAATGGTGCCGGCAGCATTGGTGCCATTTTGGGAAAAGGTTCACATGTGCAGAATGGTCTAGTGGTTATTTTGTGCATGTGCAGTGATTTAAATACTGATTATTTCACTTGAAACCAAAAATATCATTACTCCATTTTCATTTGAAAATAATGTTTTGACAGAAAACATTTAACCAGTTGTACTATTAATTTAGTTCTGCATTTTGCATTGTTTATGACTCTGCTTTTAACTAGTTAAAATGAATGGCTGAGACAAACTCTCTCATACTAAGGGAGCATAAGTATTTTTTAACCTATAACCACACTTATTCATTGTATTATCCTAGTTTTTAATCATATATTGTATCCTTTTCCAAGTGTTTGTGCTGGAGTGTATTTAGTACAGGATTTACATTTGTTCATGCCTAATTTTGGATTGCAATACCTACTGAGTATATTTTACTATTAAGGAGTAAGACTACATCATGGAGAGCTTTTTTTTCATAAGTAATGAACTGCATCTACTATATGTATACTCCAATTATGCTGGTTATTTGTATACACCAATTACCCACCCACCTCTTCAGCAGAACAGCCTTTTAAATTTTTATGAGAGTCACTACATTTACTTTATATATTCATATAATGCAGCCATTAACTAGAGAAAATGATTAGGTTTGCCTTTCTACATGCTGGTGAATGTACTATGCTCTCCATACACATTTTCCCATTAAATAATCAGTCCATTGCTTTCAAATGCAGCTATAAAAATAACTAATCATAAGGTTTGTTTCCCCCCCCCATCCCCATTATCAAATACAACTCAGGTAACTAATGTATAAAAATACTAGTGATGACAAAACCCATGGGTGGGGCCAATTCCATGGCCTGCAGAACTGTGCACAACCCCCGCATTCACATGTGCATGCAAACTGCATGCAAGTCCATAGCAGAGACATCATGACATGCAGAATCTGTATGGATCTCATGCAAAGGGCTTGGGATTGTGGCCAGTAAACATAAAGGATTGAAGTAGGCTATAGAAAATAGTCACACCAGCAAACATAGTAGTGAATAGGGGAAATCTAATACTCACTGAAAACTTTGTAAACTCCAGCCTGAATTAAAATCACTGGCCATAAACCACAAAACATTTACTTGGGAGTAGTAAACTTGTGAGTGTCAATGGGGCTACTCCAACGTAAGTGGTTTGTGGATTACAGCCATTAAGTACATGGTGGGTGCAACCACGCAAGATGCCTGGGTGTCATAGGGCTCCATCGCCCTGCGCTCCATGCCCACCCCAGAACCCCCTTTGGCACCTTCCCTCCAGCGGGTTGTGGCAGATCCACCGTCAGAGCAGGGCAGCACAGGGTCCACACTCTCAGAGGCGGCACTCTGCCAGCAGCTGTACTCCCCCCTGAGGATACAGGGGTGGAACTTAGGACCCTGTGGTGCTCAGCCCGCCTGCAGGGGAAGCCTCCAGCTTCAGGCACTGAATGAATGGGCTATTTATACCAGCGCTTCCTTGTACACAGCGCTGGTAATCAAGTTCCCTGGTTTGGACTGGCCCTGTGTGTGGAAAAGCTAAGTGCTTACATTCTGCTGGTTGTTTATGGTAAGTGAAGTGTATGGTTTGTGGTGAGCTTTGTGTATAACCTGTCTGCAGCGCCGGAGTGGCTTGCCCCTCCTTTGTTTCCCTGTTTCCCTTCCTTGTGAGAGTGTAAGGGTGAGAGTATGACCCCTTCCTTCCCCCTTCCCTGGGCCCCTGTTCCCCTCCGTGTGGTGTAAGGCCCTTCTTCTCCTTGCCCCCTGGACCCTGGATCCTTCCTCCCCTCACTGTTTGGGACACTGTGCCATCCTCTCCAGAATCTTCCCTGGAGTGCTTGCGGGTGATTGAGAGTGGCAGGCAGCCACAGGACTCCTGTAACCCCACACCTGATGATGATAGGGGCCTGATTTCCTTGTGCTTCCTGCACCTGGAAGGGCCCACTTACTATTCTGAAGGGCATTTTCACCCAGAGGGCCTTCTTGGGAAACGAGGAGTGTCTGGAGTGTGGTGCGTGCCCTGTCCTCTTCCCCCTTCCCTCGCAACAGTATCACCAGCCAACACCCCCTCCCCCCTACTTCCCTTATAATAGTAGCAATATGGACATAGGGCAATAGCTAGGGGGACTAGCCCATACCATTCGGGCTCTAGCCTTGGAATTAAAGGACATGCAGGAAAAGAAGAAACACTTAGCCACGTCAGTGGCTGCCCTGCACCCCCTCCAGGGCCCCCGCCAGTTGCTCCTGCACACCCTCTGGCCCCTGTCGGGGTACAACTCCCAGGAGCCTCAG
This sequence comes from Sphenodon punctatus, assembly GCA_003113815.1. Lineage (NCBI taxonomy): Eukaryota > Metazoa > Chordata > Lepidosauria > Sphenodontia > Sphenodontidae > Sphenodon > Sphenodon punctatus. The sequence continues at coordinate 3,188,214 of QEPC01007800.1, forward strand.
CAGTGTGGGAACCCAAGGGACCCCAAATTGAGACACTCATGGGGGATAGAAAGGGGTTTCAAAGTTTTTTGGCCTTGTGCCACCTTACCTTCACTACTCAACCCTCTACCTATGCCACAGATGAATTAAGAGTGGCATTTATCATAGGGAACTTGGGTGGAACTGCCTTGGCTTGGGCCACTAATCTGTTGATTGAACAGAGTCCACTCCTGGCCAATTTGTCCTATTTTGAGCAGGAATTCCGGGCATTATTTGCTCACCCCCACCAGAAGAGAGAGGCTCAGGCAGCCATAATGACCATAAGCCAGGGACAGGATTCCTTGCTGTATTACATAACCCAATTCCAACAGCTAGCCATAGAATTGAAGTGACCACAGGAGGTCACAGCCCCCTTCCACGGGTGGGCAGTTCTGCCAGTCCCAGCACAGAGGCAGGACTGGGCTGGGAGAGGGCGCTGTACCTTTGCAATTAGGGACCTCCCAGAGGCCATTGACACCGGACAAGCAAGAAAGCCATAGACTGGCACAGGCCTGATTTTACTGTGGGCAACCAGGCCACTTCACCAGGGAGTGCCCTGTGCATTCCCCGGCACAACGCTGACTGAGATGGGCAGGGCACAGCCTGATAGTCTCTAGAGTCCCCTGTCTCAGTTCTACCACTCCACCCTTACCTCCCAACTCCAGGGCCCATGTCCAGATCCCCATCACAATAACCCTCACCCCAACCGGTTCCGTAGTCCTAAAAGTCTTGGTGAATTCGGGAGCATCAGGGAATTTCATGGACATGGGGGCGGTCCATTTTTATTATATATACGCATGCCCTAAGTCCTGCCCAGAGGCCATCCACTCTATTGATGGTTCTCCCTTAGTATCAGGGCCGGTTAAGACCCAGACACCTCCCTGTCGTGAGTGACAGGGGACCACAGGGCAGACATACAATTCGATATTGTTTGCACCCCCCTGTTCCCTGTGGTCTTGAGCTTACCCTGGCTAAAACTCCATGACCTCCAGGTCAGCTGGGGCTCTTGGAAAGTCACCTTTATGTCGGAATATTGTCAAACCCATTGTTTACTACCCAAACCGCCAGGTCCTCCTGGCATGGCCCTGGGTACGAGTGTTGATGTTGATCTAAACAAGATTCCCCCCGAGTATTGGGATTTGAAGGAGGTATTTAGCAAGCAGCAGGCCACGGAACTACCCCCACATTGGGTTTATGACTGTCCTATAGATTTAGTCCCTGCATCGGAACCGTCATATGGGCAGATTTATGCTCTCTCAACTCCCGAATTAAAAGCGTTGAAAGATTATGTGGATGAAAGCCTGAAGAATGGCTTCATCCACCCCTTGATCTCCCCAGCAGGGGCACCTATTTTCTTTGTCCCAAAAAAGGATGGGGGGATTAGGCCCTGCATAGATTACCGGGAGCTCAACGCCATTATGGTCAAAACCCGGTATCCCTTACCCCTCATCCCAGAACTATTGAATAGGTTACAAGGGGCTAGGATCTTTACAAAGCTTGATCTCGGGGGGGGGGGGCGTACAACTTGCTTAAGGTGCGGCAAGGTGTGGCCACTATAAACATCTAGTGATGCCCTTTGGACTCGTTAATGTCCCAGCCACCTTCCAAGACTTTATTAATGATGTCCTGAGAGAGATGTTGGATCATTTCATTGTGGCCTACCTGGATGACATCCTGATCTATTCAGACTCTATGGAAGCCCATGTACACCACATCTGGAAGGTCCTTGAATGGCTCCACCATAATAAATTGTACTGTAATCTAGAGAAATGCACTTTTCATTTAACAACTGTTGCGTTCTTAGGCTTTATTATCTCCCCTGAAGGGATTTGGATGGACCCGCAGAAGACGACAGCAAGTGGCCACCCCCAAGGCCGTAAAGCCCCTGCAGCGCTTCTTAGGGAGCATCAATTATCATCAGCATTACATTCCATGATTTGCTGATGTAACAAAACCTCTTACAAGCCTTCTGAAAAAGAATCAACCTTATGTGTGGAGGCTAGAGCAGCAGAACACCTTTCAGGCACTAAAGATGGCCTTCCTCAAGGAGCCCATTCTCCAGCACCCCGACCTTGAACAACCCTTCTTTGTCGAGGCAGACACATCCAGAATGGCGCTAGGAGCAGTACTGTCACAGGAGGACCCCCAAGAAAAGGTTCTGTTACCCTGCGCTTTTCATTCACGGCAATTAACGACCGCCGAACAGAACTACACAGTATTGGAACAAGAGTTACTAGCGATTAAATCAACTTTTGAGACCTGGAGACATTACTTGCAAGGCAATGCCCACCCTGTCACAGTCTTTACGGACCACAAAAACCTGGAATATTTACAAACTACGCACATCTCAAATGCTCGGCATGCCCGGTGGGCCGTGTTTTTCGCATGCTTTCGGTTCATTATTCGCTACTGACCGAGCCGCCTCAACATGCTAGCGGATGCCCTTTCCCGCAAAACTGAGGCTAAGTGCACCCTGTGGCATTGGAAAGACACTATCTTGAACAGGCGGGTTTTTGCTGCCATGTGCCTGTCATTAGATGCCCTCCGCCAAGCAACCAAGCGTGAATTAACCATCAGTGATCTGAATCTGCAGTTATCGGACCATGGCCTTGTATAATGAGAGGGCAGAATCCTGGTCTGCCCCCACCCTGTCAACAACAAGTCCTTTGGGCACACCATGATGCACCCCTGGCTGGTCACCCCAGACGAGATAAAACAACAAAGTTGATCCACCATACCTTCTGGTGGCCAACCCTACTGCTAGATGTGACCAAGTACGTCCAAGGGTGTGCCACCTGCGCCCGGACAAAGAGCCCCCGAATGAGACAAACCGGTCTTCTACAATTACGAACGCTTCCTACAGGACCGTGGCAGGTACTAGGGATGGACTTCATCGTGGAGTTACCCCCATCGCGGGGGTATAACACAGTGTTCGTAGTTGTAGATACATTTTCCAAGATGGCTCACTTTATCGCCTGCAAAGGACTCCCCACGGCCCACAAGATGGCGTTGCTATTCCTCCGACATGTGATTAAATTGCATTGCCTCCCACAGGAGGTTATTTCAGATCGAGGAACCCAATTCACCTCAAAGTTTTGGAGAAGCTTGTTTACGATTTTGGAAATCCAGCTTTCCCCCACCACGGCATATCGCCCCCAGGCCAATGGACAGACCAAAAGAACAAATCAGAATTTAGAACTAGGGATGTGCGAACAGGTTGTGGTTTGGGTTCGGCCATTCGGTTTGGTTCATGCGTTCGGTTCGGTCATGTTCGGTTTGGCGTTCAGAAAAGTATTGCAAGAGTGTAATCATGCCGGAAACAGGAAATTCGAGTGCGTGCAGAGCTGTGTGGCAACTAAGTGTGTTTGGCTGGGTGGCTGTTCAGTTTGTGTGTTTTGGCTGTGTTTGGGTGTGCTGCTGTTGTTGTTGTGGTTGGTGAGTGTTGGTGTGCATTGTGGGTGACTGACTGTGTGTTTTTTGGAGGGTGCTTTACCAAAAAAAAAAATTGAAGAAAACTTCTTCAAAGGTGCTTCTTCCCTGGCTGGGGGCCAACTTCCCACTTGAGGTGGAGGAGGAGGAGGTCGCTGGCACTGCCCCTACTACAGCTCCGGTGGTGGTGCCCAGCTCCTCAGAGGAGGACCAAGCAGAGCAAGTGGCAGCCTCAGGAGGTGCTGG
>QEPC01007802.1:1986-15517 GCA_003113815.1 Sphenodon punctatus
CATGGGTAGCCCCACGTAGAGCTCATTGCAATAGTCCAGTCTCGAGGTAATGAAAGCATGGATGATAGTAGTCAAGTCACTATCTGAAACATACGTCTGAAGCCGTTGAACCTGATGTAATTGGTGGAATACATTCCTCACCACAGCACACCCAGACTGAGAACCTGGAAATCCAGGAGGGGGTGGATCCCATCAATGAAAGGAACTACCACATTTGTTGCCTTACCTACTACTCTCACCTCTGTCTTTTCGGGATTCAACTTCAGTCAGCTCACCCTCATCCAGTCCCCCATAGTTGCCAGACATCGGGTAAGCACCAAGACTGCTGGGTCTGAGTCGGATGAAAAAGAGAAGTATAGCTGGGTGTCATCAGAATATTGATGACAACGCACCCCATACCATCTCACGACCTCACCAAGTGGCTGCATATACACGCTGAACAGGAGAGGAGACAGAAATGGAGCCTTGCAGGACTCCATATGTGAGATCTTTAGGGGACAAAAAACATTCCTCGAGCACCACACACTGAGTTCTTCTGGCCAGGAAGGAGCGGAACCATTCAAGAATGATCCCACCCACCCTGGCTCAGTCCCGCAGGTGAATCACCAACATCTCATGTTCAACAGTATCAAAAGCCACCAAACAGTCTAACAGTATTTGCAGGGTTGAATGGCTCTGATCCAATTCACGGTGAAGGTCATTGACCAAGGCCACAAGTGAAGTCTCTGTACCATAGCCTGAATAAAAGCTGAACTGCATGGGGTCTAGATAACCGGTGAGTGGGGTCTAGATAACAGGTGCGGTCCAGATGCCCCTGCAACTTCTGAGTCACTTCCCTTCCCTTCTTACGGAAGGGAAGGTTTGAAATTGGCCTGTAGTTGGGGAGGGAATCAATGCCAAGTGATGGTTTTTTGACCAGAGGCTACAGCACTNTCTTCCTATCATGTACTTAAACTGGAGTATAGGAATCTTATTAAATCTAAGAAAAGGCAGTTTGATCAAAATCGGTGGGTTAAATTGCAAATAGCGGCAGATCAAAAGAATATCAAGGAGTTTTGGCGTTTAGTAAATGGAAGTATTTCCTGCAAACCCACTATAACAGTCTCCCCAATTTTACCTAGTACTTGGATGGACCATTTCCCCCAGTTATTTAACTCCATTCCAGGTAATGATGGCTGGGAGGACCCCCTAGACAATACTAACCTGGCGCCACTTTGGGCACCGGTTTCCATAGGCGAAGTAGAACTCTTGGTTGACTCCTTTAAGTATGGCAAAGCTTCAGGCTGTGACTTAATTCATGTTGAGTTTCTGAAGACCCACAGCACAGGGACTGGTGGTTTCCAGTACTGGCCGCGCTTTTCAAGACTATTAACAACCTAGGGACCATACCAGTAGGATGGGGAAGAGCGATTGTTATCCCCATCTTTAAGAAAGGCTCCAATAGCGACCCGGCCAATTATAGGCCCATCAGCCTCCTGTGTGCCGTGGCAAAGATATATGCTAAATTTTTGCTCCACAGGTTCACTGACTGGTTGGTCGGAGAAAAGATTATTTCTATCGAACAGGCTGGTTTCCAGCAGGGGCGCTCTACCACTGAATTGTGCCTAGTTCTTTATCATGTAATTGCTAAGTATAAGTCCCGTAACGAATCTTTTTTTGCTGCCTTCTTGGATTTTAAGGCAGCATTTGATTCAATAGACAGGGCACTTCTTTGGAAGAAGCTGGCTGATTCTACCATCGACAGGTGCCTTCTATATCTAATTTGTTCACTGTATATTAAGTCTTCCCTCTCCGTGAAAGTCGACCGCCAGGGGCATTTGACAACGCCCATTGACACCAATAAAGGTGTTCAGCAGGGCTGTGTCTTGGCACCAGCCCTATTTAATTATTATATTAATGATGTGGCATCCCTGATGGCAACCCCAAATTTCTTTCCACCGAAATTAGCGGAGAGGTCGATAGGATGCCTACTGTTTGCAGATGACATAGTGCTCTTATCTCAAATGCAAGTTGGGCCTAAGAGGCTGTTGACATCCTTTATATCCTTTTGTAAAGAGATGAAACTTACCATCAGCATCCAGAAGTCAAAGATCGTGGTATTTACGAGCAAGAGGCAGACTTATAATTGGGATATCATGGTGTTCAATTTCCAGCAGGTTTCTAGTTTCCGCTACCTAGGCCTTTTGTTTCATCAGTCAGCATCTTGGAAGCATCATGTTCAGCGAGCCATTTTAGCTTCAAAGGGCCCTTCCCAAGCAATATTAAGCTTCTTTGCACGGTCAGGCAGGTCGGCTGTTCCATCTGATATCCAGACATTTAGTATCAAAGTCCGTGCACAAGTGCTGTATGGGGCTGAAATTTGGGGTCCCTTTTTCGCCCATACTCTTAACCCGGCACAGACAAGGTTCCTCCAGGGACTTTTGCAATCACCGAGGGGTACACCATATGCTGCACTTAGGGCAGAATGCAGCTAATTAAGCTGGCAGCAAGTTGCTCTTGAGCAGGCTTTCAGGTTTTGGTGCAAGTTGGCGAACCCCCAGTGCTCTGAGCTGTTGCGTTCTATTGGTATGGATGCCTTTCAGAATCCCTGGGTGGGCCGAATGCATGTATCTCTTCAACAAATGGGTTTCTCATTAGAATACCTCGCACATAAACCTCTCGCCTCCCTTGGTAAGGAAGTTACAACTATATTGCGCGATAAAGATAGACAATTGGAGATGAGTAGAATTGCTGCCTCCCCACACATGTCTCTCTATCTAGATTTTGTACCAGACCCGGGGCAAATGGCCTACTATCTCCGGTCACAAATTTCTGCTTGGAGCAAAAACATAATTTTGTCTGCTCGTTTTAATGCATTACCCTCGCAGGTCATGGAGGGGCGCTTAGCGGGTATCCCCTTTGAAAAGAAGGCTTTGTCCATTTGATAAGGAATTGGTAGAAATGGTGGGACATATGTTGCTCTATTGCCACCTATACAATCATTTGAGGCAACAGTTTTGGGGGGATTATCTAGCCAAACTCCCAGGTAGGTTGGATTTGGTAATTATTTCCTTCCTACTGGACAATTCTGATATAGGTGTTGTTGAAAATATGACCCGCTTCTTGGTCCATATGTTCCATTTTAGGAATAGATTTATGGCATTAAAACCAGCCCAATCTAGTACCTAATTTAGAGTTGACTACCTAGCTGACCCTTTTGAGTTTAGTTAAGGGCATGCTATGTATTATTTACATATATACATAGTGAGGCATTTAAAGTGCAATTACCCTATGGGTGGCTGGTTCGCATCTGCTGGGTAAATAACCTTATCGAGTTTATACAATGATCATTTTATCTTTTGTATTTGGTTTCCTAAATTTTAGCATTCAATGGTTGTATGTTGTTTAACTGTATTTAATTATGAACTGTACTTTTGAAATGCAATGGCCGTGGGCCATGCATAACAATAAAATATTCATTCATTCATATTCTGACACACAGACACCAAAGACTATAGGATTTCAGTAGACTCCTCACTTCCTATGCATCCGATTGCTCTGAGAAAGATAGGATTTCATAGGTGAAATGACTGGGAAGGAAAACCCAGACACTCCACATCCTTTCCCACCAGCCTGCAAGGCATGGCCAATCAGGGGTGCCTGGAACAGAGCCCTGGCCAGGCCTCTGTCGCTGCTGCTGGTACTGTACATTAGCCATTTGCTCCACACTCTTGTACACCGCCATAGCTCGGATGAGCCTGCAACATCCAGCCCTTAGAGCCAATCCTTATCCCGAAGTTACTGAAACAGTTGGATTCCCCTAGTGCGCACCTAATCCTTTCCCCCAACACGTGTGTGGCATTCAGTTGAAAGACAGCTTCCACCCCAGTGCTGTGACGGCAGGGGCACAACTTGGTGGCCCTTAGGGCTCACATCTCTTAGGACCAACTGACCCATGTTCAACAACTGCTGTTCACATGGAATGTTCACATCCAATGTCTGCTCCTGTTGTGCCATTGCTGACAATGCCACCTCTGGGCAATCCAATGTCTGATCCTGCTGTGCCAATGCCGCCTCTGCTGTCTGTGCCATAGGTTCAATGCAACCTCTGGGCAATCCAAAGTCTGTTCCTGCTGTGCCAATGTAGCCAATGCCACCTTTGGACAATCCAAAGTCAGTTCCTGCTGTGCCAATGCTGCCAATGCCACCTCTGGGCAATCCAATGTCTGATCCTGCTGTGCCAATGCTGCCTCTGCTGTCTGTGCCATAGGTTCTGTACTCGGGCAATCTAATGTCTTCTGCTGCTGCCAATGCCACCTATGCTGTCTGTGCCATGGATTCTGCCCCAGCGACCCAATATCTGCTACGGGGTGGCCACGTGATTCACCACTGGGCAAGGCATGACCAATTGGCAGAATAGCTTGTTCAGATCCTGTGAGTAGGATGCAAGCCTGCAATGCCCGGACAAGCAGGGGTGCCAGCCACCAAGCCCAGACCGGGCCTCCGCCACTCCCCCACCCATGCCAGCCATCCTGGGGCGATCCACAGGAAAGGCCTGGCTTACGTCTCTTACGACCAACTGACCCATGTTCAACAACTGCTATTCACATGGAACCCTTCTCCACTTCATACTTCAAAGTTCTTGTTTGAATATGATTGATTATTTCCTACTACCACCATGATCACTGCTGCTCTGGCTGAACCTGTGCCACTCCACCACCCATGCCAGCCAAGTTCAACATGCAATGCTGGCAAAGAGGGCAAAGAGATTTCCCACTCAAGCATTCAGGGACAAATTCCATTTAAATAGAAAAGTTTTTTTTTTTTACAAAAATAGTCAATAACTCACACCAACCTTCTCCAGAAGGATACGTACATAAAGGGCAGGGACTGGGAGGGCTGTCCTTCCACTGCACCCAGATGCTGTCACTCTAGCCCCCAGACCCACTGTCAGGGTTCAATTGCCAATGCCACCTATGCTGTCCGTGCCATGGGTTCTGTGTCCAGGCAATCCAATATCCACTTCTGATACCAATGCTGCCTCTGCTGTGCCATCGGTTGTCATTTGAATATTATTATTTATTTGCTACTACCACCAAGATCTGCACCTTGGGTTGGCTCCACCAGGGCCCACACACTATGCTTCAAGGCTCACCACAATGGCTCTCCTCCTTCTTTAGCTTTATATCCCCTTCTCCCCCAAGCCCAGAGTGTCCCTGAACACCAGATGAAGGGAGGGATGCTGGTGACACCCCCACATGGACTGCCCTCAATATATTGGCTGCGTTGTGTGTCACCCTTGCTTGTCTGGGCATTGCAGGCTGCCACGAATTGGTGGCAGCCTGACTCAGGGTGGTGTGCGAGGGCAGCTTAAACTGGGGGTCCAGGAATCCAATCAGGCACCTAAACCCCATGTCCCTATCTGCTGAGAAGGGCTGCCCATTGAGCGCAATCCTTTCCCCCAACATGCGTGTGTCTTTCAGTTGAAGGACAGTTTCCTCCCCAGTGCTTATGTGCCGATGGACTTGGCAGCTGCCCCAACCCCAACTCCTCCATGATGCACTGATGCTGCTGCTGCTGCTGCTCCCCCCTATCAGCGAAACTGCTTTTGCTGCTATCGGCAGCTGTTAGAGCAGGATGCTTGACCGCTGATGGAGAAGGATGAGTAGTTGCTGCAGTCGGGAACCCGCTGGCCCCTGCCTACCTGCTTAGCAGCATAGCGCTGTGGTATCCCTTCAGGTACCTCACCATGACAGTTATGCCAAGGTTGGTGAGCACCTTCCCTTGCTTCACTGCCTTCTGGAACAAACTGCACTGCACCTCCCTGGGATCATCTGCCCACACCAACTTAAAATGCACCCTGCCCAGACTGAGGATTTTGTGCCCCCTCCTGCCTTCTGACCTACACCGGGTGATACACCACTGACAGCGCTGCTGGGAGGGGAAGAACAGCACCAGACATCGCCACAGGATTAGTGTCTGCCTCGCTGTCCCCAGCACAGTGATGTCCTGTGAAGAGGAGTACTTGGACCCTGAGGCTTATGGACTGCCCACCATGCTTCTGCCACTGTCTCTGTGCCCCCTATGGTTGTAGCTGCTGCTGCTACTGATGCTCCTCTCCCTGCTGCCATTGGCCGTGGATTGGGCCCTGCCTCTAGCAACTGAGGTGGGATCCACCAGCCCTGGACTGCTGGGGATCACCTCAATAATGGGGGTCAGTGACATTGGTGACCCTGGAGGAACATCCGACCCCGAAGCACCAGAACCTGCTCCTGCAGCAGCTGCAGTGGAGACAGTTGCAGCCTCCTGGAGTACAGGCCTTCCAGTGCCCTGCATGGCAGTGGAGGACTCTGGCAGCAGGTGCCACTGAACCACAACCCATCTAGTGCCACTGCTGGGAGCCTCTGAAGCCTGACTGCCAAAATCAGGCCTGTGCAGTTTGGGGCATGGTGATGGGCTCGGGCTACTGCTGATGCCTGCTACCGCTCCACTGGCATGGCCCCTGGCACCTCTTCCACGTGCCCCATTGCCCATCTTACTGGCACCAGAACAGGTGGTGACAGCTCCAAGTGTGCCAGAGACCAAAACCCAGGCAAGATTTGACAGGTGGTTTGCTACTCACCCCCATGAGGTTGCCCATGTCTGTATCCTGCACCCAGATACAGTCCATGCTGATCTCTATCTTGTTGGTGGGGCTGCTGTCCATGGGGTTGTCCAGGAAGCTCAAGTCAATGGGTTCAATGGAACATATGGGAGGTAGGGGCAGAAGATGGTGGTGACACAGCTCTCAGAGGGATGTGTGGCTGGCCCCGTCCAACATGGCCAAGGGTTTCTTGTCCTGCCCACCAACGAGTGTCCCCAGTGAGTGGGTGTTCTCTATGGTGGAAGACATTTGCCTGCCACACCTACTGAGACTGGGGGCCAAGTTGGTGGAACAGCTGCTTTTCATCAAGGTGTCTGTCTTCTGCTGCTGCCACTGCTGCCATAGGTTCTGATCCTGATCCTGATCCTGATCCTGCTCCTGCTCCTGCTGCTGCTGCTTCTGGGTCTCNACTCTCACCTCTGTCTTTTCGGGATTCAACTTCAGTCAGCTCACCCTCATCCAGTCCCCCATAGTTGCCAGACATCGGGTAAGCACCAAGACTGCTGGGTCTGAGTCGGATGAAAAAGAGAAGTATAGCTGGGTGTCATCAGAATATTGATGACAACGCACCCCATACCATCTCACGACCTCACCAAGTGGCTGCATATACACGCTGAACAGGAGAGGAGACAGAAATGGAGCCTTGCAGGACTCCATATGTGAGATCTTTAGGGGACAAAAAACATTCCTCGAGCACCACACACTGAGTTCTTCTGGCCAGGAAGGAGCGGAACCATTCAAGAATGATCCCACCCACCCTGGCTCAGTCCCGCAGGTGAATCACCAACATCTCATGTTCAACAGTATCAAAAGCCACCAAACAGTCTAACAGTATTTGCAGGGTTGAATGGCTCTGATCCAATTCACGGTGAAGGTCATTGACCCAGGCCACAAGTGAAGTCTCTGTACCATAGCCTGAATAAAAGCTGAACTGCATGGGGTCTAGATAACCGGTGTGTGGGGTCTAGATAACCGGTGCGGTCCAGATGCCCCTGCAACTTCTGAGTCACTTCCCTTCCCTTCTTACGGAAGGGAAGGTTTGAAATTGGCCTGTAGTTGGGGAGGGAATCAATGCCAAGTGATGGTTTTTTGACCAGAGGCTACAGCACCACCTCTTTGAGGCAGCTTGACCCTCTGTCCTCCTGAATGCAGCAGAAGCCCCACTGTGTCCCGGCTGACTTTGACTAGCCAGGATAGTCATGAGTCAAGTTCACAAAAAGTGGCCTTAACAGTTCCAAGAACATCCTCTGCCTTGGTGCACAACACTGACTGGAATTGATCCCACAAAACTGGACCCGGCAGGGCTTCCACAACCTCTGGTTCACCCATTGAAGTAATCTCCCAAGACCAAAGTCTTCAGGGAGCGCAACACCACATCTGACACCAGTTCCATCAGAGCATGTAGGGATGGTGCCATAGGTAGGTGCACAGTATACAAGCAGTACACCCCCACTCTGTCCCTCGCCAAATCAAACACAAGATGGAGGCCCTTTACCCCCAATATGTTCCACACCAGATACCTCTTGACAGACCACAAATGCCTAAAAACAATGGCTACACCTCCCCATCCCCTGTGCCTCCAACTGAGGCTGGTGCTTCAATGGAGTACCCGGCTGCAACAAAGTCAGCCAAAATAGGTCCCAACTCATCATCCAGCCAAGTCTCCATAATACACATAAGGTCAGCATCACAGTCCAGGATTAACTCGTGGACTGTGGAAGATTTATTAACCACTGACCTCGGATTCAGCAGCATCAAACCCAGGTCAGGGATCTTCTGATCTCAAACCACCAATTCACCTGCCTGGGGGTAAGTGAGAGGGACAGACACTGTGTACTTGACTCCTTTGCAGGTCTCACACCCCTCCCAAAGGGACCATAGCTTCCCCTCCCCATCACAACCTCTATGGCTGCGCCCCCCCAACCAGATCCCTCCCTCCCATCTGCTCCACCCAGCCAATGAGGGAGACCCCCACCCTGCTGAACCCACCATCCAGCTTCCTCTCACCAAATGGGATTTACACTCCCCCAGAACCTTCCCCCCCCACCCCATCACACTGAGGGAAAGGTCCCTCCCCTCCCTAACCCAATCCCACTCCAGCCCCCCTCTCACTGCAGCAGGAGATCTTCCCAATAACCCAACAAAACAAAACAAAAACTAAAAAAAAACCCCACTAAGTATACTTGGCAATAAAAATCTGTTATCGTGGTTGGCTTAATAAAACCAGAGTCATAGATCTCCTGCAGTATGTAGGTGCCAAATATTATGAATAGGGCTGCAATAAGCATCTGAGCAAACTTGTCAAATCCATGATACTCAAACTCCCCAGAGCAATATCAAATACCATTAAATGCTTGCTTGGCACCCAACAAGATGACTTCCCATCAGTATTTCAATTTCTAACACTCACCCCCAAATTACCTGGGATCACAGGGGAGCTCTGATCAGAAAAGGGAGAAGAGGGACACTCCAGAAGTTGAGGAATGCTGAAACAAACTGAGTATATACACCTATGCATTGGGTTTTAGGGAAGTGTAGTTCATCCGAAGACTCTTTGTGGCTGAAAAGATTTCTTTGTGGACTTCATTTCCCAGAATGTTGTGCACCATGGCCTCCAATTGGAGGGAGGTTGCTAATTATTTTTAACCTCCCCGAAATTGGGAACATACTATGATCAAATGACAAAGAATGCCAATTAAAAGCAAATAGAGAGAACACAAATGCCAATTGGAAGTAATGGGGTTTTGTGAATGCCAGTAGCCCTTAATTGGCAGTAAACCAAGAAAATGGCAGACCCTTATCTGAAACAAAGGGAGTAGAGGGTATCTGAATTGCTAAAGAAGGGGCTTGGGGGAGGGGAGGGACTAGAAAAGGCTGGAGTGGAGGTGGGGAGTGAGGAATGATGGGGGATTGAGTGAAATAATGGATAGAGGCCACCAGGAGCATTTGGAATAATGTGAGGTAGGTGGAATGATGTATAAAGGTCACTGAGAGCAGCTGGACTGATGGGTGCTTGGTGGAATGACAAATACGAGGCCACTGGAAGCAGCTTGAATGATGGGGGACCAAGCTGAATACAAGGTATGAGGCCACTAGAAGCAGCTGGAATGATGAGGGGCTGGATGGAATAACAGATATGAGGCCACCAGGAACAGGTTGAATGACACAGGGCTGGGTGGAATGACAGGAAGGAGGTTACCGGAACTGCAAGAAAAACAGGAGGATTCATGGAGTGATGGGGATGAGGCCACTAGTAGTGGTTGGAATTATGGGGATCTGGGTGAAATGATGGGTATGAAGCACCTGGTCTGGGCTTAATAAAGAGGGGATATGTATAATGGCAATACCAGCTGGAATGCCAGTGGGTGGGTGGAATGACAGGTAAGAGACCACAGGGAGTGACTGGAATGGTGGGGAGCTGGATAATTTCCATTCACTTTTGATTGCCCATCTTACCATCTAGTGCCCTGTCATTCCAGTGAATCCCAGAAGCCTACAACCTGTCATTCATCTTAGTTTCCCTTCATTCAAAAGACTTCTGGTGGCCTTGTACTCATCATTCTACCTNTTAGCCATTTGCTCCACACTCTTGTACACCGCCATAGCTCGGATGAGCCTGCAACATCCAGCCCTTAGAGCCAATCCTTATCCCGAAGTTACTGAAACAGTTGGATTCCCCTAGTGCGCACCTAATCCTTTCCCCCAACACGTGTGTGGCATTCAGTTGAAAGACAGCTTCCACCCCAGTGCTGTGACGGCAGGGGCACAACTTGGTGGCCCTTAGGGCTCACATCTCTTAGGACCAACTGACCCATGTTCAACAACTGCTGTTCACATGGAATGTTCACATCCAATGTCTGCTCCTGTTGTGCCATTGCTGACAATGCCACCTCTGGGCAATCCAATGTCTGATCCTGCTGTGCCAATGCCGCCTCTGCTGTCTGTGCCATAGGTTCAATGCAACCTCTGGGCAATCCAAAGTCTGTTCCTGCTGTGCCAATGTAGCCAATGCCACCTTTGGACAATCCAAAGTCAGTTCCTGCTGTGCCAATGCTGCCAATGCCACCTCTGGGCAATCCAATGTCTGATCCTGCTGTGCCAATGCTGCCTCTGCTGTCTGTGCCATAGGTTCTGTACTCGGGCAATCTAATGTCTTCTGCTGCTGCCAATGCCACCTATGCTGTCTGTGCCATGGATTCTGCCCCAGCGACCCAATGTCTGCTACAGGGTGGCCACGTGATTCACCACTGGGCAAGGCATGACCAATTGGCAGAATAGCTTGTTCAGATCCTGTGAGTAGGATGCAAGCCTGCAATGCCCGGACAAGCAGGGGTGCCAGCCACCAAGCCCAGACCGGGCCTCCGCCACTCCCCCACCCATGCCAGCCATCCTGGGGCGATCCACAGGAAAGGCCTGGCTTACGTCTCTTACGACCAACTGACCCATGTTCAACAACTGCTATTCACATGGAACCCTTCTCCACTTCATACTTCAAAGTTCTTGTTTGAATATGATTGATTATTTCCTACTACCACCATGATCACTGCTGCTCTGGCTGAACCTGTGCCACTCCACCACCCATGCCAGCCAAGTTCAACATGCAATGCTGGCAAAGAGGGCAAAGAGATTTCCCACTCAAGCATTCAGGGACAAATTCCATTTAAATAGAAAAGTTTTTTTTTTTTACAAAAATAGTCAATAACTCACACCAACCTTCTCCAGAAGGATACGTACATAAAGGGCAGGGACTGGGAGGGCTGTCCTTCCACTGCACCCAGATGCTGTCACTCTAGCCCCCAGACCCACTGTCAGGGTTCAATTGCCAATGCCACCTATGCTGTCCGTGCCATGGGTTCTGTGTCCAGGCAATCCAATATCCACTTCTGATACCAATGCTGCCTCTGCTGTGCCATCGGTTGTCATTTGAATATTATTATTTATTTGCTACTACCACCAAGATCTGCACCTTGGGTTGGCTCCACCAGGGCCCACACACTATGCTTCAAGGCTCACCACAATGGCTCTCCTCCTTCTTTAGCTTTATATCCCCTTCTCCCCCAAGCCCAGAGTGTCCCTGAACACCAGATGAAGGGAGGGATGCTGGTGACACCCCCACATGGACTGCCCTCAATATATTGGCTGCGTTGTGTGTCACCCTTGCTTGTCTGGGCATTGCAGGCTGCCACGAATTGGTGGCAGCCTGACTCAGGGTGGTGTGCGAGGGCAGCTTAAACTGGGGGTCCAGGAATCCAATCAGGCACCTAAACCCCATGTCCCTATCTGCTGAGAAGGGCTGCCCATTGAGCGCAATCCTTTCCCCCAACATGCGTGTGTCTTTCAGTTGAAGGACAGTTTCCTCCCCAGTGCTTATGTGCCGATGGACTTGGCAGCTGCCCCAACCCCAACTCCTCCATGATGCACTGATGCTGCTGCTGCTGCTGCTCCCCCCTATCAGCGAAACTGCTTTTGCTGCTATCGGCAGCTGTTAGAGCAGGATGCTTGACCGCTGATGGAGAAGGATGAGTAGTTGCTGCAGTCGGGAACCCGCTGGCCCCTGCCTACCTGCTTAGCAGCATAGCGCTGTGGTATCCCTTCAGGTACCTCACCATGACAGTTATGCCAAGGTTGGTGAGCACCTTCCCTTGCTTCACTGCCTTCTGGAACAAACTGCACTGCACCTCCCTGGGATCATCTGCCCACACCAACTTAAAATGCACCCTGCCCAGACTGAGGATTTTGTGCCCCCTCCTGCCTTCTGACCTACACCGGGTGATACACCACTGACAGCGCTGCTGGGAGGGGAAGAACAGCACCAGACATCGCCACAGGATTAGTGTCTGCCTCGCTGTCCCCAGCACAGTGATGTCCTGTGAAGAGGAGTACTTGGACCCTGAGGCTTATGGACTGCCCACCATGCTTCTGCCACTGTCTCTGTGCCCCCTATGGTTGTAGCTGCTGCTGCTACTGATGCTCCTCTCCCTGCTGCCATTGGCCGTGGATTGGGCCCTGCCTCTAGCAACTGAGGTGGGATCCACCAGCCCTGGACTGCTGGGGATCACCTCAATAATGGGGGTCAGTGACATTGGTGACCCTGGAGGAACATCCGACCCCGAAGCACCAGAACCTGCTCCTGCAGCAGCTGCAGTGGAGACAGTTGCAGCCTCCTGGAGTACAGGCCTTCCAGTGCCCTGCATGGCAGTGGAGGACTCTGGCAGCAGGTGCCACTGAACCACAACCCATCTAGTGCCACTGCTGGGAGCCTCTGAAGCCTGACTGCCAAAATCAGGCCTGTGCAGTTTGGGGCATGGTGATGGGCTCGGGCTACTGCTGATGCCTGCTACCGCTCCACTGGCATGGCCCCTGGCACCTCTTCCACGTGCCCCATTGCCCATCTTACTGGCACCAGAACAGGTGGTGACAGCTCCAAGTGTGCCAGAGACCAAAACCCAGGCAAGATTTGACAGGTGGTTTGCTACTCACCCCCATGAGGTTGCCCATGTCTGTATCCTGCACCCAGATACAGTCCATGCTGATCTCTATCTTGTTGGTGGGGCTGCTGTCCATGGGGTTGTCCAGGAAGCTCAAGTCAATGGGTTCAATGGAACATATGGGAGGTAGGGGCAGAAGATGGTGGTGACACAGCTCTCAGAGGGATGTGTGGCTGGCCCCGTCCAACATGGCCAAGGGTTTCTTGTCCTGCCCACCAACGAGTGTCCCCAGTGAGTGGGTGTTCTCTATGGTGGAAGACATTTGCCTGCCACACCTACTGAGACTGGGGGCCAAGTTGGTGGAACAGCTGCTTTTCATCAAGGTGTCTGTCTTCTGCTGCTGCCACTGCTGCCATAGGTTCTGATCCTGATCCTGATCCTGATCCTGCTCCTGCTCCTGCTGCTGCTGCTTCTGGGTCTC
>QEPC01007812.1:11439-23439 GCA_003113815.1 Sphenodon punctatus
CTATCATCCATGTCTTCATCTCCTCAAGATTAGACTATTGTAATGCATTCTACATGGGGCTACCTTTGGTGATGATCCAGAGAAAGCAGCTGGTGCAGAATGTGGTGGCCCATCTCCTTATTGGGAACGGGTTGCCATGAGCACATTACACCAGTGCTCCAAGCTCTGCACTGGCTGCCAATAGTCTTCCGATTCAAAGTGTTGGTGCTTACCAATAAAACCCTTTAGAGTCTGGGCCCCTCCTATCTGCACAACCGCCTCACTGCCGTGGATTGACCCCTGTGGTCCGTTGGGGGTGCCCTTCTTGGTGTCCCCTGGGTGGTACTGGGGGCTACAATGGAGAGGGCATTCTAGGGGCACAAATGCATTTCTATTCTCCATGCCTTCGTTCTGGATATGGAGAAGATGTGGAACAACTTTTCAGAAATATTTGAATGAGATCTTGGGATGTTTAAGTAACGAAAGACAGGAAAACTGATCAACAGTTTAGGAAATGTAGTAAATTCTCATCTCTAGAGTAGAATGTCAATGGGAACATACAAAACATAATATAAAGTCACTTCATAACATACTTCAACACAGTATGTTTGACTTTTTATGCAGCACTATATTTTTACAATATCCTCCTAAAACAGTCTAGTCATGAAAAGATGAGTAACAGAGGCCAAGGTGCTACATTTAGCCATCTCCTAAGAAGTCGATAGGTGGGGATTGGCTTTATTTATTTATTTATTTATTTATTTATTTCTAATATTCCCCCACCCTTCCCTGAAGTCTAAGGGTGGCTTACAGAAACAAATTTGTTTCATGTTGCCCTTGTAGGGGCACACATAAAACACAAAGCAGAAGTCATTATTCTTCTGGAATCAGATCCTACTCTCAAAGTCAGTGTAAAGGCTTCTGTTTGGATTCCAAATTGAATTGAGCACCAACCTTCAATATTTAAAAACCATTTCTCCTCACTTTTATACACCTTGGTGATTGAATATTATCACCTCTATAATTTGTATTCCAAAATAAAAGCATATTTAGCATATTTCAGAAAATAGGAAGAAAGTGGTAAGATCAAGATAATGCAGTTCACCCAAGATTTGCAGGCGCAAGGGCAACTCATCAGTATGATTATTAAACAAACTATATATTTGACTGACCAATTCTATAGATTTCAAATACAAAACCTTTCAAAACCAATGTTCCTGTGCTATTCTTATTGATAAAGTTAGTATGTGATTGAATTCAAAGGTTATTTTTCCTTCACCGGCTTCTTATACCACACCACCTATATACAGTGACTGGAATCCTGAAACCATGGAATTCAGTGGCAAAATTCCCACTGACTTTAATGGATAAGAATATATTGCTGCATTCTCTCTGAGCAGTAGAAGATCCAAACCAACTAGTAGTTTCAAATGACCTAAAAAGGTTCGGAGTCTGGGGGTATTATTGGACGTGGGTCTCCATCTAGATCAGTAGGTGGACGTGGTAGTGAAGGCGGCTTTCTACCAACTGTATCTGGTGCGGAGGCTGCGCCCGTATATCTCCAGACCCGACCTGGCCACTTTGATCCATGCCTTCATCAACTCGAGGCTGAACTACTATAACGCGCTCTACATGGGGCTTCCCTTGACGCTGGCCCGGAAATTGCAGCTAGTGCAGAATGTGGCAGCCCATCTCCTAAGAGGGACAGGCTGATGAGAGCACATAACACCATTACACTGTGCGCTGCACTGGCTGCCTATAATGTGCCAAGCCAGGTTCAAGGTGTTGACATATATCTATAAGGCCCTGTACGGTCTTGGACCTGGATACCTCAGGGATTGCCTCACCCTCCATGACTCAGGATGGACTCTCCGGTCCACCGGGGGCACCTTCTTGGCAGTCCCCCGCGTAAAGCGGGGGGCTACAATGGAGAGGGCATTCTCGGTGACTGGGCCCCGACTGTGGAACTCCCTCCCAGAAGAAGCACGACTGGCCCCGAGTCTGCTGGCCTTCTGTCGGGCCTGCTAGACATGGCTGTTCTCCTAGGTCTTCAGAGGCGGGGAGGAGAGAATGGGCTAAATTTTTGTATGGGGGTATTTTAAAATTGTTTTAAATATTTGTGTAGATTTTTATATTTAATATATTGTGATAAATTGTTTATTTTATGTTGGAAGGTGCCCCGAGATGCCGTAGGCATAGGGGGCAGCATATAAATGGAATTAAATAAATAAATAAATAAAATCATTAAGAACACTAACCTGAAGCTATTTGACACCAGCCAGCCCTCAGTGTTGACTAGGATTGTAACAAAGACAACATTTCATATTTGCAAAGCTAATGCACATATTAATTCCCATGAGCAAATATCCAAATTTATCTTCATTATCATTTTGAAATTTGCATCTTTGTGTATTTGTTTTCTTTGCTTTAGTATTTCAAGTATTTTGGTATTTAGTAATTCACAAACTCATTTAAAGAAAAAAATATATCTTGAAGCTGAATGTGATTGGTCGAAAATGAAATAATTATATTTGCATTCAAATTCAAAACTTCTTTTAAAAAATTGAACTAAATACTATAACCAAAGTGAACAAAATACAGAATATCGAAATACCAAAGTATTGTATACTGTCCTATTCAAAGGTCTCAGTGTGGGTAGCAATGTAT
Source organism: Sphenodon punctatus (assembly GCA_003113815.1). NCBI lineage: Eukaryota > Metazoa > Chordata > Lepidosauria > Sphenodontia > Sphenodontidae > Sphenodon > Sphenodon punctatus. Next base: position 14,086 of record QEPC01007812.1, read on the forward strand.
AAAACATAAAATGTACTTAAATATTAAAGCATAAATGTCCCTTTAAAAAACAATCCCTCATAATCTCTCCTATCCATATCAGTCAAATGATTTTACATCACCTCTGGAAAATGTTCAGGCTTGAACTTTGATGAGTCTCCAGAGGAAGAGAGTTTCTACTTGTCATGGAATTGATACACAGATGGAACATGCAAGAGGTCATATTTGACTGACCTTAAGGATCAGTATTTATTTATTTATTTATTTATATTTATGATGATTAATGAATGATGAATTTATTAAAGCGTGGCAATAAGCAACATAAATACACAATAAACACAGTTACACATAAAACCCCAAGGAATAAAATAACCATGGAAAAAACTATAAATTAAACTACAAGCAATTAAACTACAAGAGCATAATTCATGTAACCCAGAAAGCCCCTAGTCAAGTTCCCCAAACGCTAAAATACAAGGTAAAACTAAATAAATTGATAACTACAGGGACTATTGTGTTACACTAGGCATCCTTCTAATGAAAGAAAAAGCAACCTATTGCTATCAGCCCATGCAGTCCAAAACAGTAGTCTTGCATGTAGCATCGGCAACCACAAGTTCCTCAAGAATCGAGGCCCCCCCTAGTAGGGAATCCCAAATTTTCTGCCGAAACATAATTATTCAAACAAGGGCTTAACACAATAGGGCATTGGGGCTGGTATATCTGGGACACAAGCAAGGAAACACTAGTGGGTCTGTGTCCTACATCCATCTGGGCTTCAGCTAAACAGGGAGGTTGTGTCCTCTGAGGGCCCAGGGAGGCTATCACCTGAGGAGGGGGGTATACCTAATTTATCCAGGGAAAGGGCCCTAGAAGAAGAGTAGCAAGACTTAACTGGAACCGAACCAACAGTGGCAGTAGACTTACAAGGCAAGGAAGAAACAGGCAAAGCAACAAAGACTTCAGCCTGAGCCAATACCTTGAGCCTGCTAGAAATTAAAGTATCTGGTGAGGTAATTAGCTTCCTCTTGGGAACCTGGATCAAATTAGGATTTCCCTCAGCGGGAGCCGCAACATTCAGAAAAACCTGTGGCAGCAGTGGACAAATTCCCATTGTGGCATAAAGATTGGTCATACATACCCCCATGAATAAAAAGAACCAGAATGGAACAAAAGCCTATCCACCATAGCCGATGCGTGAAAGTAGATAACAATACGGCGTACTCTGCCCCTTGCCGGGAGATGAAAAAAACAAATAATGTGGGAAGGCAGAAAGGTACCAGCCAATATGTCTGAGATATGGCGAGCAATCCAATATTTTGTATCCCAGGGAGGAAATAACCCAGCCTGCAGGGGATGAACAGTAAAAACCAAGGCATCATCTATGGGGGAGAGCTTCCGGGCCTTAGCTACTTTAGGAACTACAGAGCCAACATAATCTGAGCCATAGAGATAGTTGTTTGGGATGCCTGATCTATTTTCTGAGGACCCAATCCCCCACAGTTCCCACTGAAATCATTGGTCCACTCCCAAAGTCTAGCCAACTGCTTCTGGATGGCCTGAATTTGGGCATCGAAACCCTCAATTCATGTCAAACATATAGTCAGAATATCTTCTACCTGGTGGACATAACAAGGGGCAGATATCTCTTGGGTTTCAGGAGTAATTAATCTCGAGTTAATAGGGGGGCCCGTGGGAATATTAGAAAAAAAACCCTTCTCTCTATTTGCTCTAGGGGGAGACTCCAACGCCCCCAGAGCCTCACTATCCTGACCTAGAGGTAAGGGCCACAGCTCAGCGGGAGCAAAAGACAACTCCAGTTGCCCATGCCCAGCTGTCAAAGACTTGGATAGCAGATTATCCCCTCCCACAACTTGGGTAGCTAAGAGTTGCGACTTGATTTCTTCAATTTGAGATTGGAGGGAACAAATTTTATCCTCATCAGAGGAAGGCAGGGAGCCTGAGGGCAGCTGAGAGGGCCCCCGAGAGTTAGCAGTCAAGGCATGCCAATGTTCTCCCTGCTTCTTAAAAGCCAAGGCACATGCCAATAATGAAGACTCAAGGGGGGCCTGCGGGATTGAATTAGGAATCTTGGACCCAACAGAGGAAAGTCCTGCCCTGGAACTCCCAGAGAATTGTAACAAGGAAGTAAGTGAAGAGCTTGCAAAAACACCATGCAAATCCCACCCTGCATCATGACCCTCAACGGGAGAATGCAGGGCAACTTAGACAGGGACGAACCCGTTTAGAACCGGGAGGTGCTGGTACTGCAGCAAAACAATCCTTGAGTTGTAATTGCCTGGCCCGTGCTCTGGTAGCCACTCCCGGCTTCTTACTCTTCCTAGCCATTCAGGCAGAAGATGACAAAATTGTAAGAAAGAAAAAAAGCTTCAATCCCACACTTGAGCAAAATTGCGCCACCAGCCAAAGTGTTCTACAGATTCTGAGCCCTACGCTCAGCCAGTGCCTAAGGTCGCACGCACAAGGGCACGCCCTTGCGCATGCAGCCCTTAGGCGCAGTGCCCCAGCGCATGCCTCCGGCACCACCGGGGGTTGCAGAGGTCTTTAAGCTGTCCCGGGAGTGTAACTCCTCCCCACGCTCAGCTGCTTCAACTTTCAATACGGTGCTTGGCAGGGTCCCCCTAGGAAGCAGGGCTCCGGGCTTCCACGTGCCCCGCCTGGGGCAAAAGGCAGCAGGCAGGTACAGGGAGGCACAAGGGAGGGAAACAATGGGCTCCTATTTATATTTATTTTAACAACTTAATACCCTGCCCAAATCCACCTCAGGTGACTCGGGGCAGCTTACAAGAAAATCAGATAAATATAAAACCTTCCCACCTAACTTAAAAATATAAAAAACACAAAACTGCCATAACTCCCTCCCCCCTAATCCCCCCCCACATAACCATCCTCACCTGTCCCCTCCACCAAATGCCTGGCAGAACAGCCAGGTCTTACACAAGCGATGAAAGGTAAACAGGTCCGGGGCCAGGTGAACCTCCTTCAGGAGGGAGTTCCGTAGCCGAGGTGGGGCTACTGAGAATGTCCTCTCCATAGTGGCTCCCCGATTGACTCAGGTGACCTCCAGATATGCACCCCCAGCAGACTGAAGGGGTCGATCCAGGACCTGGGGAGTAAGACAATTCTGCAGATAGGTCAGGCTGAGGCCATGTAAGACTTAAAAGGCAAGAACCAACACCTTGAATTGAGCCCAGAAGAAATTAGGCAGCCAGTGTAGAAAACGGAGCACTGGTGTAATGTGCTCCTGGCGACCCGACCCTGAAAGGAACTGGGCCTCCGCAGTCTGCACCAGCTGTAATCTCCGGACTGTCACCAATGGAAGCCCCAAGTAGAGTGCATTGCAGTAGTCCAGCCTCAAGGTAACAAAAGCATGAATGATGGTGGCTGAGTCAGAGTCTGAGAGATAAGGTCAAAGTCGCCAAACCAGGTGTAACTGTCAGAAGGCCCCCTTCACCACTGCCTCCATCTGGCCATCCAAGTGAAGACAGGAAACAAGGAGCACCCCCAGACTATGCACCTCGAAAACCAGCAGAGGACAAACACCAAAATGACAGGAGATGTCACATCTGCCGCTCTCCCCACCAGTATTACCTCCGTCTTGCCAGGATTCAGCTTCAGTCAGCTCTGCCTCATCCAATCCCCCACATCTGCCAAACACCAGGAAAGCAGAGAGACTGCCAGGTCTGGGTTGGAAGAAAATGAGAGGTACAGCTGAGTGTCATCAGCATATTGATGGGAACTCACTCCACACCATCTTACAACCTCACCCAATGGCTGCATGTACACGTTGAACAAGAGCAGGGACAGAATGGAACCTTGTGGGACATCACACAAGAGGTCACGAGGGGAAGATGACTAATTTCCTAACACTACGCATTGAGTCCTACCGACTAGGTAGGAATGGAACCATTGTAGAACAGTTCTGCCTAATCCTGCCTGGTCCTGCAAGCAAGTCACCAACAACTCGTCGTGATCAACCATGTCAAAAGCTGCTGAGAGATCTAATACAATCAGTAGAGTTGAATGTTCCTTGTCCATCTCCTTGCACAGGTCATCAACCAAGGCCACAAGTGCAGTCCGTGTACCATACCCTGGGTGAAAGGCAGACTGGGAGGGATCTAGAAAGCTGCGGCTATTGAGGTGTGCCTGGACATGCTGGGCCACCACCCGCTCAATAACCTTCCCTAAAAAGGGAAGGTTAGAGACTGGTCAATAGCTGGCAAGGGAGTCAATGTCAAGTGATGTTTCCTTGAGCAGAGGCTGGACCACCACCTCCTTCAAACATTCCAGCACTCTGCCCTCCCAAAGGAAGACACTGATCACCCCCATCAGCAGCAGCCCTAATGTCTCCGGGCAGGCTTTCACTCCCTGGGGACAGAATCGAACGCTGCCCTCAAATCAATGAAGGCCGCGTAAAGTCCCCAGGTGGAGCCTACATATTTCTGCACAAAATGTGAGAGCACAAAACAATGGTCCATAATAGACCTTTCTTCCCGAAAACCAGCCTGTGCCTCTATCAATATGCCCTCGGCCTTCAGCCAAACCTTAAGTCTCCTGAGTAGATATTTAGTGTAGAGTTTCCTTACAGTACTCAGTAAGCCTACAGTAAGCCTATAGACCTGTAGTTTTTGGGCAAGGAAGGGGCACCCTTTTTAAAAATAGGGATGAAAATAAGATTATTATTACCCTTTTTAAAAATAAGATTATTTATTGGCCTAATTATGATTTTTATCTGAAAACATTATTAAAAAGTGAGCTAAGGATGAATTAGAGCATGGACCTAATTCAAAGTCCATTGTCTGAGTAGCTGCATGTTTTCCCTTGGTTCTATTTATGACATGTTTTCTACAACCAAAGGGTACCAAAGATAAATAACTAATTAATAAGCTAAAAATTATCCATGCAAACTATTTTGCAAATAGTTGATAAAAACAAACACATTAAAAAATTAGGGCTGGAAAAAAAAATGAGGCTGTGTGGTAACACATGCAAGTGTTGCACACCATTTCAGTTTAACTAATAATTTAATAATAATTAAATTATGTATCCCTCTGTGTGCTCTCATATACTTATGCATTTATTTATTTTAACTATTGCTGCATTATGGATCAAGGTTTTCTTTTCCTTTTTCTCTTGTTTCAGTTTTGTTTGGGAGTTTCTTGGGGGGGGGTGCGTCAGATTTTGTACATAATGAAAATTGAATTGTGACATATTTTATTCTTGTTTTTATCTTTTGGATGTATCTATGTTGCCTTCTTATGTATGTATAGAGTCATATATAAGCATTAAAAATAAAGGTTTAAAAAATAAAAAATAGGACTTGGTTTAATACCAATTCATTAATCAAACAAGGCTACACTTGAATATCACTTACAACATTCTGTTCAGCCACCATTGCTATTCGTCTTGAGATTCACCAGTCACAAGAGAACTCTACATATACAAGCTACTTTTTCTTTTAATCCTACTTCGTTTACCTTCTTAAGCTATTCAGAGATAGAAAATATTACATAAATTTTACAGGCAGAAGCTAGCAGGCATCCCAAAATAATAAAATAAATTGGAAAAGATTTTAATTTTTAACAAGTGCTTTTACTACATTCATCCTGTAAAACGTGTCCATTAGAATTTCCTGGCTGTGACATGCAAATACTTTGCCAGCCACTCCTCAAATGTTTACAACACAGAGATATGCTGTATCAAAAGTACATAAAAATGCATAATGGACCAATAACTTCTTTAACGTTTCTACTTTAGTTTCTTAGGCACAGGAGCTTAGAAGGAAAACCACATGGCTTTTCACAATCTTGCAAGAAAAAGAAATCTTCTTTGGGATTAGAAATCGTATATTTCATTTTAAATCATTTTTCAGAAAGCAAAGCAATAGATTTTGTATCTAAAGTTATCAAGAATAGGGAACTGAGGGTGCTTTTTCTGATCTGTGATAAGATTAAATACAGAGTAGAGAATAAACAACATGAGCTAAACATTTCTCATATATTCACAAAAAGTTCTTTACCTTTCACAGGAAAGGGATTTAAATTGTGCACAAAGGAGAGCTATTGTATTTTGGGAAAGAATGCTAAACTTTCACCATGCTTACTAAACCAATGCATTTCTCAGAAGAAATAAAATAGCACAAACATTTTTTTTTTTACTTTGTGTCACCTCGCTTTGCATCCTGGAAAATTAGCAACACTATAATTGTAGGCTTTTATTTATATTTTGTATACATATTATTCATATTGTTAGCATGTTAGATATCTTGCATTAATACTCAAAAGACACACTGAGCAGCACTGGTGAAGATTAATAATAAATGTTCCTGGTGATTAGCATTCCATATTTCAGATGTTATTTTGTTATCATTTTTTACAGATGGAAGTTGCTTGACAGCAATCTCAATTCTGCATGCTTTCAACAACAACCACTCTTTCAGACACTCCCCAATCTGTATATGTCCTCTTTGAAGGTCAAAACAAGAAACAAGGCAAAGGGATATATATATAAAAAGTAAACCTCCTGGGAGGGGGGAAGCACATGCTGTTTCACAACCCACACATAGGCTAACTTCAATAGAAAATGAAACCAGTGCTTGATCAGGGGTACAGACTTACACAATGGTATTCAAATAGATCCCCCCAGTAAACCTTATTGAAAATGCAAGATAACCCATTCGGTATCTCTAGGTAGATTTTATCACTCTAACTGGTTCCACAGTATATTTTTTTTTTAGAAAGGAATAAAAGTGTGAGGGCTTATAACAGTAGCATTTATCAAAATCAGTTCCAAAGTTTTCTTGGCACTCTATTGACCTTCAGCATAGCTTTGTACCTATTACTGGGAAGAAGAGGACAAGGAATTCACAAGTAGATGATAATGACTAGAGAACAAAGCCCAAAGGATGCCTTGATCTGTGATTTGCCAGTCACACTGGGAACCCTCCTGGCAAATGAAACAGTTTTTGACTACATAAACAGTTTCTTTTTCTGTATCCTCTCAGAGCAGTAGAAGAGCATCCCTGTGTCGCATTTCCATTATAACCTTCCCCCAGTGAGGTCATTTGAATTCATACTGGCCTGAAAGTTTAAGGCATCCAGAGAGTAGCAAATTCATAACTGGGCTAGTGATTTACATCAGACATACTGCTGACTGCCTATGCTGCACTTAATTTACAAAGGATATGAAAGAACCGATGTTTTAAGAATTTAGAAACTTACTGGGAAAAATTACCATAATAAAAACCAGTTATAGGTTTAAATTACTAAAGTAATCACACCAAAAAGGTTTTAAGCACTTTGGTAGTTTCAATAGTTTGGATGGTGCTAACCTACTTGTATGATCAGGGTTCAGCTGTCCTGACTTCAGTTTCCCCAAAGAAACTTGTGAGACTTGCAGTGCTCATCAACACAGTCACCATATTTTTCAGAGTTCACACTTTCCTACTGATTGAAGGAGCAATAGCTGAACCATGAAATAAGTTTTATAACAACAAATAACTACTAATTGCCAGTCCATTGTTTTAGGTGATCTCTTTCCAGAAACTTCCCTGACCAAGAAGCAATACCTTGGAATTTTACTGTTCTCCAGGCTTCTCTGGTGGTCTTTCCTGCAAGGTTTCTAGTTTCCAGGGCTAGTATATATTGGGGTGTCCATGTCATCTGATCCACACCTGCTTTTCCCACTTGGTTGTCATCACTCCAATCAGTCTTCTATCTGTGCCTCAGAGAATTACAGTCATTAGAGCAAACAGGCTCCTGGATCATGTGCCACTGGAGCACTCTGACTCCCTGATACAGAGACATGCCCTTTGTGGGGAAAACCTGTAGATTAACTAACTGTGTTATACTTACAGTTTGTACAGTTTAACTGTAAATATACTTAAGTTTGAAACGAAAACAACAATACAGTCCCCAGTATCAGATTTCTAGAATGTTCTCCAATTACTGTTTCCCTGAACTGTGGTCATGTGGGGACTCTTTTGCCACAGCTTTGCTGCACTTGTAACAGACCCTACAGCCAGCTCTAGCAACTCATTATTCAGGCCCATTCACTCACGCCAGGTTTCCATCCATTCCCTCTATCCTGACCCTACTGGCCAGCTTATTCTATACTGAACCCTGATAATGCAGTTCCAGGGGGTGAATTCCAAGCCTTTCCCCTGAATTACCTCAAGTTCCTTCCCCAAGACCAGCTCTTAAATTTTGAGAATTAACTCTCTCTGGTGGTTCTCTGCTGGGACATCAACAAGATTCCACAACCATCATTCCAGTCACAGGGAGCTGTCATTCCAGTCCACTGCATCCGGAATCAGTCACTCAAGTCCCAAGAACCATCATCTGGGTGCTGCTTATGCTCGTGCCTGACCAGCCAGTGGCCACTGGCGCCTGCCAGCAAGCCTGTCCCCCCACCAGCCTACTCCTCCGCACCCACCCGCAGATGCCCGCTAAAGCTGCTGAAAGAGCCCCTCTGACCACCAGCACCCACTGCCTGCTGTCAAAGAGCCTCTCTCTCTTTCTCTCTGGAAACCCCTCACAGGAAATATGATATCCCTGGCTGGCTGCACAACCTGGGGTGCTGTCTGCAAGTCTGCCCCCCATCCCCCGGGCAATCTTTCTATGAGCTGAACACACCTCTCCACTCGAGGGCTTCAAAGGTACCAACCGACAAATGTAACTAAGTATTATATATCACAACTCAGCTTCCCAAGGATTCACCCCATGCGGCAATCTGTCTGTGAGAGCGGGTAGTGCACCTGCCGATGCATGCTTATGCCTCTGCCAGACTGCCACAGCCTTTCTCTCTCTCTGGCACACCCACACAGATACAAGCCATGCCCATCCTGGGGGGCTGTCTGCAAGTTGAGACCATGCTTGCACATTTTGGGGCTAATATACTCCATGTGCTGCTGCTGTCACGCAGGAATCTGACAAGCTGTATATACAATGAGATCCTGCCACCTGCCAGAAGCAGCACAGAGGGATAAAAGATTGGACAGGTCAAACTCAGCTGGTAACAAATATAATTGTTATAAAAACTTTTTAAACTACATTACAACTTTTGCAAACAAACAGTAATATACAAAGAAAGGAAAATAAATTAGGGGTCTGTGGGCCTGTCCCCCAGAACATGGGGAAAAGGAGACAGTGGTGCATAGGACTGAGGGGCGGGCACCTCGCCCACCTCATAGCCATGTCACCGGACAAAGTCCAGGGCCCCCTCCAGGGACGCCTGCCATTTGATGATGACTGGCAGAACAGTTCAAGGGTGTCCTTCTCAGTACGCCTCCGCCTAGCACTCCCTTACTTGGAGCTCCTCAAACCACTCCACCAGCCTATCCTCCATATTTTGGGC
>QEPC01007812.1:42757-64817 GCA_003113815.1 Sphenodon punctatus
CTTCTACCTTTGCCTAAGGAGTAAGGACAAGAAAACACAGAATGTATGCCAGGAGTGTGGAAGGTTTGTGTGCAAGGACCATCACACCTCTTTGTTGATGTGTGAGAGTTGCACTGGTAACTAAATGTTTGCTTAATTTGCTAATAACGTGTCTTGCGTTTGTTTTAATCAGTGTTTACAGTTCTTGCAGGTTCTAGTGTTACACATTTTAAAGGGTTAAAAATATTTTCTATTTTGCTATTTTTATAAGTTATTAAATACATATTTAATGTTTATTAAATGCATATTGTACAGTTAGAATAAAAAGTTATGTTTTCACACAAGAAAATGACCTTTGGAGTATTTTACTTGTGCATTTGTGGGTTAAATATTCCCCATAAGGAATATGCTCTAATGTGTCTCTGTCTCTCTCTGTGTGTGCAGCACATAGACTGTGTGGATACTGTCATTGAAAGTTAAATTATTTGGCACACTTTTGTTCCAGTACAGGAAAACAGCTTGGGATACAAAACTACCCCATGAGCTGTTAAGTGTTACTTTTTTCATTGGAGCAGGCAAAGGCTAAATTGCAAGATTTTTGATCTAATAATTTCCCTTGTTTTTGAAAGAGAAATACTCTTACACCCTCCTAGGACACTATGAGCTCTCAGATACCGCTATTCTAACCTATTAGCCCCACTCCCCTCTGAGAGAACCCAGGAGTCCTGGCTCCCAGATGACCCTTCTGTAACCCACTAGCTCCTAACCCCCTAACAGACAACTCAGGAGTCCTGACTTCCAGCCATCACCACCCCACTCTAACCCACCAGCCCCCCCACTCCCCCCCCCCGAGAACCCAAGCCTGCAGGTTGTATGCATATGTCCAGAATGGTCAGTCCCCTTCCCTGCAGCTGTAGGGGCTGCTAATCCTGTCAGGAGGTGGGGGTACGAGGCTCCAGCCATGTGAGCATCTCCTCCCCTGGACATGGCACACTGGTGTAATGTAATAAACAAGAATGCATGAGAAATTAGTACTTTTCTACTACTTTACATACAAAGATAAGTTGAGCAGCTAATGAAGACACCTTCCCTTATCTTGCCCTCAGTTATTATGATTAATTAATACATACATCCAAATTTTTGGTTGGAGGGTTCTGTTGCAGCAAAAGAGCAGTTGAGATTATTCAAGAGACACATTACAAGATCAGCAATAGGGTTGTGCAACTCAGGTTCTATCAAACTCAAATTTCAACAAGAATGCCCTTTTCGGGGCAACCCAAAATCTGGAGGATGTACAACAGTTGTGATAGAGGAGAGCTTAAAATAGAGGACACCATTAGGACTGAGATAATAGCAAGTGTTCCTGTGGAGACTAGCCCCCACTCTCCTCTCAGAGAACCCAGGAGTCCTAGCTCCTACCCACCCCTGCTCTAGTCACAATAGTCACCCCCCTCCTGGAGAATGCAGGGGTCCTAGCTCCCAGTCCTCCCTCCAGCTGTGACAGTGCTAGAGGGCTATTGAGTTAGAGCAGGAGGGGGGGATCTGCACATGCGCGACAGCGGCTAGCTGGGGACTGCCGAAGCTCCATACCCCAAGTGCCCCAGGAAAGATTTCTAAGCACAGGATATAACCCAAACAGTTGAAGCTTCTTAGCCATGATGGGAAAGAACAAGAATTGCCAAAAAATGTCACAGGAAAATGCCCTAGAAAGATTCTGCCAGAGAAACTCGGTGGCGCGGCCCGGAGGAGCTGACAGGCAGAGCAGCGTAACAAGCATGGTGGAGAAAGAGCACGAAACTGACCAGGGGTCCATTTCATCTGACTCTGGTGAGGACGGCGAGACAGGCAAGTCCCTGCATAAGCTCTTAGGGTTGATGAGAAGGGAGATAAGGGGCGATATTAAGAAATTAAAATCCTCAGTGGATGAGGGAAACAAAAAGCTGGAAGGACTAGCAAGGAGGATTAAGGTGACAGAGGGTAGGATCTCCGTGGTGGAGTACCAGGTCCTTGAAGCAAACCATCAGCTGGATGAACTAAAAAAAGCAGCTGAAATATTAAAAGAAAAATGTGAAGACCTGGATAATAGGTCGTGCAGAGGTAACCTGAGCTTCACTGGAATCGCTGAATCAGTGGGGGCAGAGGATGCAAGTGAGCTGATTAAGGCCCTACTTAAAGAAAACTTCCCAGACCCGGAGCAGTTTCACGTGGCATGTATGGATAGAGCTCACAGAGTGGGGCATCCCAGAGTGGATAACACTGCTCCCCCTTGCCCTATTATTGCAAAATTCTCAGGCATTTAACTAATGGAATAGATATTAAGGCAGGCTCATATAAAGCAAAATCTTATGTTCAACCAAAGAGTGGTGAAGATCCAGCCTGATTATGCAGCTGAAATGATGAAAAAAAGGCTAAGATGGTCTAAATTCTTCCCTGTTCTGATAGAAAAAGGTTTGGTGCCAAGACTGACCTTCCCTGCATGCATGATGATTTCCAGAGAAGAGAAAATGAAGGTTTTTGAAAATCCAGATGAGCTGAAAGTCTTTCTGGCCCCAAGGCCTGCAACAGCAGGCAACCAGGCATCTGCTTAATAAGAAACTCAAAGGTTAATTGTTTCAAGCCAACTGTCATGAAGTGCTGGGTTCTATAAAACAAATAGAGGGAAAAGAAAAGGGAAGGGAAAAATTGTATTTACAAACAAGATGTATGAAATGAAGGGGCTATGGGGAGAATTGATTAATGAATATGACAAAAGGAGCAAAGGGGGGGGCGGATGGAGCAGAGAGGTGTTGTATCCAAAGGCAAAGAGTTCCCAGTAGATCTCCATGGAGCGGGAAGGAACTGAAAGGAGGGAGAAAGGGAAAGGTGGGAAGGGTGGGGGGAAGGAGATAAACAGAGAGGGGATCTCAGACAAAAGAATACCCATGTTCATAAGCAATGAAAAAAGAAGCAGGAGGGGAAATAGAGGTAGCGTAACAATCTTTAAAGCAGCTAGAACAGGGAAACAGAACAAACCCCAAAAGAATTGCCTCCGCCCGTCCCCCCGAAAATGGGGGTTGTGGGTGGCAGCCCTTTGCCGCGCCCACCTCACAAGGAGTGGGGACAGCGGGGAAGTTTCCTACCACTCGGGGCTGCACCAGCCCCAGAGGCGGGAAATCAAGCGGTGCAAAGCGCTCCAGCAAGCCCAGCCGGGGTTGCTAGACAACCCCAACTGGTGCTGATAGGTTGACTAGTAACCTCATGGGCCCCTCCCAGTGGGTGGGGCCCATGTGTAGTCTAGGAGTCAGCTCCGGCTTCACTTGCAGCCAGAGCTCTGAATCAAACGGCAGCAGCGTGGCGCTCACCAGTTCTGCGAGCGCCGCATGTGTTGCCGGACCGGAGAAGACGGTAGGGGTTTGGGGCTGGTGGGCTCCACCAGCCAGTGTAAGTTGCCTGATTGCCCTTTGAATGGGAAAAAACAAGAAGAATGCTGCCGGGGCAGCAAAAAAGCGGTGGCATGAGGTCACTCAGTCATCCGAAGGGGATGTGCCAGATCAGTCCTCTGAGGTGTCGCGCGGGGACTTGGAAGCCCTGCCCCTCACCCACGTGGTACCACAAGGCCCCACTGAGGAAGGAGGGGGGATTCCCCCAGGGGGCATGATGCCCCCCACTGTCCCAGAAAATGAGGGTCCCACGGGGGAAGCGGGGAACGCCACCTGGGGGCACAAATGGCTAGCTGTGAGGCCCTGCTCCAGCAGCTTGTGGGGGGTATATTGCCAGCCTCTTCACCGGCTGCCCCCATACAGTGGGATGCCCCCCTCAGGGAGGTGGCCCCTTTAAGTAGGGGGGTGTCTGGTGAACCCACCCGCTCCTGTCTCTTATACACATCTAGATGTGTATAAGAGACAGCCCCCATACAGTGGGATGCCCCCCTCAGGGAGGTGGCCCCTTTAAGTAGGGGGGTGTCTGGTGAACCCACCCGCTCGGTACATAGAGGAGGCCGGGGGGGCTGCAATGAACCGAGTGCAGAGAGGGGCCAGGCCCCTGCGTGGTCCGTCCGGGCCATCTGCCTCTCTGGGTGGTCCACCCCTGCCTACCACAACCGAGCCCATACTTGTTGGGAGTCACCCCAGCCTGGGGCAGGGGCCTGGGGCATCGGGCACCTGGCCACTGACTGTTGACCTACCGGGCGACCGCATATGCTGGGCCCTCTGGGCTGGGCCTGGGGGCAGGCAGGCAGCCCTCGGCTGCCTGGGCCATGCCCGTGCAGGGCTGGGCCAGGGAGCCCCTTCCCCCCTTTCTGCAGCCTAGGGCAGCGCCTGGCAAAGTCGCAGCTCGAGACCATAAGGACACCAATCTATGCCTGTGGTTTGATAAAATGAAAATGGCACTTCAGGCCCTGACCCAGCAGCATGCCCAGGTGATGGGAGCCCAGCAGGTCGCAGCAACCCTTGCACAGCAGATTCCACCCTCGGTCCTGCCAGTGAATTCTGCATGTGAGGGGGAGACGTACGTGGGGGCAGTATACTGCTGGAGGGAGTTGGGGGGCGCAACCACCCCAGCGGGGCATGGCCACTAGGGTCATTAGGGGTGAGGGGGTGGGGCCACACACCCAACAAGGGCATGGTGTGGCCAGCTAACTGATCCAATTGATATGGTGGGGCGGGACTTGAGTCCCTGTAAACCCCTCATCCCTCCCAGTCAAGGTACCTACGGACCCCCGGGGGGGCGTTCCCCCTGCCGAGTGCTGCACTGGGTCCTTCGTCCATGGCCAGGTAGGCACTCCAGGAGTGGACCCATATGGTTCCGCCCCCTCAGGCTTTGGGCGGAGGGCAGGGTTTGAATCCCACACTGATTTCCACCCCGCAGCAACGCCCGCCTGAGGGTGGCAGCTACTCCACAGTATTGGACCCAATCGGGGGCCACCTGCTCCCAGCCACCAAAGAGCGGATATGGAGGGGGGAATACCTGGACTTGTTTGCCCTCTTGTTCAGTGATCCTATAATGGATCCCGCTGAGCAACAGGACAAAAAAGAGAAGGAACGCTCCAAGCGCCCCGAAGCTGACCGAAATCGGTCAAACTGGATGAAAGCCTTTTCCATTTACATGGGCGTGATGATCCAGGCCTTTCCAACCAGGGCTGTGGATTTGCTGAAATATGCTGACATCGTGCGGCGGGTCTATGAAGCCAGGCCAGCAGGGGATTGGCTCTAGTACGACGAGGCATTCCGTCACCGGGCAGCCTATTCCCTGGGCTTGAGGTGGGACTTGCACACCCATGACCTGTGCCTTAATTGTATGAACGGGGTAGGTAACATGCCCCAATCTGACAGTGGCCACTTATTGGCTAAGGGCAGGGCCTCATCTGTCACGGAGTCCTTTCGTGACGAGGCGAGGAAAGGGTTGTCACCATCCCAGGGGCAATGTTGGGAATTTGGCCATTTCAGGTTATGTTCCAGAGGAGCCTGTAAGTTTCGCCACACCTGCTCCACCTGCTCTGGCCATCACCCGGCATCAGCATGCCCATGGGGTAAACCGACCTCAAGGGGGAGATCTTCCCTTGGAGGGGCTGGGAAGGGGCCCCCCGCAGGTAGTGGTGCAGGATCTGCAAGTAAAAGCCCGAACCCCAATTAGGGTGGCCCAACCCAAGGACGCCCTGCGAGGTCACCCTGACCAAGCAGAGGTCACGTACATCATAGCGGGGTTCCAGGAAGGTTTTCACATCCCAGCAATTGAAGTCCAGGGGCATAGGGTGGCTCCAAACCTCAAGTCAGTGGTGGGAATGGAGGGAGTAGTAGAGGACAAAATCTGGAAGGTGGCAGTCGAGTGAAGTGGCGGGGCCATTCCCAGCCCCCCCTTTTCCCAATATGGTTACCTCTCCCTTGGGCATCGTACCCAAGAAGGTCCCCGGTGAGTTCCATCTAATCCATCACCTTTCTTACCCCCAGGGCAGCTCGGTCAACAACGCTATCCCGAGGGAGCTTTCCTCAGTTAGGTATGCATCGTTTGACTCTGCCGTGGCCTTAGTTAGATCCTTTGGCCCATGGGCTGTCCTGGGAAAATGAGACATCAAGTCTGCCTTTCACCTGCTCCCAGTACATCCTGGGAGTTTTCCTCTGGTGGGCTTCCATTTTGATGGCGGGTACTACTTTGACAACGCCATGCTGATGGGGTGTTCGTTCTCCTGCTCAGCCTTTCAGCAGTTCAGCACCCTTGTCGAATGAATCATCAGGCAGAGATCTGGCAGTCGGGGAATAACCAAATATCTCAATGACTTCCTATTCATCGGCCAGGCTTGCACGGAAGACTGCTCGAGACTGATGCAGACTTTCCATGCCATAGTGGAAGAACTGGGCATCCCCCTTGCCCCAGAGAAGACTGAGGGACCAACCACCAGACTGACCTACCTTGGCATTGTGCTTGATACGGAGGCAGCCATGTCCCGCCTCCCTCTCGAGAAGTTACGTGCTCTCCATGCCAAGGTGGATGAATGCCTACGAGCCACCAAAATTACCATATGCCAATTACAGTCAGTCCTCGGGAGCCTCAATTTTACATGCCGGGTAGTGGTGCCCAGGCGGGCCTTCTTGTCCCGCCTCTACACCAAACTAATTGGCGACCCACCTCCTCACCACCACATACGTGTGACCAGGGAGATAAAGGATGACGTGCAGACATGGGCTATCTTTTTAGCAAAGTTTAATGGCACCAGCGTCTGGCAGGACCAGCTGTTACTTGAGGCCTAGCTCCAGGTGCATTCAGACGCCGCTGGAGGGGTGGGATTTGGTGTGATATTCTGAGACCATTGGGCGGTGGCCCCCTGGCCCCTGGAGTGGGCCGAGCAAGTTTTAACCAAGAACGTCACTTTCCTCCAGCTCTTCCCCATAGTGTTAGCCATCCATCTATGACCCAACAAGCTAGCAAACCACTCAGTGCTGTTTTGGTGTGACAACCAAGCGGTCGTTCACGTCATTAACACCAAGTCTTCTAGGTCTCTGAGGGTCATGAAGCTGGTGAAGGCATTTGTGCTTATTTGCTTGGAATTTAACATCCTTTTCCAGGCCAGGCATGTACCTGGCCTGGACAAGGACGTAGCCAATGCCCTCTCTCGCTTCCAGATGGAGTGTTTCCATTCACTGGCACCCTGGGCCCGGGTGAATCCGGAGCCGCTGCCATGGTCGGTTTGGAACCTTGGGTCTTAGAGCTCCATGCAACCATTCTGGGATCCCTGGTGCCTCATACCAGGACTGACTACGCCCAGGCGTATCAGGATTTCCAGTGGTACCGGTTGGCACAGGGTTGGCCCCTGGTTTCCTGATACCCGAGCCCCAGATGCTCCAGTTCGCTATGCATCTCAGACACAATGGGGCTGCACCAAGTACCATAGCTGGGAAACTGTCTGCTCTGACCTTTGAAAGGAACCTTTCGGGTCACACACTCACACACCCCAGACAGGGGCTTCTTTGCCAGGTGCTTGTTGGAGAGCTGGGCTAGGGAGGCAGGAAGGATCCCCGACCAGAGGGCCCCCATTTCCCCCCATCTCCTGCTGGATTTATGTGAGAACCTTCCACCGATTTGTTTTGACTGTTATGAAGTTTCGTTGTTCAATTCCCTGTTTAAGTTAGCCTTCTTTGGAGTGTTCCGAGTGAATGAGATGGTGGCTGATGGAGCCAGGGACAACTCAGGTAGGGCACTCTGACTCAATGATGTCTGAGTCGGTCTGACAGCTATGGTGCTCAACATCCATCAATTCAAAACCGACCAGCGAGGGAGGGGGCATGTTGTAACACTGCACAGGGTCAGATTGATAGAGTTATGTCCCATACGAGCAGTTGAAACCAACTTTGACCTCCGGCGGGGTAGGACTGGTCCCCTCTTTAGACACGTCGGGGGCCAAACTGGTCACCAGGTACCAGTTCACAGCGGTATTGAGGGCGGCTTTGTCTCACCTTGACATCCCACCCTCGGCATATGGTACCCATTTGTTCCATATCGGGGCTGCAACTTTTGCCACTGAGAGTGGCGTGTCAGAACGGGGGATTCAGGAACTTGGCAGGTGGAGGGTGAGGGCGTTCCGGACTTATGTTCGGGGCACCCTTCCCCCTTAGTAGTATCATCTTGTTAACCCCCAGGTAGCTGCCCAGGATATCGGAAACAGATCTGGATTGTCAGCCACAGGCTCGTGTGCTGGGCAGGCAAGGTGGCAGGTCAGACCAGATGGGGGACCCAGCTGGGCTTATCGGCCCAGGCCCAGCTTCATTGGAAAAGTCGCGGAGGCATGAAGTGGCATCAGTTATTGCCTGTCCTACATCCCCCTGTCTACGGCCCCCTGCCCGACATACTCATCATACATCTAGGCAAGAACAACATACCTCACCTGAAAGGGGTGCAGCTCATTAAGAACATTAAAGCTGATATATGGAAATTAAAAACCGTTTCCCAGCAACTGCACTCATATGGACTGATCTTGTTGAACATATGTCATGGGGCGCTGGGTACACGGAAGATCGACCGGACCCGGAAGGCCATCAATCGGGATGTTGGTAGATGGCTCACCTACCTGGGTGGTGAGCGGGTAGATACAAGTGCTTTGACACACAGATGCCTGGCGCTGTATTGACGGGATGGTGTTCACTTATCGCCAGTTGGAAATGATGTATATTTGGAGACTCTAAAGAGGGCATTGTTTTCTGTGTTGGATAAGTTATAAAGTGGGGTGGGGTTTGGGCTCGACCGGGTTTTCCCAGCGACCCCTTAGTGGCAGGGGTCTAGTACAGTAAGCTAGATTAAGTTAGGGTTTATAAGTAAGAGTCATCTCCTTAAGAGATGGGGAGACCCACCCGCTGGAAAGCTGGGTATGGCAAGCGGCAGGGCTGCATCCCTGAGAGGGGAGTCGAGCGAGGACGGTAGGAACAAGTATGGTCTCCCATCTGTAGGCACCTTCAACCTTACTCGAATTAAATGGTTGGGCCCCTCTCACCTGTGACTTGGGCCAATGAGAGGGGGAACATGATATTCATGATGAGGGTGGAAATTGAAGGTACATCGAAACCACCCCTGGTTTGTTGTTGACGGTTACATACGTTGATTCCAAGGTACTGGACCCGCATTGCACTAGATGATTTGCCCCCACCCATTGGTTACCTGCAATTTGATTTGAATAAAGAGTGCGGTCGTTAAAACCCAGCATGGTGTCCTGTCTCCTTCGGTGTGTTGGCAAAAGGATTACAAAGCAGCCCAAGGACCACAATTTTGGAAACACTGCACCAGAGGTGAAAAAGAAATTGGTTTTCCACCATGGGCGAAGTTAGGACTATAACATTGAATGTCAGGGGTCTTAATTTCCCTCAAAAGAGGAGGAGGGTAAGGGATCTGAGAGAGGATTTGAAGATTGATGGTTTCTTTATACAGGAATCACACCTCAGAAAAAGATGTACGAAGATTTAAGAACAGGAATATTGACAGGATATATGCGTGTTGTGCAAGTAAGAAAAAAACTGGAGTCCTAATTAGATTAGGAAAAATAGTATTTTCAAAATTGAAAGGACATTAAAAGACGAGGAGGAGAGATTTTTATGCCTAATAGGGGAGCTTGATGGAACCCTGGTTGCGTTAGTTAATTTGTATGCACCAAATGATGGTAAAGCAATCTTTTTCCAGAAGCATTTGAAGTTAGTGGCAGAAAACATGAGGGGTATATTGATGGTGCAGGGGTATTTTAACACTTCTCTTTCTGAACTGGACTTTTCAAGGACAGTTGTGCCAGGGCGCTTCCAAAAAGGCCTGGAGAAACTAGTGCAGTCTTTAGACTGGACAGAGGTCTGGAGACATTTGAATGGTAAGATAAAGAACTTCACTTTTTACTCTAACACACACAACAGCTACACCAGGATTGATCTAGTATTTATGGCAAATACAGAAATCCACAGATGCCAGAGGTCCTTTATTCACCCTGTCATTTTCTTGGACCACAATGCAGTAGTTACCTCCTTGCTATTAGGAGCAAAAATTATAAACAGAAGCAGGATTTGGAAATTAAAAAGAGATTTACTTCAAAATAGTAAGAATAGGGAACAAATAGAGAAGGAGTTGCTGGAATATTTTGAAATTAATGAAAACTCAGGTTCCTCACCAGCAACTCTCTGGGAGGCTGCCAAGGCTGTAATAAGAGGCAAACTGATTGCATTACAAACCAGAATCTCTAGAGAAAAAAGGCAGGTGACCAAAAAGTGGTATGCCAAGCTACAGAAGCTGGAAGCCCAAAATAAAATAAGTCCAACAAAAACTCTAAAGAAAGAAATTGGCAAAATTAAGGACATCATTAATGGAATTGAACTAGAAAAAGTCAAAGGCCAACTCCACAGAATGAAACTATATTTTTTTGAGGGGAGTAACAAAGCGGGGAAGCTGTTAGCAAATATAATTAAAGATAAACAGAGAAAGGTCCATAAAACAAAAGTGATAGATAGTAAAGGGATAGTGGTTAATGACCCACAGAAGATTCAGGAGGTCTTTTTGAAATTTTACAAAAAAAATTATTCCACCCAAAACCCATCTGAGGAAGAAATCAATGATTTTGTGAACAAGACTGAAAGTCCAAAATTAAATGAGGATCAAAGGGCTTTTTTGAACACCAAAATTACTGAGCAAGAAGTGCAGGAGGCAATAGCAGATACTAAAAAGAATAGAGCAAATGGACAGGATGGCTTCCCAAATGAATTCTATAAAGCATTTGCTGGGGTGTTAGCCCCAAGACTGACAGTAGTGTACAATAACATGCGATTAGTGGAAGAAATGCCCCAGGATTTTTATAAAGCAGTCATATCCTTGATTCCCAAACTGGGCAGGCCGCAGGACCAGTGTGGGAGCTTCAGACCAATCTCTCTGCTTAATGTAGATTACAAAATCTTTGCAAAAATACTGGCAAATAGATTAAGAGCTCTAATATCAGAAATTATACATAAAGACCAGCCAGGCTTTATTCCCAGAAGACAGGGGAAAGATAATATTAGGAAAACAGCAAATATTATATATACATTAAGGCAGCAGAAGATCCCAAGCATGATTATATCAGTTGATGCAGAGAAGGCGTTCGATTTTACAGAGCCCAAATGCTTATTCGCGATCATGAATAAAATGGGATTCCAGGGGAATTTTTATGTCCTGGGTGAAGGCAATTTATAAGGAGCCAGTTTCGAGGCTGATAATTAATGGTAACTTAGAGACTTTCAGATTGGAAAGAGGAACAAGACAGGGATGCCCCCTGTCAGCACTACTTTTTAATATAATGCTGGAACTACTGGCTAATGCGATTAGGCAGAACAATTTAATAAGAGGGGTGAAGATAGGTGATAATATCCAAAAGCTAGCACTATATGCAGATAATCTCCTTCTATATGCCACTGACCTTGAAAGTTCGCTCCCTGAACTATTAAAATTAATTGGTCAATTTGGGAAAATATCAGGATAAAAAATCAATAGGGACAAATCATTTGCAATGATTTTTGGTAAAAGTCAAGAACAAGAACAGCTGAGGAGGATGTCACTGTTTCCGATTACTGAAACAGGTATAAAATACCTAGATGTGACCATCCCAAAAGACTTAAGAGAATTGTATTCAAAACATTTCATCCCACTTGTTAAAAAATTGAAAGAGGAAACTAGGCCCTGGCAGAATATGATAGTATCCTGGATGGGAGGATCAACCTGTTTAAGATGATGATAGCACCGAAGATGTTATATAAGATGATGGCTCTGCCTATTTCTCTCCCTGAAATGTTCTTCAAAGAAATAGACACACTTAATATGTGCAAAGACTTAATATGGTATGGGAGGAAACCAAGGATTAAGAAAGCGGCAATTTTGAGGCCAAAAGACAAAGGGGGGATCAATTTCCCAGACATGAAACTATATCACACAGCAGCGGCATTGTGTGCCCTGCTTGAGTGGTACCAAGAATCAGAAACAGCAGACTGGGTGAAGTTAGAGAAAACTCTGCTCCAGGTCCAATCTTTGAAAGACCTGATTGTAGAAAAGGGTAAACTAAGCAAACAAGCGAGGGCAGAACACCCATTTGCAGGCATGTTGTTAAAAGCCTGGAATGGAAGCCAAAGGAAACTGGGGATCAAGTTAGGGATCTAACCATACATCCCTATAGATTCACTGCACATGAAAGAAGTAAATCTGGCTAAGGCATTAAGAGGGAAATTGCGAATGGCAGGGTTGACCAGGGTGCAGCAGCTTTTCAGTTTGAGGAAATTTATATCAATACAAAAAATAGAGCACCTGGTCAAAGATAAGGTAGACTTCTTACAATATCTACAGCTGAAGAGTGCCTGTACCTACTCAGTTAAAAAGGACTGGGGCAGAGAACCCTTTAAATTGAGTTAGAGCAGGAGGGATGGGAGCCAGTGGTACTATTTTTTCTAGGAGAGGGTGGGTTGTCTTCACTCCTACTCACCAGAGATTTTCCTACCTTCTTTGCCTTTTATACAAGCTTCTTCACTTCCTCCTTTCTCCACTGTCTCCCACTCTCAGCCTGTCTATGCAAATGGTGTCAGTCAATGGGAAACCCAAACCAACTGAGGAAAATAGGAAGAAAGAAAGGAGTAGCTGCAGCAGCCCTAACGTTACTAGTAATAATAGAGATAGGGTGGGTGGGAAAAGAGAAGTAGAAGGGGAGGAAAAACCCATAAACAGCCTCAAGTCCACTTCTGCCTCTGCCTGGGCTCACTAGGATTGACCTGAGGAGATTAAGGGATTTTAGGTCACATCTCAAGGATGAATGTGGATTTGGGTTCCACCCCTGACAGTCGCACAATACTCCCTCTCTCTGCTGCCACTAATGACAATCAGAAGCAGCAGCAGCAGCTCTGAGGGAAAGAAAGAGTGTGAGAGGGAGTTAAAGAAATAGTTGTGTTTCTTTCCACCTTTGGTTGTCTGGTCTGCTTCCCTCTGCCTGTCCCACATCTCTCTCTAGTGATGCAATGAGGGAATCCAGGGGCTGCACAGTGCGACTTGGACACCAGAGGGCTGAGGGAGCTGCCTGAGCTGCTTCTGCTTCCTTAGTACCTTCAGACAACCAGATAATGCAGTGTGGCCACTTCTCCCCAGCTGACCTGCTTCTGAACAAGGGGAGCCATGGAATAAATGAGTGCAAGGGAGTCACTGAGAAAGCAAACCTCTGGGGCTCAAAACTGACTCCACCCCCAACAGAGAGGGGGGCATGTTCCTGTCACTAGTATGGGGAGGGCTGAGGTGGGAGAGACTTTCTCTGCCCATTCAGGTGGAGGGGGTGGCAAAGGCCACCTTCCACCAGTTGTATCTAGTGCGGAGGCTGCATCCATACATATCTGGGCCGGACCTGGCCTCCTTCATCCATGCCTTTGTCAGATCGAGGCTGGACTACTGGACTACATGGGACTGCCCTTGTTCCTGGTACGGAGACTTCAGCTAGTGTAGAATGCAGAGGCCTGGCTCCTGATGGGGTCGGGTCATCAGGAACATATAACACCTGTGCTCCGGACTCTGCACTAGCTGCCAATAGCGTGCTGGGCCAGGTTCAAGGTATTGGTGTTGATCTATAAGGCCCATAAGGGTCTGGGCCCCTCCTACCTCAGGGATCACCTCACCCTCCATGCCCCAGAGTGACTCCTTCGGTCTGCTGGGGGTGCCTTCTTGGAGGTGCCCCGTGTTAAGTGGGGGGCCACAATGGAGAGGGCATTCTCAGTGGCTGGGCTGCATCTTTGGAATTCCCTCCCAGAGGAAACTCGCCTGGTCCCAAGCCTTTTGACCTTCTGGTGGGCTTGTAAAGCCTGGATGTTCGCCCAGGCCTTTGGGGAGGAGGGGGGAGGGTGGGTTATAGTTTTGGCTCTCCCCTACCTTTGATTTCTATTTTTATTTTTTTATTTTAATTTTGTTTTCCAACCCTGTTTTAGCTTTAAATTATTGTGTTGTTTTAAAAATGTTTTTATGTAATGTTTTATGAAGTTGTACATCACCCCGAGATGCTGTAGGCATGGGGGGAGGGGGACTCAAAAATGCTTAAAATAAATAAATAAATAATTTAAATTTCCCCACCCACGTCCAATCTTGACCTGCAGTGTAACCCACCAGTTCACCCAGTGAATCTGCTCACATGTGATGTTATCTTAAGAACCTCACTCTCTTCATTGGATGACATAGGAAATTCAAACCATCATAACGTAAAACTACATGGTTTATTTTCAAAATCCAAACTCAGGAAATAACTACAATGCACATTTGAATGTCTGACACCTCTACACTTCCGGACAGATAACTTAAAACTTTTCTGTGTCGACAAAAAATGTCACAAACGCAGGAAAAGAAGTTCTGTCTCTAATTTTCAATCTCATATATCTCAGACATTTCTGAATTGATGTGTTGGAAATTTGGACAGATTCTACCCCTCACCCAAGCAATCCTTGCTAAATATTTTATAGTGATATGCTAAATCAACTCAATTTTATAATAAGTGGAATGTTCATTATTTTAACAGAGAGTGCAAGCCACCTGAACTATTGAGCCACCCTTGCAGCTGTATAATAAACAGTTATTTTACCTACCTAGAATATTTAAATTATCCATGATGAAACAGTCCATTTATAAAGTTTCTGTCAATCCTGCTATGGTCGTACTTACAACACCTGCATGCCACAAGCATTAATTACCATTCCAGACAATTACAGTATGAAACACAACAAATGTCTTCCCTTTGGCTATATTGATAAACATGAAATATTTGCACACAAGAAGGGTAGTCTGGCTATCATTACTCTTTTGTACACTGAATACTTCTGATTCTATATTTTGGGGGGTAGGGGTGTAGGATATAGATCATTATCTCGCTAGTTAGGAAATCTGCATGACACTTAAAAGAACGGAGCCTTGATGGTCCAAATTCATATATTGATATATCTTGAAGCAAAGAACTACTTTCATAGCACATTACATAATAGACTAGGTGTGAAATTAGTTTTATGGTGAATGGACACCCTGAAGGTTGCTAGCTTTTTATTATGTATAACTTTTCCTACATAACTGCATTAGCATTTCTACTTATAGATAACAAAATTAATACATTGCTATGAATGAATAACCCTTAAAGTGCACTAATCAGTTCATATGTATCTACTTAATCCTCCATGTTACTGTGGGCAATAATTCAGAAAGTTGTTTTCAGTGTTTTAGGCATACAGTCTGAATTTAAAGAAACATTTTAGAAAAGGATTAGTTTTTTTCTGAAAGACAAAGCTTAGCAACAGTGACAATTGTAACATTTTAAAAAGGCTCAACATCTTTGAGAAATCTTTTCAGTTACAGAGAGAAGAAACTTTGCGGAAAGGCTAATGGAGTTATGGGATTGCTTTCTGATTATTTGGGGGAAATTGTACAATGCTTTGTTTAGCATTAGACACAGAAATGAGCCTGATAGTTTGTCAGCATTCTTGTCCTATAGACTATTATTTATTTATTATTTATTTATTTATTTATTCATATTTATTGGCCGCCCCCCATGCCTACGGTACCCTGCGGCGGCTTACAACAAATAAAACAATATTAAAACACATAAAAACATCATCAAATATATATATAAAATTAACCACCCCCTCCCACCCCCCCAAAAAAACAACCCCAGCTTTTCAGTCACGGTAAAAGGCCATTTATATCCTGTAATTGAATGCTGAGATTGGAATTCTTATGTAAGAATTGGTTTTAGATCTCTCTTACTATGTGAATGTCCAAGTGTGAGATTTAGATTTTTATCTTTTGAAGACTGGTTCATGAATCTAATAAGTATTAGTAGCTAAGAAAATCAAGTAGTTTATAAAACATATTTTCTCTGCTATGGCTATCTTATCTGTAGCAAGTATTACAAAAAAAATAATCTGAACTTGTGCTACACATGAAATTCCACCAGATATCAAAGGATGTTTAAGGAATGCATTCAGAATATTTTTTCTTCAGTCCAAAAATTTCACAATATGGCTCAGAGGGAAAAATCTTTCCGTTAAAGTCATCACCATTTTACAATAAATTAGACAAATCATAGACTTACACTACATAATAATTACAATATGTTTGTTTCCAGCTAGACCATGTAATTCCCTGTTAAGGTGCTGGATGGCTGGTTTTTATGGCTTACCTAACTTTGGGTGTTTTATTCTAGGAATCAATTTTTCAACATTTATATTCAAAGATTTTCTAAAGCAGACACTCCTGTGTATGTTAGCATAAATCAGAGTGCAGGATTAGAATCCCAATGGAAGAATCCGCTGGGAGAAGACTGAAGCTGCAATCTCCCTTACCCTTGAGGGGCTCAAGGGTAGTGTTGATGAGGGAGAGGGAGTGGTTTGGGGATGTGCTGATTCAGTTGCTCCTTTTGGCAATCTCTGCCTTAAGGGTTGCTATGAAGTTTGGAGTGGAAATTAGAACTGTTCTGACTACTGAAAGTCCTGAGGAGTGGCAGCAGTGAAGACAACAATAATTCCTTCCAGGGCAAATCATACATGCAACACAACTGAGTATTATTTGCATTCCTTTCACCATCTCATCAGTGTTCCACCATGCCGAGGGAAAGCTGGATACTTCTTCTGAGAACTAAGGTAGAAATGTATGAAACATAGATTTAGCTGAGGAATACAACATTTACTTTATTCATGAAGTGAATAACAGGTAAAGATCCTTAAAAACAGCAATATTATGAAACAAATCCTTCTATTAAGAGCAGAGAAAATATATTATTGTGAGTTCTGGTATATGGTTATTTATTGGTATGTCTATGCAGCCCAATAGCTTGCATACTCTCCCCTAGACCTGAAGCAATAGCAGTTGATCCCATGACCACAATGACTTTCACAGAAAATGATCATGAAATTGTGGCTTTTCTGTGATTCCATTTTTATTGTGCTCCTGCTACTTACCCACATGCACACCTGTGATTTATTGCCATTTCTCTGCAGTATTTGCAAGTTTCCGCGATCATCATCATTTGCTGGTTTGTCCTCCACCCTGCCCCCATTGCCCTAACCCATTGCCCCAACAACTCCAAGCCTGCTCCCCACAACCCTTGGCCCCAACCTGCTCCAAATTTCATGGCCCCAGAAACCTCCAGCCTGCTTCCCATCCCCTATGACCCCAGATGGCTTCCCATCCCCACCATGTCCCCAGCCCACTCCCAAATCCATGGACCCAGCAACTCCCAACCCACTTTCCACACCCATAGCCCCAGTCTGCTCCTAAACTCATGGTCCCAGCTACTCCCATCCCACTCCCCACCTGCCCCAATGGACCCAGTCCAGTCTGGTTCCAACCCCAACCCCGTGGCTCCAGGCCATTCCCCAAACCCATGGCCCCAACACCCAGACAGGTCCAGCCGAAGGGCCCAGCTTTGTGAACTGAAAAAGTTACTGTAGTAGGGCACAGCCTGGCAGGTCTGCTTCCCCCTTAAGAGTAGAGTATGCCAGCTTGAGCATGGGGCAGGCTGGGTGGTGACTGGACATGGGATTGGCAGAGCCAGTATAGTTAGAGTTTGAAACCATAAAGAAGAGATAGCAGCCTGGAAAACTGGGCACACCCACACTCCCTACATAAGAAGGAGAAAGCCAAAGAGGAACTCAATCTGTGTTTGGACTCTAAGATGAGAGGAGCTCCTGAAGACTGCTATCCATGGTGCTGATCCCTGAAAACAGTTACAGAAATGGAGTGCTAGTCTGGAAAAGCCTGGAACAGTGAGATGCCAGCCAGAGGATTGCTACCTGGCTGAGCTTAAAGCTAGATAATGCCTGGGTTGTATTCCCGGCATTAGTAAGGCATGCATGTGATGTAAAGAGACTGTATGCTGTTGTGTGTGGACTTTAAATTGACATTTTTACACACACCTTAAAGTTCTGGATTTTTCAATCTTCTGGGTAATCTCCACAAGTAAGTTCTGGATGCATTTTTCACACACACACTGCCCTGAGGCAGTTCCTCGATGCATTCTTCACAAAACACAGCCCTGAGGCAGCCTAAAGTAGCCACAGCTGTAGACGTGACAGGCTACCATGGAAACCAAGTGACCACAGCTGCCTGGAGTAAAGCAGTTTACCAGGAGAACTTTTTACACACAAATGTTCTGGGAAAAGTTCTATGCAGAAGTTCAAAGAGCCGGATGTTTAAGATCTGGGTCAGTGATTTAGACAGACAGAAAGTTCAGGATGTAACAGCAAACACGCAGGAGAAATGTATGTGTAAATACACCCATTATCTGAGTAAAGACAATAGAGCTGATTCCCTGTGAAATGTCTGAATGTTTGACCTCTCCTGTGGGTACTTACCACCCTGTTACATCACTACACTGTTACAGGGTAATCTCAGACTTTACACGATCACAGTCAACCACGGACAATCCCCTGTGGTGGCAGATAGTCGCGTAATGTCTGGTTGCTCGCCGCCAGATGTTCACCACTGTGAACCACCAGTAGTGAGCAAAATAACCACGATTTCGAGGATGGTCTGGGCACCATCTCCAAAAGCGTGGTTAATTGAACCACGACCCGGAATCGGTGGCCGGTAACAGACATTACCGGCTGCTGATTCTGGGCTGTCGTCCAGACCCCGGGACGGAATCGGGCGCAGCATCCCGATTGGCCACTGTGCCCTCCCGTCCCCTGGAGGGCGGCGGCCTGGGGAGTGTGGAGGGGCAGGGCCGTGTGGCCGCACGTTACGCCACATGGTCCCTCCCCCTATTTCCCGCCGGAATCAGCCGGCTCATCTGTTAATGGGCCATTTTGATTCCGGCAGGGAATCAAAAAGTGATTCCGTGACGGGGCCAATAGGTGCCCCATCACGTCTGAAATCACCCACAGTTACTATACATGATGGCAGGAGGCAGCAACAGGCAGAGCGGTGTGGGGGGGGAGGGGTTTCAATCATTCACTCAGTGAGTCTGTCAGCTGTTGGAAAAATACTACCCCACAAACTTGTGAACCCGGCTCGCAGAAAATATTGAACATATATGCGACCAAAATACTGTAACACATATTAGTGTGCTAAGCCATGGGGAAAAAGGAAACCAAAGGTAACAGGCTGTTTCCTAGTTTTTCTCATTTAAATGTTGTTGGCACCCCTCCAGAAAGGGTTGTCTGAACACCCCTGCTACACACTATTTTTAAGTAATTCACCCTGAGTCTTTGGGGATAGGGTACAGTAGAAACCAAAATAAATATTACTGCCCCCACCCTTTATAGAACATATGATCTCTGCCTCCAGATTATTAATTATTATTATTATTATTATTATTATTATTATTATAAACATTTATATAGCACCAGCCATGTGCCTGGCGCTGTACAGAACATAGAAATAGACACGGTCCCTGCCTGTGGCTTACAATCCAAAAGACAAGGAGGGGGAGACAGGGAGAGGGGACAGTGGGAGAGACAGAGAAGACAAACAAACATTCAGGCAGATGCGAAGTCTCAGGTGTATGTGCTTGGCTTGGTTACAATCAGTTTGGTTGCAGCAGTTTACAGAGGAGGGCAGACAGTACGTATATGGGGAACGACTAGCAGGCAATGGGAAAGGCGGTGAGGAAAAGTGGGTCTTGAGGAGGGATTTGAAGGAGCGGAGGGAGGGGGCAAGGCAGATGTGGGTAGGGAGTCTCTGGACCTAACTCAAATGGAAAGGGAGAGGAGTTAGAGATGCAGTTTGGGAAAAATAATTCAGTCTTGGATTGGCCCATTCTTCTGATTCTACCACAATACGGCCAGCCATGATGTTTGCTTTGCTCAATTCTCCATGGTGGGTACCACCTGGCTGAAGGACTGGAACATGGAAAAGGACTCGTGTTGCCAGAAAATAAAATGTGAGATTACTGCAGGTGATTTGCTTTGTGTTTCCATACATCATTACTTGACTTATCATTGCTACCCCTTTTTAATCAAATTTGGTTTGATGTAAAGATATACTTTTGCTGATCTGTGTTATCTTTGGGGACCTGTTTAAATGTGAGGGATTTCTCCCACAGGTTAAAGCTGTGGCTCATGGAAACCCCCTGGGGTGGGGGTACATGCTCCACCGCAAACCGGAAGTCACCCAGGGGCCATTAGAAACAGCATTGCCAGGTGACTCCTGGGTGTTTGGGGACATGGCCGAGATAAAACCCCAATAATCAAGATCTTACCCAGGTTGCATCTCAAAACACCCAGAGTCATCCAGTGCTCCTGTTTTCAATGGTGTCCAGGAAACTTCCGGTTTATGGAGGAGCAACTAAACTTCCTTCAGGGGTTTCCCTGAGCTGCAGCTTTAAACTGTGGGACAAGTCCCACATGTTTAAAAAGGCCCTATAGGTACATATCTCCATGGAGGGCGTTAAGGGAAGGTGTGATCCATCTCTCAATCTAGCTGCCTGCTGCCCTGAAGGGACACGTCTCTGTTCAGTCACCCAACAGGTCTGCTTAGCAACTGAAGAGATTTTTTTCAGGGTCCTCTTTCATTGTCATCGCTGCACCATGGTTCCTCCTGTTCTCTACCTGCGGTACACAGTAATTTATTTTCCTGAGGGCTGCATTACTTTAAAGCTGGAACAGGTAGGTAGTTTCCAATTCATAATACCTGCAGTTTCAGGCAGACTGTCAAATGCCTGGCAGACCCACCCACACATAAACATTTGTGGATGCTGGGGGCAGTTAAGGGGCTCCCTGTGGGGTTCAGAGGCTCCAGGCATTGTGGAGACAGGTTCCTAATAGCAGTGCCAGCGGGTACAGGGGGAGATTTCGGGTGGTGGGAGCAGCAACAACCTCTAGACTGTTGTCACACAGAGCCTCTGGACCTCACAGGGACCCCTCTCAACCACCCCTAGGTATCTCATTTTAAAAGTCTTATATGTAAAATGGGCACCCACCAGGGGACATTTGTGCATTACATGCTGCTTGACCCTTTCTCTGTTGGGACAGACAGCATGGATTTCACAGGCATACCTGTTTTCACAGGTGCCCATTTCAGCTTTCCTTTTTTTCTAATTTAGGATTGGAATATTGCCTGGGGATGGTAGAGAGGTATTTGGTGTCCCGTGGCATACAGGGCATGATCAGACTAGACAATCTGTTGGCACATTATCTTGGGCTCCATGAAATTTATGGAATTCCATAAGCTAC
Organism: Sphenodon punctatus; assembly: GCA_003113815.1. Taxonomy (NCBI): domain Eukaryota; kingdom Metazoa; phylum Chordata; class Lepidosauria; order Sphenodontia; family Sphenodontidae; genus Sphenodon; species Sphenodon punctatus. The sequence continues at coordinate 63,871 of QEPC01007812.1, forward strand.
TCACTCTGTGATAGATACCATATTACTGTTTCAATGCACTTTTAACAAGTTCCCCATAACAATATCCTTAAGAAAGTGATAAAAAATATTTAAATCATACATTCTAGATAAGATGTTCTCAGACTTTTCACTCGTGTGATCCAATTTTGAAACCTAAGTATAATCTCATGACCACAGTCAATAACAAAGGCAAACAAATGTCAGTCATGATCCAAACCCTTCTGCTGATGGTACCACGTCCCTTGGGGTCTTGACCTATAGCTAGGCAACTCCTGACCTAGATATTTATTTTAAGAAACCATACAAGAAACCATACTCAGAGCTACTATTATTCTTTTTGCTATTTTCCCTGTGAGTTACTAGAAGATGGAGACTGCTTTTGTCAGTTTATTTGAAGTGAGTTAAGTGGAGAAGTTGATGTAAAAAGATGCTAATTATTCAGTAACCTAGAAAGCTCTGCTGTAATGGAGTAGGGAAACTGCACTTTTGACCCTCTTAATCAGCAGAGTGAGCCTGCATCGCAGGACCTGAAAGTAGTTTATTATTTGGAGAATTGGAAATTGTACTCAAATAGAAGCTTAAAACAAAATCCTTTTCACCCTCATTGAATGTAGAGGTCAAGACAAATAGCGAGAGACAGAAAAGCTGTTTATCTGTGAACCTCCCTAGTACAGACAACAAAGAAAAATGCAAGAAGCTGTTAATACATTAACACTTATCTTGTGATTTTTAACTTTTTATGAAAACTAGATATTTTTTTTTTTATTTTTTTTTTAATTTTCATAGATTTTTATACCGCCCCATCCTGCCATGCAGCTCGGGGTGGTTAACAACAGTAAAAACAGTTTTAAAACATTTAAAATACAAATATAAAATATATCAATAAAACAGGGCAGTGTATAATCATAAATAAATATATAGGTGGGGGATTAAAAATCACCCCCCCC
>QEPC01007812.1:64917-84566 GCA_003113815.1 Sphenodon punctatus
CTGTGGGCTTTTAGCCCCCGCTACTTCCGGGTGGGGGGGGAGGGGACAGGACAGCCCACGTGGCTGCCCTCTGCGTTCCCCCCCCTTCCCCCAACTCACAGGTCTTGCTTCTTGTTCCCCGCAGGTAACCTGCGGGGATGACGAGCAGCGGCGGCGGCGGCCCCAGCGGCGAGCGGCGGCAACAGCGGCGGCGGCGGTGGTAATGGCAGCGGCGGCGAGGAGACACGCCCCCCCCGCACCAGCTGCAAGCAGGTAAGTCCAGGTGGAGAGAGGATCCCTGCAGGCAGGGAGTCAGCAAGTGGGAGTCAGCAAGTGGAGATGTGGGCGTCAGCAAGTGGCAACATGTAAAATAATCTCAAACATTTTAATTGTAGTGATTGAGGAAGGAAGGGCAGAATGTTTGAACATTATCAGCTTTGCAACTGAAAAGAGAGAGAATACAGAGACCCACCAATTCAGACCCCATAAACATGGGAGCCAGGAGGGAGGTGAAAGGATGGGAAGGGATATTTGCCCCCCAGAATTTCATGTGCCTCCTCCTTTTGAGCATAGTAATGTCACAGGCTTTGTCACATGTGAGACCACACAGAAAAGGCAAGGTAAAAATTCCCTTGCTAAGCACCCTGTGTGCTGCAGGGGGCTTTGTTGTCACCTCACTGAGGGGTGAGGACACAGTGGTGGTGGGGAGGTGGATCCTTCCTGCTTGTCGGGGAGCAGGTGGGCTGGTAGCAGCTTGCAAACTGCATTCCTCTGGGAGGGCAGTTTGCATGGGGAGGCTTCAGCACTTTTGTGCTGCATTGATTGGCTGGTTTGAGGCCACGTGGTCAGGGAGCACACTGCGCAGCTCTAATTAGGCTGGCAGTGTGTGGACGAACAGGACATGTGTGGCCATGCTCGGCGTGAAGCAGGCCGTTATGGGAGCTTCTCTCTGCCTCCTTCCCCCCCCCCCGGTTTTTGCGAAGCTGCTGTGGCAGCAGCAGAGGGGCTTGAGGATGTGGCAGCAGGCTGAAGAGTGGCAGCAAAGGCTAAGTGTTCTCGAACAGTATGGAACAGGAGTGGAGGGCTAGCTGAAGTGTGCAACTGCATTACCCAGGCTTGGATACCGGGTTGGGTTTGGTATGGGCAGGAGGAAAGGGCCCTGGGGGGGCCAAGAAAACGTGCCAGCAGGGAAAATGGGGGGGGGGAGCAGAGGGAGGTCTGCTGACCTTCCCCTCCTTGTCCAGTTGGGGGTTGAAGATGATAATGAGGGCCTGGTGGATGTAGGGCCAGGATTCCTCAAAGGGCAGAGGGCGGCTGATCTGGCATTCGAGCCAGCTAATGAGGGTAGCCCTAGGCAGCACGCTGCTGTTGCTGGGCTTTTTTGTGACATGGCCCCCTCCGGTGGGACTGCAGGGGCAATACAGACTGGAATTGCAGGGCAGGCTAGGCAGCACACCTCTGTTGCTGGGCAGTTTTGCGACATGGCTCCCTCTGGTGGGGCTGCAGGGGTAATACAGGCTGGAATGGCAGGGCTGGCTCCAGGTGGGCCAAGGGGCCAGGAGGATCAGGGGACTGTACTATTTCAGTCCCTTGCAGCCAGGATGAATGCATGGGATGGGGTCATGAACAGGTTGGCTGAAGTTGGCATGAGAGGGACTGAGCGAGGGCCCGATCGGTGTGTAACTGGGGCTGGCGGTTTGAGTGATTCTGCTCTTGTATCTCAGTCTAGTGAGCATGCTGCTGTGATATCTGTGGCAGCTGTTGCGGGAACTAATGAAAATAACCAGAAAGTGGAGCAGCTGGCGCAGAAGGTTGACCGAATGGAACAACAGATCGCCAGGATCACGGCGTTTATTGAGGCTGGCGGCCGGCCTGCGGCAGGAAGTGTACCTCCTGTTGTAACGGTGCAGGATTTACCAGTGCAGACAGCCTCAATAACTGAGGATGGTGAGTATCTGGGAGCAGGTAGACTGGTTAATGATGGGTCCGGAGGGCAGCGGTTGTGTGAGAGTAGCTGCGGGGTGCGAGCACCTTCTTCCGTGAACCAGGCTTCATCCTCACAGACTGGGGGAGTACATTAATGGGTGTTGGGTCGCTGACACAGCAGCAAGGGGTTGTAATGGCACCACTGGTGTAAGGTGGACAAGGTCAACTGCGTGTGCAGCAGGATCCAAATCGTTTGGTGTGGGTAGACAATGTGTGGCACCCACAGGTAGTGGTTGTGCCTGCTAGTCAGGCGGGGAATGTGTGTAGCGGACAGAGTCAGGTAGCACCGGGTAGCGGTGCTCCGGTTCAGCCCACTGGGGGGGGGCGTCAAGTAATCTGGGAGATGCAGGGAAGGCTACACAGCCGGCCAGCGAGGTCCCTCCAATGAGAGGTGGTTACGCGAGGGTTTCTGCACCCATAGGGGTGCACTTGAAGCAATCCACATGGGAAAAAATCTGGAAGGGGGAGTACATTTATTTGTTTGCCCTGCTTTTTTACGATCCTATCCCTGATCCTAACACGAAGCAGGAACTAGGGAGTATGAAAAGGCAAAGCGGAGGAAGGTAGATAGGAGTTGGGTGAACTGGGAGTCTGTGTTTATCATTTACGCTGGGGTAATCATGCAGGAATTTCTGGAGAGGGCAATAGCCCTCTGGAAGTATTTTGATATAGTAAGGAGGACCTATTTGATGAAGGAGGGCTTTGGGTGGCTGAGATATGATGAGGCCTTCAGGCAAAATGCAGCCATTGCACCGGAAGTGAAATGGGATATAAAGGACCATGATTTGTGGCTAGAATGCATTCAGGAGAAGGTTGTGGCCAGGGATCATAGTGGCCATGTCATTGTAAAGGGGGCTGGGCAACCAACTGATAATTTTCACAGTGAACCTAGCAAAAAGGGGGACAGTCGCTGGCATGCTGGGATTTTAATGATGGTTCCCGCTGTTTTCGTGGCAACTGCAGGTTCAAACATGTCTGCTTGCAGTGCGGTGGGCCTCACTCCATTGCCAAATGCCAGGGATGGAGGGGCGGGGTTCAAAGGGGTAAGCGCCCCTTCACGAATGGAGGAGGCCGAGGTGGGCGTGTGGGTCAACAGGTTGCCAGTAAGAGCATCAACCCCAGTTAGATGGTGGGTACTCAGGGAGTTGTTAAGTTGTTACCCACAGGTATGGGACACAAGTTACATTTGTTGAAGGTTTTTGTGTTGGTTTTAAAATTCTGTTTGAAGGGGATCAGGTGCGCATGTTGGCCTGTAATTTGAAATCGGTGAGTGGTTTGGAGGATACCGTTGAAAAAAAAGGTGAGGAAAGAGGTTTTGGAGGGAAGGGTTGTGGGCCCCTTCTCATGTTCACCTATGGGCAATTTGAGAGTTTCTCCACTTGGTATTGTACCCAAGAAGGCCCCAGGGGAATACAGACTGATACATCATTAATCGTATCCCTGGGGTTCGTCAGTGAATGATGCGATTCCGCGGGACATCTGCACGGTGCACTATGCATCGTTTGATGTTGTGGTGGAATTGGTGCAGGATTGCAGTAAGGGTGCCCTCATGGCGAAGAGTGATATCAAGTCTGCATTTCGCCTTTTTTCTGTCCACCCTAAGGATTTTGACCTTCTGGGGTTTGCTTTCAGAGGCCAATTCTGTTATGACAAAGCTTTCCCAATGGGGTGTTCCATCTCATGTGCTGCTTTTGAAAGATTCAGCACCGCGCTAGAGTGGATAAACAGAGTGCGGGACCAGGTCATGTGACCCATTATCTACTTGTTAATTGGAAGGGCGGGGTCTCTGGAGTGTGCCGACTCATTGGGTGTATTCTGTGAAGTGACTGAGTTAGTGGGGGTTCCCTTGGCTGAGGAGAAGTCTGAGGGCCCTGTGGAGGTTCTAACCTACCTGGGCATTGAGTTGGACTCGGTAAGGGAGTTGTCGAGGTTGCCCCAAGCTAAGATTCAGGATTTGTGGGTCGAGATAAGGGCATGCATGACTGCTAGTAGGGTGACGTTGAGGTTTTTGCAATCCCTGCTGGGTAAACTGAATTTTGCTTGCTGGGTTATCGCTCAAGGTCGAGTTTTCTTCTCTTGATTATATGCCAGGACAGACATGGTCTCACTTCCCCATCACCACATCAGTGACGAATGAGATGCGTGAGGATCTGGAGGTGTGGTTGGAGTTCTTGAGGGTTAGTTTTTGGCGTGACCTGTATCTGTTGGAAGCAGAGTTGCAGGTGCACTCTGATGCAGCTGGGGCGGTTGGCTTGGGAATTTATTTCCAAGGTGTCTGGTGTTCAGAGAGGTGGCTGGATCAGTGTCATGCATCGGGTATTTTAAGAGACCTACCTTTTTGGAGTTATTTCCTATTGTAGTTGCTGTGAATGTGTGGGTTGACTGTTTTAAGGACAAAAAAGTTATGTTTTGGTGTGACAACATGGCCATAGTGCAGGTGCTTAATTCATTATCCTCTAGATCAGAGAGGGTGATGCGGCTGGTGAGGGTATTTGTACTACGCTGTCTGAAGTTTAACATTCTGTTTTGTGCCAGGCACGTTCCGGGAGTGAAGAATGAGATAGCTGATGCCCTCTCTCGTTTACAGATGTGGCACTTTTGGGAGCTTACTCCTCATGCGAGGAAGGAGCAGGACTTCATGCACAGGGAGTTATGGAGCCTTGGAGGCTAGAGCTGATGGACACAGTAAAGGGTTCTGTTTCTCCAGTGACATGCCTTATGTATGAGAGGGCTATCAAGGATTTCTGCATCTTTGCATGTGATAAGGGATGGTTGGTGGTATTTCCAGTGCCTATACAACAACAGCAGGTTCAGTTTGGTTTGGAGTTATGCAAGAGAGGTTTGGCGGCTGGCATAATAGCGGCAAAGCGGTCGGCATTGGCCTTTGTGTCAAAGATGTTTGGGGTGCAGGAGATAGAGCGGATTCCTGTGCTGAAGGCGATGATTGTCTCTTGGTGGAGGCAGGACTGGGTGCAGGCTGACAGCAGGGTTCAGTTGTCTCCAAAGATTCTGGCTGATATTGTTGGAAAACTAGATGAGGTGTGTGTGGATTTTGGGGAAGTTTGTCTGTTTAAGGCTGCATTTGTTTTAGCCTTTTTTGCAGTCCTGAGGGTTAGTGAAGTGGTGGTCCGGGCCAGGTATGACAGCTCTAGGCATGAATTGCAGGTCGGTGATTTGACCATGGGCGGGGTAGGCCTGGAGTTGTGTATCAGGTTTTCCAAGATGGATCAGTTAGGCAGGGGCTCGAAGGTGTCTCTGGCCAGGTCCGTAGAGCCTCTCATTTGGCCCATTGCATGCATGGAGGAGTATTTGAGGGTCAGACCTGGTACTCCTGGACCATTGTTCGTGCACCAGTCAGTGCAGCCGTTGACTCGTCATCAATTTTTGGCAGTTTTTAGGCGTTGTTTGCTTTTGCTGGGGCTGTCTGGTGTGGTTTTTAGGTCCCATTAATTTCGTATTGGTGCAGTGTCTTCAGCTGTGGCTGCTGGTTTTACTGATGAAGAAATTCAAAGGGTGAGGTGCTGGCGTTCTGGTGTTTTTAGAGCTTATGTGCACCCATTCCCGGCACTATAGATGTGTAAAGAATTGCTACGTGACGGTTTTTTTCTTTTTCCTTGTTCTTTTCAGGAGGCCGGCTGAATTATCAAAAAAAGGTCATTTGGATTTGGGGTCATAGTTTCATTTGATGGGTGTAAAAAAGGGTTCAGGCAACTAGTTGGGGCACACAGCTTAGTTTGGCTGCTAGAGTGGTAGTGGTTTGGAAGGGCCAGAGGGGGATGCTGTGGCCTCAGTTGATGCCAATGGTTATGGGTTGGTTAGATAGACCACCACCTGATCTGATTCTGATCCATTTGGGTGAGAATGATTTCACAAAAGGATCTGGTTTGGATCTTTCGATAATGATCAGGCAGGATTGGGTCAGGTTGCTGAAGCTGTTTCCTCAGGCCACTCTGGTGTTTACTGAAATGTTGCAGAGGATCAGGTGGCCTGGGGCTGTTAAGCCAGGAGCGATGGATAGAGCAAGAAAAAAAGTTAATGTCGAAATTAAAAGTGGATGGTGTTGCATGGGGGGGGGGGATTGGTTTAATCACCCCAAAATCCGGTGGACCAAACCTGACCTATATTGGCAGGATGGGTTTCACCTATCCGAGATTGGTTTGGATTTGTGTATTGACAATATAAAGAGCATGCTCAAAACATTGATTTAGGCAGTGCTGTTTCTTAAGTAGTTAAGTAGCTAAACTGGAGGGGCGTGTTCAAGCAAGTGAAGCTGCTGAACTTGTGGTGGTTTTCAGTACCATACAGTAAATTGGTAAGGGTTTTATAGCCTGGGTGCAGTGGGGGATGATCAGGATCATTCGGCATGGTGGAGCCTGGGAAGCGACTTGGGGGATGGACACCTCAGTTGATTCTAGGAAGGAAGGGGAGATTTTGTGGGTGTATGGGCAGGATCAAAGCAGTTCCAAAATATGCATCAACAGCATCTGTCCTTCCCAGAAATGGATCAATGTGATCCATGGGAAGGGGATTTGACTGGCATCTCCAATCCAAAAAAGGTGGTAACTATATGGTACTGAAAGCGGGGACTGAAGATAAATTTTGGGTTGTTGTATGAATTGAGATGGTAATCTTATGGCCTCATCACTCCCCTTGTTATTCGCTTACTTTAATTTAGACTAATTAATTGGCATTCAATTGGGCATGGTAATAATAGAAGTGAGGTTAATTGGCTACTTTTTCTTTTACTTCTCAAGCTGAAGGTTAAATAATTAAATTCAGGCTAATTAGGCTTTGATCTTATCCACCGCTCTTTAAAGTATTAGAGTGACTACATTTGGTTAATTGGTTTTGTTTTCCTTAACAGGTTAATTAGATTGGCTTCAATAAATACAGCTGTGGCCAGCTTTTACCCAATATCCTTCGTGTCTGTGTCCTTATTCCTATTGTGGGGACAAATAGATTGTTCTGCCCTGTTTTGACATGACCTCATTCCCTTTGGAGCATTGTGCCATCATTATACCCTGCCCAGGGTGAGAGTCTCTTTGCCCTCCCCCTTTGATACATGGCCCTAGCATTCCCCTCCCCCGCCCCCCAAAAAAATATTTTGGGCAGTGCACCTATCCACAATGCTCGACACTTCAGAATTCCATACACCATCTCTGTAATTGAGTAATGCCTGCACCACCACCAGTTTGTATGGTATGGGAATGGCGAAGCAGCATCAGCAGGGGGGCTGTGACTGTCTGGTGAACAGTAGCAGCAGTGGCTAAAGGGCCAGTTGTCAATGTTGGCTGGACTCAAAGTCCAAGGTTCTGCCCAGTCCAGGTATTCCACCACCATTGCCTCGCTGTTCATCCCCATCTGCGAGAGCTGAAATGGATACCAGTTCAGGTATCATGTAGACACAACATGGTACTTGGATTGTTCAGATATATTGATTTGTTACTTATACTCCTTTCATTGGGTGCCTGGTTTCAACTCTACCCAAGTTGTTCTCTCTCGGCTGTAGCTAAACCAATTGCTGCCATATTTTTTAGGGATGGGTGAACAGATCGCGGTTCGGCTTCGGCTGTTCGGTTCGGCTGCGTTCGGTTCATCCGTTTGGTTCGGCAGTTCAGTTAGTTCGCCGGGTTCAGGTTCGGCCGTTCGGTTCGACTGTTTGGTTCGGCCGTTCGGTTCGGCAGTTTGGTTAGTTCGACTGTTTGGTTCGGTCGTTCGGTTTAGCCATTCAGTTCAGCCATTCGGCTGTTCGGGAAATGTTATGGGTGGTTTTTTTGTTTTTTATATGGTTTTTGGATTTTTATTGGGTTTTATATATTTTCTTTTGTTTTTTATTTGGTTTTTTTGTTTTTACATGGGTTTTTTAATTTATTTTTTTATCTAATATTATATATATATATATATATATCTACACTAAATCTAACTGCTATTAACCATTCTAAATGCTATGAACTTTATGGATTATCTAATAAGTACACAGGCCTGTGTCCTACAAACACTAAAACTAAATCACTAACGCTATCTCTATCACTAAGCTAGCTCCTACTACAACTGTCTACTATCCCTAACCTACTCTATCTCTCTATATCTATATCTCTCTGTCTCTCTATATATGGGATGTGGGGGGGGAAATCACAAACACAAGGTTTCAGTTTAAGGTTTAAGTTTCATTTCAGTACAAAACTGAAATGAAACTTAAAGCAATCTAATAATCCTACTCAACACCTGCTGTTCAGGAACAGTAACTAGCTCAGAAGGTGTTGGGAAGGGGGGAGGCAGATAGTTTTGTTTCTTGCAAGCCTCTCCACCCCTGGTGCCTGGAAGTCTGCTCCTCAGTGACTAGTACTACCCCTCCCTGTCACGTTTGACCTTACAACAAACCTTTTTTTGCCACCTGAACTCACCCGAATGCGATCCGAACTGACCAAAGTGTTCGGTCATTTCGATGTTCGGAACTGAGTTCGGTTTGGCCAGTTCGTGTTCGGATTCAGGTTCGGGATCGGTCGTCCAAACAGGCCGAGTTCGGACCGAACTCCAAACTTCCAAACCGTGTTCGCCCATCCCTAATATTTTTATGCCCCTCTTTTTTATTTGTAAACCCTGCAGTTGGTACATATGTTACACAAGAGGGCAGGACCTCCCTTCCCACACCCTACAGGCAAAATAAGTGGCCATGTTGTTCTGGCTTTCTCTGTTGCTGACACTTGCCAAACCACTTTCCCATTTGTCGGCGCATCTGGAATGAGACAAGGACACAATTTTTGGTTTTTAACGGTCGCACTCTTTATTCAAAATAGAATTAACCTGGTGGGGGAAATTGCCTTTAGCAATTTAGGGTCCAGTACTCACAAACTTTGAGTTATTAAACCAACAAAATCCAGGAGTCATGGTTTGGATGTGCCCTCCAATTCCATTCCCCAGCATCATCCATCGTCTCCCATTTGGCCCTCGGCCTCTGGTTTTGGCCCAAAGAAGCAAGTGTCCTGTTCGGACAGGAGTAAGGATTCTGGGTGGGCCTAGCTTGGGGATTGTGCATGTCCCTGCCTGCTATTGCTGAACACCCCTCCTCAGGATGCTAACCCTGGCACTGGTTGTGCCCTGCCTATGCACCTGGTGTTGCTTCCCCATCTCTTAAGGAGATGACTCTACTGCTAATGAATTTCTACTTAAAACTCTATACCAGTACTGGACCCCTGCAAGAGTGCAACAATGAACATACCGAAACTGTGAAACTCCCCCCTCATCCCTAACTTCAGTGTAAATTAATGAGTCTAATCATTAGGGGCACTATGAGGAAGGTGAAAAAAAACAAGAATCCTAACGCCAATATGGAATTCTCGTTAAAAATTCCTTCCTGGCTCCATTGGCGACCAGATAAACCTGCAGTACCCCTGGGAGGGAGGGTTGGGGGCTTGCTCCGTTGCCTCACCACCTCAAATGGCGGTCTGAGGCAAAGGCACACTGGGTGAAGGAAAACCCTGCCCCAAATTTGGGTGGGGCTTCCGAGCTCACATTCTGCCCATTGGAGGCACCCCAGTTGCTGGGGCAACATCGTCTGGGACGTGCTCTTGCAGCCCCATTCTGGCCGCATCCACAGCAACTTTCCCTCCTTTCCCCATTCCTAAAAAGAGCGCGGTCCCCCCCCCCCGCACGTCACTGCCATGACTGGCGTGCCAGGGGGCCTTGTCAGCGAATCCAGAATGAGAGAAGGACACAATTCTTGGGTTTTAACGGCTGCACTCTTTATTCAAAATAGAATTAACCTGGTGGGGAAAATTGCTATTAGCAATTTAGGGTCCAGTACTCACGAATTTTGAACTATTAAACCAACAAAATCCAGGGATCATAGTTTGGATGTGCCCTCCAATTTCATTCCCCAGCATCATCCATCATCTCCCCTTTGGCCCTCGGCCTCCGGCCTTGGCCCAAAGGGGACAGTGTCCTGTTTGAACAGTAGAAAGGATTCTGGGTGCCACTACCTTGGGGACCATGCATGTTCCTTCCCATCATCGCTGAACACCCCTCCTCGAGATGCTAACCCTGATGGTGGCTGTGCCCTGCCTACATGTCTGGCATTCCTTCCCATCTCTTAAGGAGATGACTCCACTGTTAATGAATTTCTACTTAAAACTCTATACCAGTACTGGACCCCTACCACTAAGGGTCCACCGATGATTACATCGGACGGGCCCGTCCCCCACCTTTGATCCACTCACTTTCCAGAAAAATCATCAACTCTACCTTCAATGTAGCGAGATAACTGTCATTTCCAGCTGGAGACAATTGCACCACGTCATCTTTGAAAAGTTCGGGATTGTGGTATGTAATATCCACATGGCTCAACCTGAATCCCCCTCTACTGGTGACCCACTTCCCAACATCCCTGGTGAAATTCCGTCTGGATCTATCCACCTTCCGGGGCTACACCAACCCCATCCACTTCAGTCAGCCCATGAGATCAGTCCACATAATTACCACCCCAGGAAACAACTTCTCAATTTCAAGTATGTCTCCTTTGATGTCAATTATTAAATGAACCCCTTTTACTGTTGTCAGATCATTTCCCCCCAAGTGAATGACTAACATGTCTGGTGGATGCCCCCTTGCTTCAGCCCTGAGGCAAGGTAGTAGTTGGTGCCACTGCATCCCACTGCGACCCTTCCAATGGATAATGGCTCTGGCAGAAAGGCCCAACTGGGTCCCCCAGCAGGTCTGCCTGGATGCCTTCCCAGTCCAGCTCACCAGACTGTGTCCGACTATCCAGATCGTGTCTCTCTGGGGGAACCTTGCCATACCTGGGAGCACGAATACAAGAAAGGATTTAATTACTGGGGGAGGCTTTGACTATAACTCCTGTAGGCCCTGGATCTCCACCGACCTAATGTCCTGATCTCATGCTCCTGCAGACCTTGCACAGCGGCAGAGTTTGCTGGTCCTATCCTAAATAAATGGGACCCATATTCCCCAGAAGGGAGACCAAGATATCCCAAAGCCCTTCTCAGAATGGTGGTGAACTGATACCAGGTCAGTGGAGAGCCCGAGAAGTGGCAAAACAATGGGTCAGCAATGGCTGGGCGGGCTGGCAGGTACCTTTCAAGGGCTAGTACTGGGCACAGCTCACTGCCACACACCCCCTAGCAAAATAGTCTGTCCCCTCACTCTCGGATCTGTCTTTGACCATTGCATCCTAATTAGCAGGGTATGTTGCCCAATTCATATGTCCCCTACAGTAAGTGCCCTGCCCGAATTATCATGGACTGACTCGGCCACCAATTTGCTGAGTTGGAAAGCCCTGAAAAAAGTGATTCTAAATGCCGCCCCAAACAGCACAACTTCTTAGTGATCCCTGCATAGCTGGGGGAGGACGCTATAGATCCTCATAAGAAGGTGGGGAGTTATGGGGGTGTGAGTATTCGGGTGTCTGGGCCCATCTTGGGGACCATCCCCCTAGCATCCTACGGGTGAAGAAACCTCCATTGGGGGGCAGGGGACCAGCGAGGTGGCTCATGAAACTAAGGACAGACAGCTTACTTGCGCTGGCCACCACTACCGCTCCCTTATGTCTTAAGTACAGGGCGAATTGGAGCATTTGTGCTTCCAGAATTGGGAAAGTTCCCGCCCAGCCCATATTTGCCCAAAATTGCTGGAATTCCCTAAATGCCCAATCATATGTGGCCCAGGTTTGTACAGCCAGGGATCCCTGTAAGATGTTGAATACTTCTAGGATCCAAGGCTCCACACTGACTGCAGCAGAGGTTCCGGTGTTGGGCAGGCTCCAGGCACCAGGGAGCGAAAGCGCTCCATCTGGAAATGAGAAAGGGCATCCGCTGTGCCGTTGCTCGTACCCGGCATGTGTCTGCTGACAAACAAGTTGTTGTGCCACAGGCACATTAATATAAATACTCTCACCAGCCCCATTACCCTGGGGGATTTAGACAACATAGGGTTAAATACATGCACCACTGCCATGTTGTCTCACCAGGAAAGAACGGAACAATCTGAAAATTGGGCCACCCAAAGATGGACAGCCACTACAATTGGGAAAAATTCCAGGAACATCAGATGCCAGTTTTTTCCTTGTTCTGTCCACTCCTTGGGCCATGGGGAGGCACACCATCTTCCCCTAAAGTACACCCCAAAGCCCATGCTGCCGTCTGCATCTGAATGGACTTGCAACTCAGCCTCTAACTTCAGATCTTCCCTCCAGAAACTAACCCCATTGAATTCTGAAAGGAAAGCCGCCCAGGGCCCCAGGTCATCCTTCATTTCCCTGGTGACTCGTATGTAGTGATGTGTTTGTGGGTTACCCTGGAGCTTCCTGTAAAGGCGGTACAAAAAGGCCTGTCTGGGGGCTACCACCCTGCAGGTGAAATTAAGGCTCCCGACAAGGGATTGCAGCTCCCTAACCGTCACCTTTACTGCGGAGAGACATTCTTCTAACTTGGCCCTTAACCCATCTAATTTCTCTGCCGGGAGGCGTGAGATAGACCTTACTGTGTCTAGTTCAATACCCAGGGACATGAGTGTCATTGCAGGTCCCTCCATTTTCTTTGGGGCTAGGGGGATACCTAAATCCTCTGTCACTTTTTGGAAAGTCTCCATCAGTACAGCACAGTCCTGAGTCCCTGTTTCACCAATAAAGAGGAAATCATTGAGTTATTTTGTGATTTCACCTCCTTGAAACCGGTGGCGGACCAGCCACTGTACCATAGAGCTGAACCGCTCAAAAGCGAGCATGAAATGGAGCATCCCATGGGCATCACTTGGTCGAAAAAGAAACAACCTTAAAAATGAAACCCCAATAGGTGAAAACTGTCTGGGTGGACTGCCAGCAGGCAGAAGGCCGATTTAATATCACATTTGGCCAAAAGCATGTCGGGGCCCGCTGACCTCACTAACTGGACTGCCATGTCAAATGGCACATACTGCACTGATGTGAGTTCCCTGGGAATGGCATCCACCCCTAAAGGGGATATGATCATGCCCGGTAATGGTGGTGAGGGAAAAGGGCCAGCCACTCTCCCTTCCCTGATTTCCTTAATCAGCTTGGCTTCCACCACATATTCCAATCCCTTTACTGACTTAAGGTTTGGAGCTATTCTTCCCTGATGCACTTCCCCCTCTGAAATCCTAAAACCACAACTAAAACTGTCAACTATATACAGCACTTTGCTTCTGTCTTTGTGGGCAGCCAGGACCTGAGCCAGCTGTTCAACTCTGATTTGGGTTGGGGACCTTTCCCACACCCCCTCCCGATGGGTTACCCTGGCCCCCTTTTCTGGAGGGTCCCTGCCCGTACCTTCCTTTTCTCCAGACCTATCGCCCCCTGTTACAAGCTGCTGTGGCGTGATTTCCCCCGCAGATGGGGCAAGTGTGTCAGAATCTGCAGCCCGCATGCCCACACCTGCCTGATCAGGTGAACTCCCAGAATATCCTCCCACCTGGTGTCTGGGCCTTCCGGTCCTTGGACCGAAAGGGGTCATTGGAAGGTGCCACCCCCCCCCCATGGGTTAAAACGTGGCCACTGTCCATTCTCGGTGCGTTAGCGCATCGTTCATAGAGTCTAAGCATACATAGATTCTAACCATAGATCCGGGATGTGTGTATCCCATATCAGCCCCGGGGTATATGAATCCCTGTGGCAGAAAGCCTTGTCGTACCTCAGCCAGGAGCCGGATGGGCCTGTATTATAGGTGTGATGGATAATGTCTGCATATTTCATGAGCGCATTGTCTTGCTCAGGGTATGCCTGCACTATCACGCCCTGGTATATAGAATAGGCCAGTGTCCAGTTTTCCAAATTCCTATCTACCTTGGGGCGCTTAAAGCATTCCTTCTCCTTACTGTCCCCTTTTTCATTCGGATGTGGTATAGGGTCCATAAATAACAGGATGAAAATATCTAAATACTCCCATTTCCATATCTTCTCCCAGGTGGTCCCCAATAGGGGCCAAAACATCTGCATACCCCCGCCCAACAGAGGTGGAGGCCTCTCAACCCCTCCCAAGGTGTAAGGGTATTCAGTTGAGGGGACCATACCTGGGTGCCCTGTGGCCCATATGCTAAATGCCCCCCAATTTCTTTTGGGGTGGGTCATGCTGGCCCGGGGCAGACACCCACACCCTGGTCCACCATAGGCACTCCCCACTGTGGGTCAACGCAGCCGCATAGTCAGGGGTGCCAACAGGGGAACCACTGCAGGCCCCACCACCACGGTCCCCCATTGATGGGATAACCCCACACCCTGGCCCTGCAGGCCCCATGATGATTGATGCCATTGGTGAAACAGGCGCTAGTCCAGCACCCCATGGGGTGGTGTAGCCCAGCCAGATGCTCTGGCTGCTTCTGCCCGAGGTCCAATCCACGCCCCTGACCTCCCGTGACAGGAAGCATGGTTTGTGCCATCCCTATGTCGGGGCTACCTGTGCTGTATTCCCCCATGCCTCCATATCCCTGAGGGTGGCTCCTTGGATCATATCCACGCATTTGAGGGTGGTAGTCTTGCACCATCAACTGGAGACCCTTTCGAGCAGCGCGATCCTTTGAAGGGCCTCCACCATGCCTGATGCCATTCCTTCTTCATCCCTGGGTCCTGTCCCTTCCTGATAGCCACCTTCCCTGTGGGGAACAAAAATGGCCTTGCCTCCACCACCCTCTCCTGTTGGGGGGATAGGGGTGGACAGGGTGCCCTCTCCTCAGGTCCTAGTCCAGGTGGGGGTGCTGTGAGGCCATCCACCCTCCATTACCCCTCTACAGGCATGGGACTGGGCCATGGCCCTCCTGGTTTGGGGGGTCATCCACCCAGGGCTTTGACGGCCCATCCCCATCCCCCATGGCTTTTTCATCTGGCCGGGGGTACCACCATTCTCCCAGCCCTCCTTGGCACATTTGCTATTGTGGCTGAGATGGAAATTCCTTGTCCTTGCACTGGGGGACTCCCCCAGAAGTGAATCCCCAAATCCTGTATTGTAGCACCCCTGAGGGTACCCCATGAAAGTGCCGCTGTGAAGCCACCGCTTGGCTGGGGGGTGGAAGTCCCACTGTGGCAATTCTCATATGTAGCCCCCTTGGATGCAACCCCTCAAAAGTGCACCTTGTGAATCCCCCCCTTGACTAGGAGGTGGAAATCCCACTGCGTCAATTCCCTGCCAGCCCTCAGGACCAGCTCCCACTGCAGATGCCAGGGGAAGGGGAGGCTGACTTGGAGGCATCTCAACCAGCCCTGTTGACCAGCTGGGAGAGGGAACTCCCCTAGGCCCTGCTGGGCCTGGTATGCAAAGGGGGTGTGGCCACACATGGAGGCCATGCGACCCATTAGGGCCTCGCAACCCGCGAGCCTGTCTTGAAGGGATCCAAGCACCGCCAACACCCTTCCTGAGCTGGGCACTACCGCCTGCATGCCGGGCCCTGTTCTGCTGGTCAGCTCCTCAGAGGCCCCAATCCCTGGTTCAGATCCTCTCCTTTCCCTCCCTTCTGGCTTCCTAACCCTTTTCACCTTCCCTTTTGCCTTTCCCATGGTGCGACTGGTAGGCGCGCTACAGGAGGGGCCGCACTGAGTGGCTTGTTTCCAGTACCGCAGTAGGCTGCGCTGGAGGAAAGGACCACGCAGAACGGCTTGCTCTGTTGCCTCACCGGCTCGAATGGCGGTCTGAGGTGAAGGCGTGCTTGGTGAAGGAAAACCCTGCCCCAAAATTGGGTGGGGCTTCCAAGTCTGCGCTCAGCTCATTGGAGGCACCCCAGTTGCTGGGGCAACGTTGCCCGGGACGTGCTCATGCAGTCCCGTTCCGGCCGCATCCACGGCAACTCTCCGTGTTGCAGTGTGCTGAAGCAGCTAGGTGCAGGCACTCTTCCCTCCTTGCTCCATTCCTAAAAGGAGCGAGACAACCCACCCCTCCCCCCACCCCCCGTGGCTGTCATGACTGGTGTGCAAGGGTGCCATCTCATGATTGTGGGAAAAGGGCAGTTACTTTCTGTACAGCCACTTTTTGCCCCTCTACAAGATCTCTAGACTTCTTACAGGCCATTTGTTAGAGGAGGCACAGATGCTCTCTGTATTTCAAGCTGTAATCCCTACAAAACAATAATCACCTGTCAGTTTTTAGGTTGTAATGTAAGAAGAGATGTTTATGGGACATAGCCTACTCGTGTTCCAAGGTAATGTTTTCAGTGCTGAGCACTGCTAGTAATAGCTCTACAGTAAAGCAAGGCAGAGATAAAGGTAAAATACATTCTGAAGATCATACAAAATAAACCTACTGAATCAAATTAACCTCTTTTTTGTTGTTGTTGTTGTTATAGTGTGCAATGTTTTTGAAATAACAGACAGCTAACTGAACCTAGAAAATGACTGGGGAATTTGAAATGTCAAATCACAAATCTTACTGATGGGGAAGTCAAAATAAATCAGTCAAAGGGCAGGTAAGAAGAGTAAGGGGCAAAATCAATAGGGAAGCAAGATAATGTATAATATAATTCAGTCCTGGCAGATAATTTCAGTAGAGGAAAAGGATCATAAATGTTGGTAGATAATTTATTATATTTCATTCAGGACAGCCAGAAAACATTTGCATTGGCTTTTGTTTTGGCTTAGCCCACTGTTGCAACTACCTCTTTCTGTCCCGTATGCTCTCTGAGATTCATTGAGGCTGAGCCCAAGTCCTGCAGATTCTGTGCGTGTGAATGTATACATGCTGTTTCCGCAAGGCACAATGTGCTCACAATGGAGGTCCACATGGTTTGTGCACGGCTGTGTGCATGTGTGGCTGTGCATGGAATCTGCAGAGCTTGAGATCGGCCCCACCGACATCAGGAGGTGGGGGGCAGGCAGCATTCATTTTTCATGCAGGTAGCTGTAGGATTAGGATAAGTTTTCCATATGTTAACATCCTTAGAACAGGATTGTTAGGAAGGAAAGTCTCTACCTCCAACGGCTTATGTGCTGGTATTGAAAGAGGTAATTACATAGCCCCTGTCCAAGTGCTATTTATATATTTATTTATTTATTTAAATAAATAAATAAATAAATATCCCACCCCTCCTGCCCTCAGGGCAGCCCGGGGTGGCAAACAACATTAAATAAAAATATTTTAAAAATTTCAACAATTTAAAATTACAATATGTTGGGGAAAACCACACACCCGACCCCACCCCTACCCCTTGCCAAAAGCCTGATGGAACATCCAGGTCTTACATACACGCTGAAACAGCAGGGAAGTGGGAGCCAACCGAGCCTCCTCCAGGAGCAAATTCCACAGCACAGGGGCAGCCACTGAAAAAGATCTAACATCGGTGGCCACCCACCTCACCCAGGGAACCTCCAAAAAGACTCCCACGGATGATTTCAAGGGTCGCACGGGCACATGGGGAGTGAGGCGGTCCCACAGATAAGCAGGGACCCAGCCGTGAAGGGCTTTAAAGGTTAAAACCGAGCCTCCTCCGGGAGCGAATTCCACAGCACAGGGGCAGCCACCGAAAAAGATGTAACATCGGTGGCCACCCGCCTCACCCAGGGAACCTCCAAAAAAGTTCCCATGGATGATTTCAAGGGTTGCACGGGCACATGGGGAGTGAGGCGGTCCTGCAGATAAGCAGGGACCAGGCCGTGAAGGGCTTTAAAGGTTAAAATCAGCACCTTGAAGCAGGCCCGGTACTTTATAGGCAGCCAGTGCAGAGCCCGGAGCACTGGTGTCATGTGCTCCCTGCGACCCACCCCCGTAAGGAGACGGGCCGCAGCATTCTGCACCAGCTGCAGACTCTGGACCAGCTTCTCGGGCAGTCCCACGTAGAGCACGTTGCAGTAATCCAGCCTCGAGGTGATGAAGGCATGGATAACAGTAGCAAGGTCGGAGTCTGAGAGATACGGCCAAAGCCGCCGGACAAGATGTAAATGCCGAAATGCACTCCCCACCATGGCCGCAACCTGATATTCCAGGCTGAGCCACGAATCAAGGAGCACAACCAGACTCTGTACTTGAGAGACCATGGGAGGGCGAACCACCCCAACAAGAGGAGATCCAACTACCCCCAAGTCCCCCAAGCCCTCGCCCACCAACATCACCTCCGTCTTGTCAGGATTCAATAGCAGATGGCTCGACCTCATCCAAGCCCCCACAGCTGACAGGCACTGGGAGAATAAGGAGACTGCATGGTCTGGGTCACTGGAAAAGGAGAGGTAGAGCTGAGTGTCATCAACATACTGACGACACTGCATGCCCTGAAACCCCCTCATGATCTCCCCTAATGGGTGCATATAGATGTTAAACAAGAGGGGGGACAGAATAGCACCCTGCAGGATTCCAGATGTGAGGTCCCAGGGGGAAGATGTACACTCCCCCAAGACCACCCAATGAGTTCTCCTGGCCAGGAATGAACGAAACCAGTCCAAGACCGTTTAGCCAATTCCAGCACGGTCTCGCAGGCAAGTCACCAACACCTCATGATCGACTGTGTCGAATGCAGCCAAAAGGTCTAGCAGGACCAGTAAGGTCTGACGACCCTGGTCCAATGCCAGATGGAGATCGTCAACCAAGGCAACTAATGCCATCTCCATACCATACCCAGGCCAAAACCCAGACTGGGAGGGATCAAGGAAACCGGTGCGGTCCAGATGTTCCTGGAGCTGCTGTGCCACAGCTCGTTCAATAACCTTCCCTAAAAAGGGAAGGTAAGAGACCGTCCAATAACTGGCAGGAGCATCAGCGTCAATAGATGGTTTCTTGAGCAGGGGTCTAACCACAGCATCCTTTAGGCAATCAGGCACCCTGCCCTCCCGAAGGGAGGCACTAACCACCCGAGCCAGCAACGGCCGTAGCGTCTCCTGGCTAGCTTTCACCAACCAGAACTGCTTCTTTTCTGCCTGCACCACCACAACATAGGCCTTTAAACTGCTCTTATGCTGCAATCGATCATACTGGTTGCGAATCCGGCACCACCGGCGCTCTAACTGTCTTCTCTCTTGCTTCAAACACCACCGGCCCTCAGTAAACCAAGGAGACCTGCGGGAGAATCTGGAGGGCAGTGGATGCCTGGGAGCCACCCTGTCAATGGTCTCAGCCAACAAGATGTTCCAGAAGGCTGCAAGCTCGTCGACAGAGCGGGTGTCAAGGTCCAAGGGGAACTCCCCCAGAACATTCCGGAACCAATCTGGTTCCATAAGTCTCCGGGGGTGAACCAATCTAATAGGTCCTGTACCCTGCCAGGGCCTAACATGCACCAGGATGCACGCCTTAGGAGATAATGGTCAGACCACAACAAGGCTCTACCCCCTTAACTTCTACTAACTGACCTCCCACCTCAATGCCGGTACAGAAAACCAAATCCAGTGTATGTCCCTCCTCATGTGTGGGGCCACAGATGATTTGGGACAGGCCCATGGTTGTCATGGAGGCCATGAACTCATGTCTCGCTCCTCCAAGTTCGGTGTCAGTGTGGATATTAAAGTCCCCCAGGACCACTAGTCTAGGTGTCCGGAGGATCACATCTGACACCAGATCAGCAAGAGCATGTAGGGATGCCACCGGGCAGTTGGGTACATGGTACACCAGCAGCATCCCTAAACTGCCCCCGGCCAAATCCAACACAAGATGGAGACACTCAACACCTGGTGAAGTCTGCACCGGATATCTCTTAAAAGACAATGCATCCTTGATAACAATGGCTACACCGTCCCCCCCCCCCCCCCCCCC
>QEPC01007812.1:90465-144203 GCA_003113815.1 Sphenodon punctatus
TTAAGTTTCATTTCAGTACAAAACTGAAATGAAACTTAAAGCAATCTAATAATCCTACTCAACGCCTGCTGTTCAGGAACAGTGACTAGCTCAGAAGGTGTTGGGAAGGGGGGAGGCAGATAGTTTCATTTCTTGCAAGCCTCTCCACCCCTGGTGCCTGGAAGTCTGCTCCTCAGTGACTAGTAATACCCCTCCCTGCCACCTTACATTGAACCTTTTTTTGCCACCAGAACTCACCTGAACGTGATCTGAACTGACCAAACTGTTCGGCCATATTGCCGTTTGGTATTTGGTATGTTTGGTATGTTCGTGTTTGGGTTCATGTTTGTGTTCGGTCATCTGAACAGGCCGAGTTCGGGCCGAACTCCAAACTTCTGAACCGCGTTCACCCATCCCTAATCATAAGTGGGTCCTAGAAGTTTGGGGGGCAGCATTAGCAGTACGGACTCACTAGAGGAGCCGGGATTGAGGGTGCAGCCCTGCACTCACAGTGTGGGCTGGCTGCCAAAGCCAGGCTACTAAAAGCCATTTGGAGGCAGGTGCATGTGCTAGACTGAAGGGGGAGCACAAGATGAGGACCAGGAGCACTATGTGAAATCAGCCAGATGAAGATCAGGAAGCTAGAAATGATTTCGGGAAAAGGTTTGCCTTCCAAATCTAACGGATCAGGGGCTTGGGGCCAAAAGAAAGGGCTCGCACAGAAAGGTCCTGGATGCCTGCTGAAAGGGATGTTTGATTAGGATGTTGCATTATTTTATGTGGATGCTTTTAACAAACTGCATGGGAACAGAGATAAACAGAACATTGGTATTTTGAGGACTGGATCATGTAGAAACTCACTGAGCGTGGCCTGGATGTTACACCATGGCATTCAAACATTGTAACATGCAGTTGTTTTTATAAACAATATTGGGAGACACAAATCCCTTCCCAAGACCAGAGGTTAATTTGCGAGGGGGCTTGTCAGAACTCAGCCCTGACAATTAAATTCAAGGGGAGCTGATCCCTGGCCAATATGCCCAGTAGAAAAGTGGAACCAAAATTTGTGACACAACAGGAAAAGACTGAAATTGGCCATTTTAGAGTTGGAAATGAAAGCCTGGTGAAAAAAACCTGTATGATTTATTTTGCTTTTCCTAATGGCTTTCCTGCCCCATCCCCAGTACTGATCATCATATAGACTAAATCAAAGGAACCCCCCCCTTTTGTATTCAGCTGTAGAGAGGCAAGGTGGTCCAGTAATTGGTGTGCTAACTGGAAATCTGGGCTCACACTCTGCTCTGACAAGCTCTGGGGAATTAGAAGTGGCTTGCAGGCGGTGGAGGTGGGGCTTCTAGAGCATGGTTGGGCCCAGGAAATTCATTTTTAAAATTATTATTATTATTATTATTACAAATTAAGCACTGCCCCAGAAAAGATTATGGCCCCGATCCAATGCCCTGCTATTCCTATAGCGGATCCTCTGCGGAGCTGCGCATAATGTGGGGTGTCCACTATGGGGGTCTGCACAGTTTGCATGCATGCATGTGTGTGCGCAGTTCCATGCAGGACCTGTGGGGCATTGGATCAGAACCACTGTCTTTGTGTTTTTGCCGTCCATTAGGTTAAAAAGTACATCAACAATGTGGTCAACATTTAAGAGCTTCTTAGATTCTAAAAGTCGGATTACTCAGCATGCTGAACATTTCCATGATTCCTGTGGAAAAGAGATACAGCCTCATTCAAATGCGGTGAGATGCTTTCCTTATTAACGCACCATTTTATTGTTTCACTCAAGGGGTTTAAATGTTACAACATTTGTTAAATAAAGGAATTTACAAAACTTGCATCACCAGGAGTAAAGCTTGCCGTTGTACATTTCCTACAAATATTTGATTCTCGGGAGTATTTTTTAAATTAGAAGCCTACAAACTGTTCGTTTCTTTCAAGTCATCCACTGAATCAAGTTTAAGACTAGATTATAACTCATTAACGTTCCTCTCAGCCAGTCAATGTGCAGGATTTCTAGGCATTATAGAGCCTTCTTACTTTATAAAAATGTCATTTAGAGCAGCTAGAAGGCTGAAGAATCCTTTCATGAAAAAGGCCTGGATAAAAGCTTTCCTAGCTGCCCTAATCATAGTGATATCGTTGCCAAATTTTGATCATACTCCAGAAATAATTAAGACAACATGCTCTTGCATTTCTTGATACAAATTCTAGAGCTGTCAGTGCACTCTCTTGAATTGTAGTTATTTTATATATTACAGATTTTCAAACTGACTGGGTGAGAGGACATGGCCAGGGATCCTTGCGTATATTTGAATTCTCATTGCTGTATTGACCTCATATCTTTGGCCAATCTTTAGAATTTGGATAAGGTGACTATCAAATGCCACCACATCCTATGAAATGCTTAGAGAGACACGCATTCACATACAGACAGACACTCAGACTATAAGTTTTTCATTTAGCTGGGGGATAGTCATAGTGTGCATGTGTTAAATGTAAATATATGCCCATAAGGTACATCTGCAACCAGAGGCTGAGGAGCTCTGACCTGGAACTTCTCAACTACTGTCCTGGGGTGGCCTCTGGCTGAGAGTGCACATCACACTGTCAGCATCTCACAGTATCAGGAAATAATATGAGCGGACAAGTTAAATAAATTATTATGGTCCTTTGCAGCACTACAAATCCACAACACAGTTTTTGTGGGGGAAGGGGGGAGACTGATTTTGAAGTGATTTTTTCTCTACCACACAATCCCTAACCAAGTCAACCCTTCCACTCTCATTCCTCCAACTCTCACTTGGAGGAATTTTCTTCCCCAGCCTAGTTACCCACCCCTCACAGAGGTGCCATGGCTAAACTATAAAACTACACAACCCGTCCCTTTCCCATTACCCTGTCTCTCACCTAAAGGAGTCTTCCCAAACTATCCCCCCACATCCATCCTTCCCATGCTCTCTACCCATGAAATAGCCCAATAAAATACAAACATATGCTAGTACAAATACAATGTAAAAAATACCCCAAGGCATTAATAGAAGGAAGGGCTAAAAGAAGAAGTAATAATATGGTAGCTCTTTCAGGACAGCATCCTTAAATTACAACTTAGGATACTGAAGAAATTTGATGATGTACTTTCAGAATTGGTGTCTATCATCTTTAAGAACTCTTGGAGAATGGTGAGGTGCCATAAGACTGGAGATGGGCAAATGTTGTTCTCCAAAAAGGGGGAAAGGAGGATCTGGGAAACTATAGACTGGTCAGCCTGACAATCATACCTGGAAGAATACTAGAATAGATTATAAAGCAGTCAATCTGTAAGCATCTAGAAAACATGTAGTGATTACTTGAATTCACTATGGATTTGTCAACAATAAGTCATGCCAGACTAACCTTATCTACTTTTTTGATAGAACTGCTAGTTTAGTGGATCATTGGACACCGTGGACATAATATATCTTGATTTCAGCAAAGCATTTCACAAAATCCCCCAAGATACCCTTGTTGACAAGCTGGTAAAATGTGGGCTAGATGATGATACCATTAGGTGGTTTTACAGCTGGTTAAAGAATTGTACTCAAAGAGTGCTCATGAATGGCTCCGCATGACTATGGAAGGAGGTGTCAAGCGAGGTGCCACAGGGTTCTGTCCTGGGTCCGGTACCATTCAACATCTTTATTCATGCCTTGGATGAGGAGTAGAGGGAATGCTTAATCAAATTTGCAGATGACACAAAACTGGGAGGGATAGCTCACACCTTAGAGGACAGAAATAAATTCAAAATATCTTGACAGAATGGAATACTAATGAAATGAAGTTAGACAGAGGTAAATGTAAAGTTCTGCATTTAGGTAAGAAAAATCAAATGTACAAATACAGGATCAGGGATACTTGACTTGGCAGCAATACATGTGAAAAGAATCTGGGGAAAGGATTGTAGTTGATCACAAACTGAACATGCATCAGCAGTGTGATGCAGCCACAAAAAAGGCTCATACGATTTTAGGCTGCATTAACATAAGCATTGTTTCCAAGTCACGAGAAGTAATAGTTCCACTCTATTCTGCACTGGTCATACCTCATTTGGCATGCTGTGTCCAGTTCTGGGCACTGCACTTTAAGAAGGACATTGACAAATTGGAACAAGTTCTGAGGACGGTAACAAATAAAAGATGGTCAGATGTCTGGAAAACAAGTCATATAAGGAAATGTTGAAGGAACTGGGTATTTTTAGCCTTGAGAAGAGAAGACTACGGGGAGGCATGAGAGTAGTCTTCCACTACCTGAATGGCTGTCACAGAGAGGATGGCATGGCAAGGACATGTTCTGTCTTGCTCCTCAAGGCAAGAATAGAAATAATGAGCTCAAATGACAAGAAAACAGATTTCAGTTAAACATTAGAAGGGAAGACATTTCTAATGGTAAGAGCTGTTTGACATTGGAACAAATTGCCTAGGGAGATGGTGGGCTCTCCTTCAGTGAAGGTTTTAAAACGGATGATAGATAGCCATCTGTCAGGGAGGCTGTGGCTGTGGATTTCCTGAACTGAGCTGGGGTTTGACTAGATGATCGCTAATGTGATATCCAACTATATGATTCTATGGTTCTGTGCCATACCGCAACCCCAAGTTATATGCAGTTTGCTGAACCTTTTTTGATTCTGAGGTTGAAATGGTGCAAGTGTGAGGAAAGGGGGTGCTCTCAGCAAAGAGAGACATAAAATCAGCATTTTGGCTTCTCCCAGTAGACCCAGATTTTGAACTCCTCGGCATTGAGTTTCAGAGCCAATTCTACTTTGATAAGGCTATGCCTATAGGATGCTGCTGCTCATGAGCCACCTTTGAGAAGTCCAACTCAATACACAACTCTGCAGTCCAAAAGAGGGTGGGAAAGCAAAAAGTCGTACATTATTTAGACTTCCTCTTCACAGGACGGGCAGGCACTGCTGAGTATGCAATGCTGATAGGTACCATACAATTATTAGCCTCTGAACTTGGCGTCCTGTTTACCCAGGACAAAACAAAGGGCCCAGCCACATCCTTGATGTATTTTGGCATTGAGTTAGATACAGTTCTCTCCTTATCCTGCTTGCTGAATGAGAAGCTGATGGCTTTGAGGGAAGGCATCAGGGCATGCACCTGTGCCCAGAAGATTACAGTTAGGCAGCTCCAGTCCATTCTGGGGTCATTCAGCATTGCATGTTGGGTGGTGGCAACTGGCTGGGCTTTATTTTCCCAGTTATATGAGTGAGCCTCCATGGATTTCCCCCCTCATCCTCATGTCAGAGTAAACAGGGAGATTAGAGAGGACCTTGTAAAGTGAGAGACTTACCTGGCCAATTACAACAGAGTCAGCTTCTGTCAGGAGCAGATATTCTTGGAAGCTGAACTCCAGGTTCAATCCAGTGTGGCCAGAGGTTTATGTTTGGTTGGGTTTTTTTCAAGGGGCAGTGGTGCACTTGGTTATGACTGCCTGCATGGCATGATACCAGGGTTACCAGTGGAGGACCACACCTTTCTCAAATTCTTCCCTATAGTAGTGGCAGTACACATTTGTACATGGGGTGGGTCATGGCTCAGTTGGTAGATTGAATGCTTTGCATTATAAGGTGTCAAGTTCAATCTCTGCTATCTCTGATTCAGGGTCTTGGGTAGCATGCCTGGGTGATGTCTCTTCTGGAAACCCTGGAGAGCCGGATTTGAATCCGTGCTGCTATATCAGGTTGTGACAATGCAGGGCTAAGATGAACCATTTGTCTGACTTAGTTGGGCATCTCCTTAAATATTCCTAACCTCCCTGGCCAACAGGAGGGTTCTTTTCTAGTGTGACAATATAGCTCTTGTGCAGGTCATCAGTTCTTTCTCATCAAAGTCCCCTAGATTGCTGAGAGTAGTTTGGATTTTCATCCTTGCCTGTCTGAGATGGAACATATGTTTCATGTCCAAGTACATGCCAGGTATTAACAATGACATAACTGATGCCCTTTCTCATTCTCAGATGAACCAATTTCATTCCTTTCCACCAGGACCTAAGACAACACCTGGGCCTATGCTAGATGACCTGAAGAGCCTTGGATAGTTGAACTCTTTACATGGTCCAGGGATCTTTGGCCCCAAGGATCAGAGCTACTTACAAGCAGGCATTCATAGAATTCCAGCAATTCAAAGCCTCTTGAATTTCCTATCCCCAAGACCCACATGCTTCCATATGGGCTTTAGTTTAGGAGGATTTCGCTCCGGCCACAATAGCCAACAGAATGGCAGCTATTAATTACTATAACTGGCTAGCGGGCCAGCCCCCTCCTCCAAATAGGAATTCTATTTACACAAGGTGATTGAGAGCTGGTCCTGACAGTGGGGCAGAAGGAGGATGAGAGTAGGGTTAAAATGAGTAGCCAATTGCTTATTCGCAAGTAATTTTGCCATTCTGAGGAATGAGGGTGAATACTCGGCTATTCCGTCAGTGTCTGGAGAATTCACATTCGAGGGTACCTTCCTTGGAAAGGGAGAAGTGAAGAGGGAGTTAACCCCAAGCCCTGCTCTATCTGCCAGCTCAGACTTTAGCTCCAGCCTAGCCCAGCCCACACTTACCTTCTCCAGGAACTGGGCTTGTGGATGCACTGTGCTTGCGAGACCATTTCTCCTTTCTTCTTGGCATGTCTTTGCCGTGGCAGCATTTTCAAAGCCAGATGATCTGTTTAACTCATTGTCCTGACTATAATGGTCTCCTCTTTGTGCATGCCAGTGGAGCATTCCTTACATGCTATCAATTTATAGTGGTTTTCCATCAGTGCTTGAACCACCTCTCCTTTACTCTAGGTCAGTATTGATCTCATTCCTTTTCGATTGGGGCTGCCAGTACAGCATTTCTTTGGGTTTTAGTGATTCTGAGATTCAGGACTCAGGTCAATGGAGGTCAAGATCTTTTAGCTCGTAGGTGAGAAGGGTCCAACCTTTGAAGCATGACAGAGGGCTCGAGGGAGTAGTGTGTAACATCTTTGTTTTTCCCCAGCTATTTCAGGAGTAGGTAGATGTCATCTGAGGCAGAGGAGGATATGGGTAATTGGTGACAGCTTGGTACACTGGGAAGCCAAGGTGGCTGAAAAAGGCAGATGACTTGAATGAGTAGGCAGAGAGAGTGTGGATGGGAAACGTGTTGGATTGTGCAACAGTCACAAGTAAAAGCCCATTGCAAGCACTGCAAGCTTAATATGGGGCTTGTCCAGTGGGGGAGGGGGGTGTCAGGGGATAAAACAGTTTCCTTTTCTCTTTGTCTCCTCTCTTCTTCTTTCCCTGCCCTCCATCTTATCCCATGCAGTCTGTACAGTATGGAAGCATGTCTTCTGAGTTCTTAGTAAAATTCTGTTTTGAAGAAACGTATGCTGTGTGTTATTCAACAGAAAGATAACTCTACAACACGTTATGGGCCCAGAACATCTTCAAGGCAATTTTGAAGACTAGAAGCAGTCCAGAAGGAGTGAAGACTGTGAAAGAAAACCCCCAGACAGAGAGGCCTACCTACTGTCAGTAAGAAGGCCTAAATCCCAGAAGGGGAATGGGAGGGAAGGAAATATGGCAAGCAGCTCAGAGCTCAGACTTTCAGTAGGAAAGCTGAACAATGTAAACTACCAATTGTGGAAGTTTAAAGTGGAAATGCTCCTGTCTAACGATCTATGGGAGGTGATTACCACAAACGGACTAGCAGCAAATCATGAGGAATGGGATAAAAAGGACAGGTTACCAAAGGCTACAATAAGTTTATTGGTAGAAGATGACCAGTTAATCCATATAAGAAGTGAGACCACAGCAAGAGGCATGTGGATTGCTTTGCAAAACTTGCATGAGAGAACTAGCCTGAATAGCAAACTGTTTCTACTGAGGAAACTATACAAAATGAGACTTGGCAAAGAAAGTGAAATGCAAGAGCATATAAATGCCATGTTGGAAGTAGTGGCACAGCTGCGTGGCACTAGAGAAGGAAGAAAGGACAGCGATGTTGTAGTCCTACTCCTCTGCAGCCTGCCTGAATCTTACATTGCCCTCATCAATGCCGTGGAAACAAGGCCAGAGGCTGAACTGAAGCTGGAATTTGTTAAAGGTAGACTTGCAGATGAATTCCAGAGCAGAAAGGAGAACCTGCAGAATGATCTAAAGCAGGGTAATGAGACTGCACTGAAAACCTCAGACAAAGCTCCTAAGAGGGAAATGAGAGTATGCTTCAGATGCAAAAAGGAGGGACATTTAAAGGAAGACTGCTATATATGGAAAGCAGAACAGCAGAAACTGTCTTCACGAAGCAGAGGGCTAAAGTCACAAACAGCAACACAGTCGCTCAACAATGGAAGGGGTGCTTCAGGGCAACACAAGACAGCTGATACCAAAATTGGTGTGTAGACTCCGGGGCAAAGGGTCAGATGACTAGCTATAAAGGATTCTTCACAGTGCTGGATCTCAGCAGTAAAGAAAGGATATACCTTGCAGAGGGGAGAAGCATCAACGCGGAAAGAACTGGACAAGGATTTCTGTACTGCCACATGTCACAGGGAGGCACACTGACCATACCCATGAAATATGTGTTTTATGTGCCCAACTTACAAGGGGGACCCCTGTCCATGAGGCACCTGGCAGCGAGGGGGCTCACCATCTGTTTCCAGGGAGATGAATGCACAATTCAAAGTGGGACAAAAGTACTGGCCAGAGCCACTGCAGATGAGCACCTGTACCATCTGAGCACAGCGAAAGAACAGGCGAAGCTACTGCGCACAAGTCACATGATGACTCCATCCACCTGTGGCATAGATGCATGGGACATAGGCACCCAGACAGCATCAAGGAAATGCACAGACAGCAGCTGACCAAAGACCTTAAGGTATCAACATGTCCCATGATCGTGAATGGGACTGTTGCATCAAAGCCAAAGCCACGAGGGGTACGCTTCCTAAGAAGAGTCAGAATAGAGACACAGAACTGCTTGACCTTGTACACAGTTATGACTGTGGGCCAATGAAGGTTCCCACACCAGGAGGCAACCGGTATATGGTAACTGTCATTGACGACTATTCAAGGTACACGATCAGGTTCGTCATGAAGAGTAAAGATGAAGTATTCGACAAACTTCAGGACTATGTGACCATGATGAGCAACAAGTTCCAGCGCAGACCAAAGACACTGAAAACTAACATGGAGGTGAGTTCACAGGAAAGGAAGTAGAAGACTTTTGGTGCTCCATGGAATTGGGCACCAAAAGACAGTGCCATATACACCAGAGCAGAATGGAACAGCTAAAAGGAAAAACAGAATGCTAACCAAAATGGTTAGATGCATGTTAACAGACTCTGGACTACCAGAAAGATACTGGGGTGAAGCAGCAGTTGCTGATACATACCTACAAAATTGGCTGTATTCTAGAACAGTGAGGAAAACTCCATATGAACTGTGGCATGGTCAAAAACCTAGTGTGGGCCACATCAGAATATTTGGATGTAAGACTTACGTATATATCCCAGAGGAGAAACGTACCAAGCTGCAAAACAGAGCAGTGGAAGGCATCCTCGTAGGATACAGTGAGAATTCCAAAGGCTTCAGGATCCTGAATCCATGCACAGACAGAATAACCATTAGTAACAGTGTGACCTTTGTGGACAACTCAAGCGACAGTGTGATGACTCTCTAAGGTCCAGGCAAATGAGAACAATCAACCACAAATGAAACCAGTGAAAGGTAGCAATCCTCTGAACAAATAGTTGAAATTGGCACAAAGGTAACAGAAGTGCAGGAACAGGCACAGCCGGCTGCTGATGCTGACCCAAGGCAGTCGATGAGGTCTAACAAAGGCATTCCCTCTGCTTGACTGTCCTACAAAGTTAACACCAGTAAATTGTCAGAACCAGCATCCTGGAAGGACATCTTGCAGATGTCAGAAGGGAAAGCAGAAAACTGGGTAAGAGCGGTTGAAGAAGTAAAGTCCAGGCAGAACAACATGACGTGGACACTTACTCCACTGCCCAAAGGGAGAAAGACTACAGGTTGTAAATGGACATTTAAAATAAAGTACAATGTGCAGGGAAATATTGAACGGTACAAGGCCCAACTTGTCGCGAAAGGATACTCCCAGAATTACGGAGAAGACTACGATGAAACATTTGTGCCTGTAGTTAAGCACACTATAATCAGAACATTGTTAAGTATAGCTGCTGGAAGTGGAATGCAAGTCAAGCATATGGATGTGAAAGCAGCGTTCCTAAATGCTGAGTTGAAGGATGATATTTATTTGGACCCACCACCGAGGTTTGCAGACATTGAAAGGCCAGATCTTGTATGCAAACTGCACAAAAACATATATGAACTTTAGCAGGCTGCCAGAGCATGGAACACTAAAATAAACAAGGTGCTCATCAGGGAAAATTTTACCAGGAGCAAAGCAGATCCTTGCTTATACACAAAGAGACTAAGGGGCAGGTGAATCTTTGTATTAATTTATGTCAATGACCTCATAATATGCTTGGAGCAAGAAGGGGACAAGCGCAAAACAATGAGAGCTCTAAATCAGGACTCTGAAACTAAGGACCTGGGTAACATAACACACTACCTTGGAATACAAATTGAAAGCGAAGACAACAGAAGCTATCTTCTCAACCAAAGACAGGCAATAGAAGAGATGATAGAAAGTTTCGGTATGGGGGGTGCAAAGGCAGAAAATACTTCTATGGAAGTAGGAGTGAAGAGGGACCTGATTGAGGTGCTTACAAAGTTTCCCAGCATACTCATGCTGTGGAATAGCATGCTGCAGCAACGAATATGAATGGAAGCAAGGCGCCACAAAAGGTAGGGATGGGACACCGGGGAGAATACTGGATACCAGATTTACTGGTATCGGATCTCCCCGGTATCGGGTTTACCGGTATCGGCATACTGGATTTTTTTTTTATAATCCATTTTATTGGTTTAAAAATCAGTTCATATACATAAGTAATGACCAACCTCGCTCCCCCCTACCTCTCTGCGCTTATCGCCCTCCATACTTCAGCCCGTGCACTTCGCTCCTCCTCTGTCCCTTCTCTCACCCTTCCATGCCTTCCCTGCTCCTCTAAGCGCTTTCGTCCCTTCTCACTTGCTGCCCCCCCATGCCTGGAACTCCCTCCCTGTGCACATCCTCCTTTCCCCCTCCCTTCACACCTTCAAATCTCTCCTTAAAACTCACCTCTTTCGCTCTGCTCTGTCTGACTCTTTATCCTGCTGAGCCACTATTCCTATACCTACGATCGGTTTACCCTTATCCTTGCAACATGGACCTGCCTGCTGTCATTCTCATCATAACCAAGACAAGTATGTGCACCTGAGACCTCGCATCTTCATGAATGTTAGACCCCTTGTCTCTCCCTCTTTTCCCCTTCCTATGTCTCTCCCCCAGCTCCTGTCTCTCAGATTGTAAACCCTAGGAGCAGGGACCATGTCTATTTTATTACCTTGTAAAGTGCCAGGT
Source organism: Sphenodon punctatus (assembly GCA_003113815.1). Taxonomy (NCBI): domain Eukaryota; kingdom Metazoa; phylum Chordata; class Lepidosauria; order Sphenodontia; family Sphenodontidae; genus Sphenodon; species Sphenodon punctatus. The sequence goes on from QEPC01007812.1 coordinate 101,938, forward strand.
ACACTGCTGGTGCTATATAAATGTTTGTTAATAATAATAATAATAATAATAATAATATGCAATCCTCATACATAACACGGTGTCCCTGCACTTTCTGGTCAATTGCTTACAAAAAACCCGACATATACCAACAAAAAGAAGAAACAAAAGCTCTCAACTTTTATCTTCAAAAAGGAACTCTTTGTCCTTAGTGTAGTTCTTACAATTAAGTTAGATCCCAAATAACTTTTGGTCATCTTTCTTATCCATACTTCTCTCCTCCAGAGCCAGTATAATTGGCATCCAGATATCTTCAATGTTTTGCATCTTATTGTGGAGGTCTGCGTGGAACCTTTCCATAGTAAACATATACCGAATTCTTTGTCATTTCCTCCATGGAGAGATCTTCGGCCGCCCTCCAATCTCTGGCTATGATGTTAACAGCAGCTAGAAATATAATCTTACAGGACTTTTGACATACCAGCATACTTTTCGTGTCCGTATACAAGCCCAGCAGGGTAATTTCAGGCCTAAAGGGAATAACTTCCCCAGCACCTTATTTACTAATTTCCATACTTTAAACCAAAAAACATGAATTCTCCCACATTTCCACCAACAGTGCTTGTAATTCCCTGTTTCTCCACAGCACATCCAACATAACCCTTTCCTGGTTAGGTCAGCAAATTTCATTCTTTCTGGCGTTAGGTAGTATCTAGTAATCAGTTTCATCTGTATTTCCTTGACCTCTAGAGAGACTGCACACTTATTCATGTGGTGCCATTTTTTTCCCCTTTCTTTTTCCTCTAAAGGCAAACTTAAGGCCTTGCTCCACTTTTCAATATATGTGATAGGCATATCGTAAATCAGTCCCTTCAATTCTTTATATATCCTCCCTAATCTACCTGAGGCTTTATTCCTCTTAAAAAGTATCATCTCTAGCTTAAGCGGTTCCCTACTTAGCCTTTCCCTGTTTTGTGGGCTATTAACCAGACCCCTCAATTGAAGATATTGAAAGGTATTCAAACTCTCTTGTGTAAGTTCCTCTATCTTTTGAGGGACTGCAAATTTACAAAAACCCCCCCCCCAAGTTGCTCCATCCTGGTTATGCCCTTATTTTTGAGAGAGGATCTGAGTGCAGGGCTATGCTCCGCTCTCTGGCTTGACTTGAGTCTATAGGGCTGAAGGGAGACCAACCTCCTCCCACTCCCATTCTATTCCTTATTTTCTCCCAGTTATCAATTAAGGTTCCCGCAAACAGGTGCTCGTTTTGAAGTTCCCTGTGGATGCTGCCCTGATCCACAATCAGATCTTTTAGTGTCTGCACCTGTAATAGTTCCTTTTCCAAGTCTGCCCACTCAGGAGCATTCAGGTCATGATACCAGTCATACACCACCCCCATTGATGCTGCCATGTGATAAAGCTTTACATCTGGTACATTAAATCCCCCCTTCTCCCACAATTGCATTAGAGATTGTTTCTTTATCCTTGGCTTCTTCCCATTCCACACTATATCCTTCAGCAGAACATCATTTAACTTGAAAAAGGAATTTGGCAACTGAATCGGCAATGCCATAAATTTATACAGTAGCTTGGGGATCGTTATCATTTTGTAGAGATTAATTTTCCCTAGCCATGACACCATCAATTTCTAAGAATGGGCGAACGCGGTTCGGAAGTTCAGAGTTCGGAACGAACTTGACCAGTTCGGTCGACCGAACCGAACTTCTGAACCTAACTCGATTTTCGAACTGAAACGAACCGAATTTCCGAACTCAGTTCTGTTCGCCCATCCCTATCAATTTCTGCCATGGACGCAATTCTTCCCTCAGCTGTTTTACCAAATGTATGAGGTTGGCAGAGTATAACTTTTTCATGTTTTTTGTTAACATTACTCCTAGATATTTCAGACCTGATTCACTTATTGAGAATGGTGATATTTTTTAAAGTTGTTCCTCTTGCTCCTCCCCCTGCCAGAATACTAGTGTGAAGGATTTCTCCTTGTTAATTGAGTATCCAGAGATTTTACCGAATTGCTCTATCATCCTGAGCAGCTCTGGTAATGTCTCCTCTGGTTGTATTATGTACAATAATCGGTCATCTGCATAAAGCAAAAGCTTATTTATGTAATCACAAATTTTTACCCCTTTTTTATTTGTCATTTTGCCTAATCACAGTTGCCAAAACTTCCAGTACCATATTGAACATCCCTGTCTGGTCCCTCTCTGTAAATGAAAGGGCTCAGTCAGGTCTCCGTTAATTAGGAGTCTGGATTGAGGCTTCCTGTAGATTGCTATGAGCCATCCCAGAAAATTGCCTCCAAAGCCCAGCTTCTCCAAGACCTTAAACCAACACTTAGGCTCAATAAAATCAAAAGCTTTCTCAGCATCTGCTAAGATAACCATAGCCGGAGATTCTTGCTTGTTCAATGCATATATACTATTAATGGCCTTCCGAATGTTGTCCTTCTCCTGCCTGCCAGGAATGAAACCAGTCTGGTTTCTATGAATAATTTCTCTGCTAATCGCCTTCAGTCTATCAGCTAAAATTTTAGCAAAGATTTTAAAATCTGCATTCAGCAAGGAAATAGGGCGGTAACTTCCCCATTGCTCTAGATCCCTGCCAGGTTTGGGAATTAAGGTAATCACTGCATTATAGAAGTTCTGTGGCATTTCTTTTTCTGTTAATATATGATTATACACTGCAGTGAGATGTGGAGCTAGTGTTGTTAAAAAGGCTTTATAAAATTCATTTGGAAACCCGTCTGGCCCATAGGACTTATTATTCTTTGATGCCATTATTGCTTCTTGAACTTCCTGCTCAGTAATGTGTGCATTCAAAAATGCCTCTTGATCTTTTTTTACTTTTGGCATTTGTACTCCCTCCAAGAATTCCCCTATTTCTCCTCCTGGATTTTGGGACCTGTAAACCTCTTTGTAGAACTCTAAAAATGCCTCTTTTATGTGGGGGAGCTCTGTACAGCTTTTATTTTCTTTATTAATCACCATTGCTGTATGTCCGTTCCTTTGCTTTGTTTTAACTAGTCTGGTCAGGGTCTTTCCTGCTCTGTTGCTGTTTTTGTAGAAGTGGAATTTTATCTTTTTAAGCTGATTCTTAGTTTTTTCTAACTCTAGTGTGTTTATAATTTCCTTATTCTTAATTGTCTCCAATTTTAAAGCTTTAGTGGGGGATATTTTGTTTTGTGCTTCCAGTTTTTGTAGGTTTGCATATGTTTTCTTCCTTTGCTGTCTTTTTTCTTTAAAATTTTTGGCTTGCAGAGCAATTAGGTTGCCTCTGGTCACCGCCTTTGCAGCTTCCCATAGTATTGCAGGTGACTTTACTGACTCAATGTTGAAATCAAAGAATTCTGTTAATTCTTTCTGAATCTGATTTTTATTCTTCCCATTGGTAAGCAGATTCCTATTCAACTGCCAATTGGAGGTCTTTGGCTTTCCTAATCCTGTTTCTTTAAAAGTGGTGATCACCGCATTATGATCTGCCAGCACCACTGGTAAAATGAAATTTTTTTGTCCTCTATAGGAGTCAGTTTTGTTAATTAATATGTGGTCAATACGAGTGTAACTGTTATGTATGGCCAAGAAAAAGGTATAGTCTCTCTCTTTTCCATTTAGATGTCTCCACATATCTACCCAACCATGTTGTTCCAAACGTTTGGCCAGTTCCTTTTGCTCTCTTCTCACACCTCCTGAACGGGAATGGTCAAGATCTGTTAATGTGGAATTGAAATCCCCTTGGATAGTGACCCACCCTTTAGCAATTTCAGCAATTTTTTGGAGGGTTTCCTTAAAAAAGCCTGACTTCCCCACATTAGGTGCATATATGTTTGCCACTGTCATCTGCCTGCCCTGCTCCATCCCAACTAAGCACAGGAACTTCAATATCTTTAATAATTTTTTCTACCTCAAAGTTTTTCCTCTTACTGAACCCTACTATAACCCCAGCTTTTTTTATTTTTTGCACATGAGGCATACATGTCTCCTATTTTTGCATTCGCAAATCTGGGGACATCTTTGTCCAGTAAGTGTGTTCCTTGTAAAAAGAAAATATCAGCCCCCTGCTCCTCTGATAAATCTCTCACCCTTTTCCTTTTCTGCGGGGAATTCAAGCCTCTTACATTTATTGTTATAGTTTTAACACCAGTCATCCCCAGGGATCAGACTCTCTCTGGAGTTAATCCTAGCACTAAGCCAGTTACTGCTGTACTGCCCACTCCCCTTGTCAGCAGGGTCCATTACTCCATCTAAATCATGTTTTAGATATCCTTTGTAATATATCCTTCTTGTAACCAGGATTCCCTTTTGCTTTAACCTTAACATGTTGTGAGTACATCTGCTCCCCCTTACCCCTACCTCTTTTCGCTCTAGGGTCCCCCTTCTGAGCTTCCCCCCCTTCTCCCTCCCCCTTCCTGGCTCTTTTGCCAGCCCTCTTTTCTCCTCTTCGTACCCATGTTAGGGATCCACTGGGAGTCCTACCACCCGGCTCTAAGACCCCGAGGAGTTCCCTTCTTCCCTCCATCCTCCACCTCCATTCCATATTGATTCAGCTTCATTACCATTCTGTGTGATTCAAGGCAACTGCTTGCATTTACCCACATACACCCATTAACATTCTGTTAAACTTTAAACCCCCCAAAGAGTTCCTTAATCACCACCTCTTTTCTAATTTTCTTGTTTCCTCTTCACTTCTCTTGCACCTTTTCTTTGATCCTATTAGTGTCTGGCAGAAAAAGGTTTCTTTCAGAGTTCACTGGTCTTGAGCCCTGGCATTTGGAGGTGCTAGCTGTTATGGCAAAAAACCCTCCAGATCTTCTGTGCTGACAAACAGCTTTCTGCTCCCATTTACTATTATAATCATTCTCGCTGGGAATATCAATTTTGGCTTCAAATTTCTCTCAATAAATATTCCAAAGTCCTTGCTCCATCTCATTCTTTTTTTAACTGTCTCTGCTGCATAGTCTGGAAACACTTTCACAGTCTGTGGCTGGAATGTCAGTTTCTTTTTAATTCTGGCCCTCATCAGAATCTCTTCTTTTATTGGGTATTTTGCAAACTTAACAATTATAGGGCATAGTGGATCAAGATCTCTTTGACTGGGGCGCCCTGTTTTGTGTGCCCTGTCAATTACTGCTGAATGGAGGTGCACCTCCACTGGAAAATTTTCTTTTAGCAGGGTTCAAACTTTAATCTTTTCATTAACCTTTTCAGCGCCAGCAGTTTCCTTGATCCCATTAAATCTTAGGTTCTCTCTATCCAGCCCCTCCAGCTTTCTGTTCCCCTCATCAATAGACTGCTTAATCCATTTCATCTCTAATTTTAATTCTTTCTTCATTTGTAAAAGCAGCTTTTGCAAAGACCTCTGCTCTCCTTCCTCTGCCACTGATTCTGAAGAGGGCAGGTCGTTCTCCATTTCATGGGCTTCTGGCCCAATTTGCAAATTGCTGCTTTCTTCCCCAACTCTCTGTGCTCTGCGGTCTGTTTCCTTTGACAAAAGCACTCCAGCGCGTTTGCCTGTGAGATTTTCTGTCGGGGCTTGTTTCTTCATGACATTGCAGTCTGGTTTTGGTTTTTTAATAATATTTTTCTCTTTTTGTTGGCTTAAAATTGGAGCTGGGGGAAGCGGAGCTGAGGCAGCTCCCAGCTATTAGCTCTGACACATGCGCAGATCCCCCGGCATACCAGATTTTAAACATTGGCTGCTTTACTGTTTTTTTTACATTCAGTCTATACTGGTGACTCCTTGTGGAAATGGTCCAGGGGTGAGCTGGAATGTTTTGATAAGATCCTGTTAACAATTAAGAGACAGCTCCATATGAGAGGGGGAAAGGGGCAGTGCACAGGCAGGAAAGTGTCCCAGTACTTGAACCTTCCCAGGGAGTAAGCGGGCACAGCCATTTTAACTTGCAGGACATATGTGGTCTTTCAGGCATGTGGTGCATCATTTGACCCCCTGATCATGCCCCCATCATGCCCTCCAACCTTTCTAGGGGATCCCACGCAGAATCAGGGTGCCTTGGGTCAGGCTGAGGGAGGACCACATTGGTTTGTTCACAGGAGGCTTGACCTGGTGGCCTCCAAATGTTATGGATAGGCACTCTTGGACCAGGTTTTACTGGAGTGGAGTTTCCAACACCCTTTGGTTGTGATTGTTAGATATGCTAATAAAGAGTGTGGTCTAATAAACTCATTTGATCATGTCCTTGTCTCTTTCTGCAATGTGGCACCAAGAAATCTATGTTGAATTCTATGCACTTAACTATTGTGTCTATGGTGTTAATCAAATCCTGGAAACCATACCCACCTACTTATGGATCCTCTTGACAACTGTTATCTCTGTTTCCAAACACTGCAGATTTGTATCTGTAAAGAAACCACTTAGGAGATCACATTGTTCAGAGATTGTCAGCCATTTTGTGCTTTGTTGAACACTGATTGTAACATGAGAATGTATTTGTAGCCAGTGCAGATTAGGCTGGGCTTGGACATGTGAGACCAGGGGTACTTTTAGATGTGATGGGCCACCAGGCCCGCCATGCTTAACCACAGACCGGGATCCACTTTGGATCCCAGTCAGGAATCAGACCGTCCATCCTTTAGGTATGCCGGCCTGATTCTGGAGGGGGATCAGGGTGGGGGTGGGGCTGCGTGGTGCGACATGATGTGCAGCCACACAGCCCCTCCCCCCGCACTCCCCAGATGCCTGCCCTCCGGGAAACGGACAGACTAAGCGGCCAATCTGGCTGCTGCACCTGATCCCATCCCGCCGTCAGGGTCACAATCCGGCCGGGCTAAAGGCTACAGACATAACCTTTGGCCCATCCTGGATTGTGGCCAATCCAACCACAGTTGGGGCCCGATTCCACCACGATTCTGGACCTCTGGGTGGCTGGAGGTCCAGAATCATGGTCATTGAGATTCCCACCTGGGATTCACTGGGGTGAACATCTGGTGGGAACTCCAACAGACGTAATGGGACCAGCGGCCAACACAGGAGATTCACTGTGGTTGACCATGGTATCATTATGTCTGAAATTACCCCAGTCTTCAAAGCTTGTTTTAGCAATGAACTCTGGCCTGGCCTTACCACAGGGCAACCCAAGGCCTCCCCACTATTTTTGTCTACTTCCAGTGCCCTTGTAGTGGACTCTATTTTCACCAGGGCAGAGTGCAGGGCCCCTATTCCCTTCCAGCAGGGCCCCAAACATGACCACCTCTAGGGCCCTGAGGAGAGTGCCCCCAAGGGAGTGCGGCAAAGAAGGGGGAATGAGGGGCCTCATATTTTATCTTCATCCTGGGCCCTGCAAATTCTAAGGTTGACCCTGCATGAACTCAAAAGAGGGTCCTTCACTGTCATGAAGCATGCACTTTCCATCTGTAAAATGGGAATTATGACTTGTCTCAAAGAGTTGGTATGAGGTGAATGGGATAAGGATTTTAATGCACTTTGAGCACTGTAAGCATTTTGTAAATAATATAACACAGAGTGCATTCATATAGGTGGATTTCCATGGATCTTAATGTATTGTAAAGAAGCTATTCAAACTGAAATTATGCATTTATACTTAATATGCAGAGGAGGTATAACTATGCAACACAAACTAGTAACTTGCAACCTTTTTGTAGCTACTGTCACAGTAAAAGAATAATTGTCACTGTAAAGGAATGGCTGACATTCAAAGATATTGCCAAAAAGAAATGCATCTCAATTCAGAGTTAACATGGATTGGCCATTTGCCAATAGACTGGAATTCCCTTTTGTTTCAGGAACCTTGCCAAATGGTTACATACATTTTTTCTTTTGGGGCATGTTTCAACCATTCACTATTTTTGATGTTTTTCTCAGTGAATTTCCAGTGCTTTATGGCACTTTTGCCATTTACAGCCCCAACTGCCCCTCCGCTTTTCCCACGGCAGGTTTTGGCGGCGCCCCCCCTCCGCTGGAGGAAGGAGGCGAGGACAGGTAAGCCTGCCCAGGGTGGCGGTGAAGAACAGGGTGGTGGTGGGTAACGGTCGCCTCGGCAACAAAGGAGGCGCTCAGGACTCCTGCGAGAGTGGGGAATCCTGGGTGCCATTTTAGAATTCCCCACTTGCCGCCTCACTGCGTTGGTGGCACAGGGAAGGACACGCACGCACGCACCCGCCCCCTTTTATTGCAACACTCCGAGTTAATACTGGTCGACAATTAGGACTGGAAAGGAATTTTCCCCAAGTCTAATTGGCAACTGAAAGGCGAGGGGTTTTTCACCTTTCCTGACATGACCTGCTGATTTGGTTCTGGGGCACGAGGGAGCAACTTGTGGGTGGTAGCCTGAAATGTCACACTCTTGGTGGGGGGCTGGATTAAAGATAATTGTTTAAAGGTTATAACAGTTAGTATAGGATGGTTAGAAAACATTTCCCTAAGAGATGGGCAGGCCATGCATAGCCGCACAGTGCGGACCAATGGTGAGAGGTGAGAGGTGAATGGCCGGACCTGCTGGGAGGACCATGTGCCAAGCAGTAGGTAACGGTGCCCTCACCCTTGTTTAACCCCAAAAGGGGGTATAGGTATGAACAACCCGCCCCGGCTGGGAGAAACCCGGCCATTGGGGCAGGGCGTAAGTTACAAGTTTGGGAGTTAGGCTGCAGGAGGTTCCCCTTAGTATTAACACAACAATATAAGAACGGCCGGATAGCTAAGGCATTGATGGTGGGGACGGGAACCTCCTGTGGGTTCGGGGTGGGGAACAGTTAACTGAATTTAGGACCCCAGTTTAAAGGGGTAAGCGGGAGGGCTGCCCCTTCCCCCTTTTTTGTTGGTTTAAAATTAATAAAGAGTGCAGCCATTCAATCCCATGAAATGTGTCCTCGACTTCTTCTGGGGTGCGTCGACAAATACCAAAAGTACCAAAAAAGAGTGTACTGAAAATTCCCAAACGGAACTTGAAGGAACTGCCTTGAACATTGGTGAGGTTTTGCATCATCAAGAAAGCAACCAATTGTCTGTTTATGAAAATCAAATGGTATTTGCAATGAAAAATAATTTAAATGCTAATCACACTTTGGAATAGTAGAGAATATCACATTGACAGTGTCTAGGACAGAATCCTCCTTCGTCACCCTTGGGAAATTAGCTGATCTACTGTCACCAATACTCTCTTTAACCCCTTGGGTCTGACCCCTATTTGCCTTGGGCAGGTTGGCGCTTTATATACTGGCCTCCCAACACTCCTTATAGCCTATTCCACTCAGGCTAGGGGATTCTCCCACAAACAGGTGGGTCCCCAGGGGTTTCCTCCCCAAACAGCTCTAGCCCAGCCAAGCCAAATCCTCCCCAGTAGCCCAGTTAGATCACATTTGCTTTCCAGATTCTGTCTCAAGGTTGAGTTCTGTGGGAATAGCTGTTCCAACTCTTAGTCCTCTGTTAGTCCTCTCTCCAGTGTATCCAGAGCCCTCACCTCTCCTGCTGGCACAGCACATTATACAAGCCACACTGTCTTCTCCTTGCCTCTCTGGCTTCTCCAAGTGCCTCCTGCCTCTCTGGCTTCTGGACTTTTCACTGTCTCAACCCAGGTATGCATCAAGTGTCTCATTAGTTCCTGTGCTTCAGGCTCTTAAAAAGGGCTAATGTGTCATTCCACTAGAGCCCATTCTCGGGGTACTTACCCTGTCAGTCCTTGTAAACCTGTTTCAATCACCATAAAATATCAGGAGTAATAATCTTTAAAACTATGCATATTCAACTAATAAATAATGAAGTACCCAGAACAACTCAGTGATAATAATGGTACCAAAGTTAAGAGCAGAAGGGAAAGAATCTCTATGTAAAATAATGATTTTACACAATCTGAACAATTTAACACACGGCTGAAGATTTTGCTTCAGTTGATCAAAGAGAATTTTATGATCAAAGGTGCTTTTTAGGGATGTAAAAGAGCAGTGCAAAAATAACCTTTATTGAGTAAGCATAAATTCCCCATGCCACTCATGACCCCTAATAGCATACAGGCCTATGGTTCAGAACAAAGTCAGAAGACTGTAGCATACATTCAGAAATATCTTTCATCTATTATGGATAACATAATTGAAAACCCTTGGGGAGATGGGTGCAAGACAATGTACGGTACATCATTTAACAGTTCCTACAGTAAGAGGATAAGAAGGTTTTCTCATTTAGTGACTCTTTAGTGGCCTATTTATAAATGACTTGTTGGGTCTGGGCTAAGTTCTAGGCTTTCAGGTCCATAGGTCACAGGTGGTATGAATCCCAAGAAAACCCTGTAGACAGATGTGAAAATTAGAGAAAATACTTCTTTCTCAATGGGAAAGAATTGCCTAAGTGACCTCTTAAAGGCTCTTCCAGCACTATAATTCTATAGAATAAATTTATTGGTATCAGTTCAGGTTTCAGGGAACAAGAGGCCACAAAACAATCGTTACAAGAGGCATTCTTGGCAATCTCGGGAGAAAAACAAGGGACTAAAAGAAGAAAGAACGAATTAGTCTTTTACCTTAAGGTTACCAATTCTAATGTCTATCATTTTTTTCCTACTCACAAAGATTCTCTTCAAACTTTCATTTGTTATGCTGTGACTGGATTATTTCTAGAGCTGAAACAAATACCCCCCAAAAGTATACCCATCGGATTTTTAGAATCTGAATCGAGTTAAGGTATTTTTCAGTACCGGAACCAGTTTTTAACTGAGTAGTCGATGTGCCAATACGCTGACAGCCAGTATACAAATATATCAAAATACCAGTTTTGTCTCAGATTTCAGGATTTTCCAGGTATTTTGGCATTTTGGTATACCACTTGTAGGTATTTCAATATTTATCATACTTGACTGGTATTTGTATATCAATTTGGATATACAAAATGGTACCTGAAATTGTTGGTATTACCAGCAAGTATCAAATCAGCTACCAGTATCAACTCTATAGATCCCTATTCTGTTCCTTCCTTGTTGTTTGGTTATACAGCTGCAGGATTGGCTCTATAGTTAAAGGCAGGTTGTACTCTCAATTTACATTCTACTCATTATAAAATTGAGATTATTTATTCTATCACTGTGAACATTTGTAGGGAGAATTGCTTGTGTAAGAGGTAGAACCTGTACAAATTTCAGATTGATCCATTGAGAAACAGCTGTATTATATGAGTTTGAGAACTGGAAGTAGAAGTGTGTTTTTTTTTATTTCTGCAACTGTCTCCTGTTCACTGAGAAAATTACATTTTAAGTTATCCATCTGGAGGTGTAGTGGTGTGAGAAAATTCAAGTGTGCATTTTAGTTATTTCCTGAGATTAGATTCTGAAAGTGTGTTGTGTAGTTTTTCAGTTAGGACATTCTACAGTTTCCATGTTATCCAATGGAGAGAGTAAGAGTGTGAATTTATGTCATGAATATGCAGGATGCTGGTGCAGGTTCATTGGGTGGGCTAGTGGGTTATGTGAGGATTGATGTGGATTATATGTGTCTCTCTCTTGAGGATCATCACAAAGCTATTTGCTGCTCTAGGAATCACGAGTTCAAGGAGGCAGCTCTCTGTCACAAACCCACTGTGATGCAGCCGTGCAGCTTTGCAGCAGCTGTGGGTACAGAACATGGGACTCATGGGTGATCATAACTTCTCCCTCAGACCCTCCCCCCTCTGTCTCACATACCTCATTCTTGTATCTGGAGAAATGTTGCTGCTGCTCCAGATACCACTGCTCTTAGGGTTGGCTGCATCCAAGTTGGTGTCAGGCCACTGACATGGATCTGTGAATGGGGCTTCCTAGGTACAAACAGTGTACAAGCCTGGTAGCTGCTCAAGTATGAGAAAGGGCTACTAATCAGTCAGCCCTGCTCCTCTTCCTCTGCAGGTTGGGGGTAACACCAAAGCTGGGGACAGCAGAGTGTCCCCCTTCTTTCCCTATATTCTTTCAGTACTGGGGGCTGTATATGGAAGGAACAAGGTTGATGAATGCAGGATGTGTGCAAGGAGACAAGACTGGGGGAAACCGGACAGTGGCTTAGTGGGGAATTGCCTATATCATGAGGGGGCAGCCAGGTGCTGGGGGAGTATTTATGGGGGACAAGGTTTCAAAATGGGTTATACATATGCACATATGAGGCGGGGGGTGGGGGGCAGAGGAGGAGTGTATGTATTGGCAAAAGGCAGACAGATACTAGGTGCGTGTGTGTGAATATTGGTTGACAAACCTGAGAAATGTTCCATCACTGATATATATGTACAGACAAGACTGGAGGGCAGCCGGGGTGGGGAACAGTGTTTGTATGGGAAGGAGATACCCTGGTGCTGGAAGGATATATATGGGGTGGGGAGGCTGGGTGATGTGTATTTAGGGACAAAGTTCGGGAAACAGTATGGGGTTGGGGCAAAATGCATGTATGTTTTTCCTATGTTCTTTGGCTTAGGGACAATAGGACATCCAAGTACTGAGGGTGGTGGTATATGGGGGGAACAAAGTTGATGAGTATGGAATGTATACTTGCAGACAAGACTGGGAGCCGCCAGGTGTGGGGAGCAGTGTGTGTATGGCTAATGGGCAACCAGATACTGGGAGGGTGTATATGGGAGCAGGTCGAATAAGGCTCAGAGTCAGCCAGGAGAGGGGAGCAGTGTGTTTATGGGAAGGGGACACTCAAAAAATGCTGTTTCTGATGGAAACAGGTCATTCACCTTCATTTGAGCAACGTGGAAATTTTCCGACTTCTTTATTAATTTATTATTATTATTATTATTATTATTATTATTATTATAAGCTTTTATATAGTGCAAGCAATGTACCTGGTGCTTTACAGAGAATAAGATAGACATGGGCCCTGCCTGAGAGCTTACAATCGTTTCTGCTGTTTTGACATTTGATATTATTTTTCACAAGTTGAACAGAGCTTCTAGAGGGCCAATCCCAAGATCCATGTGCCCCCTGCTGTGGAGACACAAAAGTGCTGACTAAGTGCTAGAAATTGCCATAAAAGTTCTGTAAAATTTCAGGAAAGTAATGAAACATTCTGAAAAATAAAATGCTGGTAAGTGATGAAAAATTACAAAAAATGCTGGAAAGTGATTTAATTGACTGGAAATGACAAAAAAGTATGTGTGCTGATATAGACAATAGCATAAGTATATATTCACTGGAGACTGACGAACTCACAAGCACTGTTGAAAGCCTTGGTATTTCCTTGCAGAATGAGAACACTTATTATTATCTCAGCCATAGGGAGCACCCACGTGCATGGAGGGTTATATATGGGTGGAGAAGGCTGAGAGATGGGTGATGTGTATTCAGGGATAGGGTCTGGGAGATAGCTTCTGCATGAGGTGAATTATAAATGAAGGAGAAATTGTGGCTACAGTAGAGACAGGGATCAAGTCAATAATATGGGGGAGGAGCTTGCTTCAGTATTGCCCCCAACCTGCAGAGGAAGACGATTGGGGTTGAAAGATCAAGGTAAATTGTGGGTGAATGGAGCCTAAGGGTGTTTTTAAATGAGATGCTATAATGCATGGCCACCTATTAACCATTCACCTTAATGTCTATTTGAGGGAGATGGTTTGTGTGTGGAGGGGATGCATGCTCCTGTTGTCATGTATCTTGTATATAGGCATATACATTTGACCATCTGTGTTTCAATATAATGGAAATCAGAATTAGCCTCCCTGTATGATGACTTCTTAAAAGAGCTGTACTATAGTGACCTTTCTACTGAACTCTTGACCAGATACTGGAAAATCAGCCTGTATACTGGAATAGATGATATAATCAAGTCTGTCTCGTAACAAAATTAACAGTTTCTGTTGAAGAGCTGTACTATAGTGACCTTTCTACTGAACTCTTGACCAGATACTGGAAAATCAGCCTGTATACTGGAATAGATGATATAATCAAGTCTGTCTCTTAACAAAATTAACAGTTTCTGTTGATTAGTCTCAAGATACGTGACTCTCAAGCAGGGCAGGAAGAGGCCTTGTTTGTTTGGAGTTTACTTATTGTTAATCCTACCTTATGATAGCAACCTGTTTAGTATGTATCAACAGGCTTCTTACTATGTATTTTGAGAAAAAAACCCTTCCTGTCAGCAGTTTTGACCTGACGTCATTTTTAGCTGACCTCCAAGCATCTTTCATTCTATAAGAAGAGAGAGGGAAGATGGAATTTTCAGAAAGCTTCCTTTCCTGAAGCTTCTCTCACTTCTTTCATCTGGCAGAATGGGGAAAGGACTGGGTAATATGTTATATCCTATATGATGCATTGAGTCAACCATAGCAATAATACTTAGAGCATATGTTATATCTTATAGATGTTAAGATCTTTGAATTTGTAACAGAGCTGTTCTCTGAACAGAAATGTCTTTCTAAGTCATGTACTTTTAACTGACACTGTTTCTTTTGTACTATGTCTTTATTTGAACTTAAGTAAACTATTGCTTCATATTTTATAATATTCATAAGTCTCATAGCCTCATTTATATAAATGAATTGGTCTTTACAATACTTTGCTGAGCTGGCTGGCTTATTAGCAAAGTGTAAACTCAAATTCTACATATTTGAAAAGAGCACCCTATATCCAGACCAGATCATGTCAGGCCTGGACCACTAAGCACAAATTCCTTTTGGGGAAACAGAAGCACAATGCGACACTGTGACCCACACCACCCGCTCATGGCCACACATGGGCCACTGCTGAAAAATATGGGGTGTGCCATGCGCAGGAATCTAAAAACAGTGTGTAGGGACAGGCGCCCATACATCTCCTGCTTGTATGGACCAAGGAGTCCACCCACACCAGCAGACAGATCTATGGCCCCACTGCCTTCCCAGTCCTGCTCACAGCCCTACCGGAAGCTCTTAAAGGACATAAGCATGAAATGCAGCATCACATTGACTCAAAGCACAACAACCCCCTCTTGTGATGCATAAGAGGAGAGCCAAAGCCATGGAGGGCAGCAGTGTCTTCTGTGTCCCATCCATTATGCTTCTCTGTTGTTACTCAGGACTTCAAGTGGCTGCAATAGCTCCTGGGATCATGGGCTGCAGCTGTTTCCATGATGACCAGAGCTGTGCCCATAGCAGAGCATGTGCAGTTGGGAGGGGTTTCGGGTTGGGGGATGACTGCCCATCTAACTTGTTTTCAGGGCACATCCATGGTGTTGGGAGTGTGTGGAGCCTCCCTGAGTAGGCGCAGTGGCCACTCTAGGCGTTTTTACATGAGAGAGCTTTTTCCCTGTAATTTAAAAGTCCGGGTTGGGGAAACCCCCATGGGAGGAATTTAGATGCTCTTCCCTGAACTGGAAGTTTCCCAGGGACCCTTGGAAATAACGGTTCCAGGTGTGTCTCAGATGTTTTGAGACTTAGACTTGTAAGACTTTAGCTATTAGGGTCTTACCAGGTGTGCGTCTCAAAACATTCTGGAGTTGCCCTGCGCCGCTGATTCCAATGGTGCCTGGGTGATTTCTGGTCCAGGGAGGATTGTCTAAATCCCACCCCACCCCCAACATACACACATAGGCTTTTAAAATAGGGAGGAAAGCTCTCCCACATAAAAATGCCCTGGGAGCCATCTGATAGAATCCCTCCCTGCTGTGTGGGTGCTCCACAGCTGTGCCACTCAGCTGCCATGGACCCCTTCTCCACCCTTATTCATTTAAAACCACCCTAAGTTGTAAGTGAACACAATATGTGAGACTGTACAATGTCTTTACTATTAACATGGCACACAAGTTAAAGCAGAAGCCTTAACTTACAATTTCCATAATTTTTGGAAAATGAGTGAATTTGTCAGACTCTTAGTTCCTCTCAAACCATAGGGTTTTTTAATTCCTAGAATATACTCTTGTGTGTATGTGTACATTCCACTGCCCCTAAGTTTTGATAGGGACTTCACAAGGAGGCACAGAAAACACTTTCTTACCTTCTAGCAAAGTTCACTTTGTTTCCTTTTGTCAGGGCCCATGATCACAGTGTTCTCCCAATTGCCTTCAGTGGGGAAAATGTGTTGAACACAGATCTCTGCTTCTTCTAGAGCAGTAAAATCATAACTTGGCAATGGCATATATATTATGCTTTATATATTCAAAGCATTGTGCAGACTTAACTAATTAAATCTCACAACTCCCTCTGGAAGACTGGTCTGTAAGCATTACTGGAACAGAAAACTGCAAGCAGCTGTTAGACTGACCAAGGGGACCCCAAATTCTCATAAAACTTAACTTG
Source organism: Sphenodon punctatus (assembly GCA_003113815.1). Taxonomy (NCBI): domain Eukaryota; kingdom Metazoa; phylum Chordata; class Lepidosauria; order Sphenodontia; family Sphenodontidae; genus Sphenodon; species Sphenodon punctatus. The sequence continues at coordinate 118,129 of QEPC01007812.1, forward strand.
ATGCTAGGAAACGTCCTAATAAGTGTGCACCTATCTAGACTTGCCTGCATCCCTGAGAGGTTACAAAGGTCAGTTCCTTGAAGTCTTGCAATAGGGGAGAATGTGCTTTAGATGTTTCAGTTCTACAAAAAAACAACAATACAATCTACCAAGTGCAAATGCCCCATTTGGCTATGGAATGGCACAAAGGTTATTTTACGTAATCAACATGAACGGAACTCTTCACTGCTTTCCACATTTGCTATTAACGTCTTAGATTTTAGGAGCACATATTAAAGGCCTGATTTCTCAACAGAGTCTGACTCTGAATCCACTCAAGGAATCAATTTGAACCATAATAGACTCTTCAAAACCTGCAGTAAATGCCCATGAAAATGAATTAGTTTGAAGTTTAAAGAAAGAAAAGGCTTTGCAAATTGATCAGAGATAATTACCTTAATGGATGCTGAAGGAGAAAAGGGTCAAGTGAGAAATCTAATGACAAAGAGGAAAGTGCCTCATAGGTTGGTTCCCCCTCCTACCCACTTTCCTCCCCTGAGTCAATGCCTGCATTATCTTTAATGGAGAAACATTGTTAGCATTCTGTTCCATCCTTGACCTTATGAAGAAACTTTGTTTGTGGAATATATTGCAAATCAGGTTCATATATCCTATTAGTTTTCTTCTTTCTTGGGGCTAGCATTAGGACAAAAGGTATTTTTAAATGAGATGCATCCACGCATGGCACCCCACTGTCCACTTGGGAAACTACTCATTTGAATCGATGCATAGGGAAGCACAGTCCCATGATCCCATGCAATGTCCCATGCACTGGCCACCCACATCCACACAGACAGTACTACTGAGAAATTTGATATATCCCGTGAGGGGCAGAATGGACAGGGCAGCCATGTGGAAAACAGCCCATGTGAAGTGCTCCCCACGCACTTCCTGTGTGTGGACACCCCACACCCATCCCATGCAGAGCCATGGAACACCTTCCCCATCCCCACTGCTCTCATTTTAAAGCACTCAAGGTAGGCAAGCATAAGTCCCATGTTTTAGAGAGCCTGTGCTCATGTGGTTTTCCTAGCTCCACTTCCTCCTCCCTAGCAAGTGAAGAGTGTGTGTGGTTGGACTGCATAGGTCCTACCACTGCCATATAAAGTAGTACCACTTGGTCTAAGGCAGGCCTTCTTCCTCCTAAGTAAAAATGAACCTGTATTCATGTGCTCTGACCAGGTGTGATCCAGCCCCCTTGGGCGAGGACTCCTAGTTTTGTCCCAGTTTTTTTTCTCTAGGGAGAGTGTCTCTGCAAGGCATGGGTACTCTGGGGATGGTCACCCAAGACCCCTCCACTCTCCTTTGTCTGTTAATTTAACAGACTGGGGGCTGTTCTTCCCCAGCAGATGGGATGGCATCCCTCATGGTGAGAGCCTGCTCTGGGTGTTATGACCAACAGGATTACTCTTGGTTGATGGGGCTGCAGCTCCAGTGGCTGGCTTGCAACCCTGCAGGAGGGACAGCTTGAGGACTCTGGAGGGCACCCCAGTTCAGCCCCTCTAGCTTGGCTGGTCCACCCCCTGTCTCTCTTCTTCTGGGGCTTATGATGGCCTCACATAGCTATGGCTCCACCTCCCAGGGCGGGGGAACACCCTGGATGATTTTGCTGGTGCCACGGGATCCTGATGTCCCTGGGAAGTGTGTGCTGCTATCACGGCTGGATCCCCTGACCTGCAGCCTCCTGCCAGCACAACTGGCAGGGCTTGGATCCATACACCAGGGTTATACATATTCTTTTCACTTCTTTAATATTATATTAACCATGATGCTTATCTATGATTGCTGCCAACTCCAGAGAAGAAAATCCGGCAGTGATAATCTACATAAATGTGTATGTGCTGATGTATGTAAGTTCATAAAATAGAAAGAGCCCATTTCCTAGCATTGTCGAACTCCCTTCCTTTGGAGGCTTGACTGAGCCCTAGTTGTAAATGTCTTCCGAAGGCAGTGTAAGACATTTTTATTTGGCCAGGCATTCAATGGGCAGGGATACACATATTTGTATTTTATGTGTTTATGTTAAGCCACCCTGAGTCTTCAAGAATAGGGCAGAATACAAGTCTAAATTAATTAAATCAATCAATCAATCAATCAATCAATCCTGGGCTAAAAATAAAACACGAGACCAGTAGTGAATCACTCATGAGAGAACATGTAACACAGCTTAATAGAAGAGACCTTTCAAATCTCTGCATATTTGGCATTTGGGTTATATGTTGACTTGGACACTGGACAAAGACCCCCAGTTCCCAGAATATCCATGTACAAACTGAATAGATGGCAAGCTTGCAGGTACCCACACTAGGCACAGAGCCACAGCTTGATTTAAAAAGAATAAGTTTATATATAGATGGAAAGTTCAGAGTTTAAATTAAATTAAATATTGAAAATGGAACAGAAAGTATTTTTTTTTAAAATGGAATACATAACGGATGGTCTTCCTGAATTTGACTCAATTGTATGAGCTTTTTTTCCAATATATTTCTCATTCTGTAATTGGTGGTAGAGGCTTTGGAGTAGCATGGTATAAACGTGAAGCAATGAAGAAATAAATAAAACAATCTGAAAAGACCATGAAGCCAGTAGCCAATGCAATAGTCAGGACGAGAAAAACTACCTGTTTAAAATGAAATCAAAGATATGCTACTGTAACAGTGCTGGGGGAAAGTACATTTCCATTCTGCTTAAAGCTGCCTATTAACATGCAAAGAGACTAATGGGTATATCCTCATGCATGGCAATTTATGCAGCAGATGAGAATAAGTGATTAGCAGCCCAGTCCTGCAAATGCTTGAGTGGAAGAAGAATGCTCACTGGAATGGAATTTTTCAAGTATGTGTTTGCAGAATTAGGTCTTTTCTGTAGATATGAGTCAGAATTACAGCCTTGGGGATGGTTTGTGCATAAAGCAAAAGTCACACAATATTGTTACTTACTTTGCCAAAAAAAAAAACCAACATCTAATAAATATTTGTCAGCAAAACAAAGGCCTTTTTTACATGTCACCTGCAGAGTGGGGGGTCTGTGGGCACGCCGGTGCATGCGTAGTGCACGAGCAGGGCATGCATACAGACACACGCATTCCCCCCCACACACACACACACACCACTCATTCGCATGCACGGAGCAACTGTTCTTTTCCCCGGTTGCTCCATGTATGGGGATGTGTGGGGATGCATGGGGATGTGTATTAGACGGGAGCGCGCATGCACCCCCCACTCATCGCATGTGCCCACACTGCATCCTTCACACGGGCCTCTCCCACTCATGAACACACAGATTTATGTGTGTTCATGAGTGGGAGAGCCCCATGTAAAAAGGGCCAATGAGTCCAGGGGATAATGTCTAGGAATAAATTCTGTTTGTGACACAATGTTTATAATTAGCTTGAATTCATAAAGTGGGAGGTTTAGAGGAGAAAGTAGGTCATGTGAATGTCTTGGGAGAAAAGCATTTGGGAACCCCTGAAGAAATTCACTAGGCTGTGGAAACTGCTGAATTTTGTGTTACATTTTGTTCTCAGGCTTGTTGCTGTTGTTTTTCATCACTAATCTGAGGTACAAGAGATATTTTTACAATTCTTATTCTTTGTTCTATCTTGTTTAGCGAGGTGTGTGGCTGCAGAAACTTGGACCACTCCCTCCTATAATTAGAGATCTCAAAGGGACCAGGAAGGGAGTAACAATAAATTGGATTTCAGGCAGCATAACATATTTATCCAGTACCACCATAAAGACTGATTTCAGCTTCAGCAATCTCTCTCTCCATGATACCTCTACTGGAACTTGTTACAGCATAGGAAACAGCATTGAAGATTATTTATACCTGCTCTGATTGAATTCGTCCTGGGCACCATGAAAGCTCTGTCACCATAATAGACAACTATTGTCCCACAGCTGAAATTCAGTCAGCAATGACCCTTAAAGAAGTGCCCTGCCACTTTGATCTCTCTTACCTGTTCCTCTTTCTTCACTTTTTTATGCATGGGCACCAAACACAACAATGTCCAAAGTTCAAATTGGCAGAGGTCAGTTAAGATGAGGATATGACTTGAAACTGAAACGTTGTTTTCTGTGGGAAAAATGAAGCACAATAATAGCAGGAACAAGCACTACAGATACTGGATATTCTTGCAGCTGTGTTTAGTGACTGATTAAAATTATATATCCCATTCAATCAGGAGGGTTCAGGGCAGATAACATATAAAACAACATCTAAAAATGAATATTAAAAAGCACATAAAGCAATGCATACACAATAAAAAATACACACACACCCCTCCCCTATCAACCCTAGATCCACCTGCCAAATAAAAACATTTTTTTCTGGAAGAATGCTCAGGCTTTGGTAAACCTTCATGGGAAGGGACGTGCAGAACTGTGAGGCAGCCACTGAGAATGCCTCAGTACTACATGCCCTTGCTGTATAGTTGTTGATACACACCCCAAATGAGACACGACATACAAGAAGTGGGTTTAAACAGCCATACTCTTTATTCAAATTATAGCTTAGGTTCGAATTGGAATGATGGGAGGGGGGGCAATCACGCATGTGAATTGGGTCCAGCAACCCTAATAAACACAAACAAAACTTAGGGATTGGCCCGATATACCATTGGGTACCAACCCCTAATAACTGCATAATGTCTCCCCGTCACCACTAACAGGCTATTGGGAGGGGGACAAGGCCCCTTTTGGAGCCAGGGGAAGGAGGGTCATGCCCTTGAGCCGGGGACAGTACTTGTCCCTATGGCCCTCACGGTCACTTCTCCCAGGGGTTTGACTCAGCCACTTACCAAACCCTGCAATTAAGGCTGTAGTCACCCCCCACCCCTTATGGAGATGGCCCATTATAATTTCTAATCTAGCTAACTCTGTGCTGGACCCCTGCAGAGTGCCACAATTGAGCTAAGTAGTCATACCTACATCTAAAGGTTAAAATTGCCAATCGACCAAATAGCCCCAACACTATGAAGAAAGTGAAAAAACGAGCAATGATAGGCCAATTGCATTGACTTGCCAAACATTTCTTCCTGGCCCGACTATGCGACTGATTTTACCATAGTTCTGAATGGTTGGATGAATGTGTGCTGTTCTGATCACCACTGCCTTCCCACTGAGGAGGTGAGCAGCTCACACACACACACAGCACCACCCCTTTTGGGCGGTGCACCAATCATGAGGTGTGCTCTTTGCGCCCTCCCGGCCAGGGTTGCCTAGCAGGCCAGGACTATTCACCCCCATGTGGCCACCTGGCCCCTTCCCTTCCCCACAGCTGGTGCCACCACTGCACGGGGAACCCTTCACTAGGGGGAGGAGAGGGGAGACCCCTCACCACCCCCTGAAGTCCTGCCTCATTTGCCCAGGGGGTGCGACAACCTGACCGTCGCAGTCCAGTTGGGCTGCGAAGGGGCAAATGTTGTAGCTTGGGGGTTACTTGAGTAATTAGGAGTACACACCAGAGCTGCTTAACTCGGTAGCCATCTTTATTTAACTGCCAGAAAGTTCTAGTCCTTCCCCCTCACTCCCTGATGATCCAGGAACTGCATAGCTTTAGACAAAGTCAAGCCACACAACAAAGTTAACTCTGAAGTTACCACAACAGAGCTGACACATTGATAGAGCTATAGCAAGAGGTTGTTCTTGATTGGCCATAAGGATTGTGGGAGCATAGGGAGGAGGCCAGTCTTTCCTAAATGTAGGTCCGAAACCATTTATTGCTTTATTCGTCAATAGCAACACCTTGAAATGTGCCCAGGAAGCTATTGGAAGCCAGTGCAGGCACTGGAGCACAGGTGTAATATGAGGAGACCGTTTATTTCAACTGAGGATACATAGATGGGTCTGTTGTTGTGTAAAGAAGACCTATCCATGTACACACTAACCTTATCTGCTTATCCCTTTGTGTATTGCACATGTCAGAGTGATACAAGAAGCAAAATTGAGAAAATTATTCCTCCCATTCACATATTTTTTTTTATACTGATAAAAGTAGCTTTAAAAGAATTTCCTTCACCACCACCCCAGCAGTCCTCCCGCATGTTCTTCCAGGTGAGCAGGGTTGCAACCCGCCCCAAACTCATTTACCAGAGGGGGATAGGGACAACTTCCCACAGGGAAATCACTTAGGACTAGGAGCAGGCAACCCAGGAAAGTGGTGACAAAGGGGAGTCCACTGGGCCTGTGAATTGTGCCAGGGTCCTTTGGCCAAATTAAAGGTGCAAAGTTGTTTGCACCCCCATACGCAATGGTGAAAGGGGGAGGAAAAAACAAGGGCAAGGGCCCTGCAAAAAACAGGAAAGCCACTCACGGAACAGGGAAAGCAAAATCAAGGTACATCAGGCAACCCATTTGAGGCAGTGCTCCAGTCTCTGCAGGAGCATATGGGGGTTGCGAGGAGGTCCTGACTCGCCTAGCAGAGATGTCCTCTTCTCTGCATGGTCCTGCTGTGACCAGCTGGAGGAACGAGGGGAGGACAGGGGTGTGGGTGCACTTGATCAGTCCCTACCACAGCTGCGGAGGGGTGGGCAGTGCCGTGTTGCTTCCTCTTGCTTTAGGTATGAGAGCCCAGAGCACCAGTGACTGAGGTATGACCCCCCCAGCCCACATGCCAAGAGTGTGTTGATGCTTTCCTAAAACAAATGGAGGCGATCGAGCAGGTCATGCACAACATGGGAGCCTGGCATCCCCAGCTGTTACAACACCCTCAAGGCCATTACCAAAAAAGCGACAAACCAGGACCGAATGCCCAGCTGCCACCACAGCCACAGTTCACACCAGCACCCAGGATCGGTGAGTACTACCAGTATCCATTTCAGCAGGCATCTGGTTGTTCACACAGTGGCTGGGGTCTGGGTGCGGGGCAGCTGGCCCCACCCCAGCATGCTCCTCCGCAGTGGCTGGGGTGGAATGGTGCATGGGCCCCATGACCAGCACAACTGCCACCTTTCCCATGCGAAGGGCCCAGATACAGAGTGGACGCTCCTGCCCACCTGGAGCAAGTGGGTATACAAGCAACTAGGGTGTGGAACACGGCTGTGAGATGTTACTCCCTGTTGTGTCATATCACAGACAGTGTAGTAGAGCCCCCACCATTGGTCGGCAGTTATGCTGATATGTCAGCCTCATGGGATCACACCTACAGCAGTTCACATGGGAAAAAATTTAAAAGGGCAATTACATAGACATCTTTGCCATTCTGTTTAGTGACCCGATACACGACCCTAACGCTCAGGAGGTCAGTAAAGAAACAGCAAGATTTAAGCGGCCAAAGGCATACCGGAACTGGTCAAATTGGTCAGAAGCATACTCCATTTGGCTGGGGGTAATGCTGCAGATGTTTCCCACAAGAGCCTCCGAACTAGTCAAATACCAAGACATGGTATAGAGGGCCTTTGACACCGGTCACCCAGGAGCTTGGCTTTGCTATGATGAGGCATTTAGAAAGCGAGCAGCCATAACCCCGGGCTTGGGATGGGATCATCATGCATCCAACCTATGGTTGGAGTGTATGAACAGCACTTCTAATGCTCCCTGCATGGATAGTGGGCATGTGCTGGTGAAAGGAGGTGTAGCTTCAATGAATGACCCCTTTCAAGCGGAAGGGTGCCGGGTCTCCTCAAAGGCCCTGACATGTTGGGAATTCAATGGTTATGGAAATTGCGCCCACCCCCCGTGCTGATTTCAGCATGCCTGTTCCCACTGTGTGGGAAATCATTCGGCGGACCACTGTAGTCGAGTCTGCCAAGCAGGCAATAGGAATAAGCAGCCCACCCCCACCCACCCCCCAGTGAGGAACTGGGGGTAACTTGAGCAAGGGCCCCAATACCAATGTGCCATGAGGTGCTGGCAACAGTGCTTCATGAATGCCCAGACTGGGAAGCAGTGAAGTATGTGGTGACAGGTTCCCGATTTGGGTTTCGAATACCAGCAAGAAGAGTGAGGGTCCGGCATTGGGTAAAAACCCTAAAATCTGTAATAGGGCATGAGGACTTAGTGCAGACCAAGTTCCAAAAGGAGATTGAAGAAGGGCGGGTAGAGGGCCCCTTTGCAGCCCCCCCCCCTCCCCCATGGCAAACCTACACATTTCCCCCTTGAGGATTGTACCCAAAAAGGCCCCAGGCAAGTTTTGCCTGATACGCCACCTGTTGTACCCCAAAGGGCAATCAGTCAACGACGCCATCCTAGATGAGCTATGTTCAGTTCAGTATGCGTCCTTTGACACAGCAGTCAAACTCGCCAGGGGCTGCGGCCCGGGAGCGCTGCTGGTGAAATGCGACATGATTTTTTTTTTTCCATTTTAGCCAAAGTAAACTAGAGTTGTATACAGTGGGTGAGAATGAACACTGAGAAAATCATGTAGTACCATATTTAAAGTCCTTTGCCCTTCAGAATATAAGAATGTTCTTATCAGCATCATATTTTCATATTGTCCAGCTTTGGTTGCTTCAGAGAAGCTGATAACAGGCCATAGTAGAGTGATCCATTTCCTGCTATTTATTCCCAGCCCCTGATGGTCAGAGGTCTCATAAAAACACTTGAAACTGTAACACCACTTTTGTATATGCAAGTGGCACAAAATGCAGTCATTCCTTTGCTGTGGTATTTCTATTAACACAAATAAATTTTAGGTTAGTTTTTGCAATTTTTTCTTTTGCCAAGCATTGCCAAAACCCCACCAACAACAAGAACTGGATGTGGAAAATAATTTATTTTTTCTGGAATGCCTAATATTAATATTAGTGTTTAAAGGGAAAAATAATTAAGTTCATGGTGATAGTGGGATTAATGACTACTGCTAGTATAATAGCCTGTTTCTCTTACTGGTGTAAGTAAGTTGCAATGAGTATAGTCTTGTTTGTTTAACCAAGCAATTACATGCTGCCCTGTGTGTTCATACCATGTTATGTTGCTTAGTGTTAATAGCGGTAGAAGGTTCCTTTTTGAGGCCGATGCTTTCCGCAATTTGTATGCTATCAGTTGGTCAATTAATCAACAGCTTAGGGTTCAGTTTTACTTCTGTGCTGATGATGCTCATTTTAATTGTGCAAACATATGTGACATTCTCTTGGTAGTGTTTTCATTACAGAGCTGTGCATTTTCTTTTCATTTTAGTCCTAGGTGGCAGAATAACATTTTCCTTAATTTCAGGTAAAGCTGAAATACCAATTGCTTGATCTTGGTCAGACATGAGGAATCTTGCTGGGATTCATTCCCCCCCTTCTAAATTTGAATGAGTAAATGTCCTGGCTATTAAAAATGTAAGACGTTAAAAAAATAAGTATTAATTAGGGTCTTGTTCCACAAGCCTAGCACAAGCTAAATTTCCTAGAACTGAATAGCAATATAGCCTGGGGGATGAATCAGGATACTGAGCTGTTAGTAATGACTGAATACACACTCCCCAGTTGCACATTTTGTTATAAGAGTAGCTGTATATGGATGAAACAGTACAAAAACATCGGTGCCAGATGCCACAAATTTTATATGAGTACAAAATGGGAGCTGAATATCTAGGCAGAAACACTACTAAAGTAGATGGCAAATTTAATATGACTCAAAAGTGTGATGCAGTAGCAAAAAAGACAAATGTTGTTCTGGACTGTATTTATAGAAGTATCATTTCTAAGGTTGTTTGCCGACGTTACAGCAACACAGCAGGGAAACTCCTGTTGGACTCCCAATGGCCAAACTCTTGAGTAGCTCTGAATGTGGGCGCGGGGGGGGAGGGGAAACATCATCAGGTGGGTCCCACGGAGATTTCTCTCACTTATCCAAGGGTGGATTTTGAGTCCTGTCATTCATGAGAGAAATCACTGCAGGACACACTTGATGACGTGTCATCCCCGCACTCATGTTCAGAACTACCCAAGGGTTCAGCAGCCAGGAGTCTGGTGGGAGTTTCCCTGCAGTGTCTCAGGAATGTCGGCAGGTGGCCTAAGTCATAGGAAGTAATTGTTCCACTTTACTCATCACGTGCCAACCCTCAGCTGGAGTCCTGTAATTAGTTTTGGATTTCTCTTAAGAAAGCCACTGTCAAATAGAGGTGTGTACCAAGGACCCATGTCATTATTCATTTTCGTTTTTCATTTTTGTTATTTAAATCTGTCATTTTTGTTTTCAGAAATATCTACATTTCATTTTTGTTTTTCCTTTCATTTTTGTTTTTTTGGTTTTAATGAAAAATACATTTTTGGCTGTAACATTTTGGATTTTCATTATAGTTGGATGAAACCAGGAGAGCTAGTACCTACAGTGGAAGGCATTATGTATACCAGATTTCATAAAGTTTGGATAAAGGAATACAATTGTATAAGCAGTTGAACTATGGTATTTTGCAAACATCTGCATATACGTTTCTGGCTCTAACGCCTTTGTCTCCCATCTAATGTGAATGAACCTTAACAAGTGCATACCCCTCCTGAATATTACCATCAATGCAAAATTTCAGAAGGATTGAATAAAGGGTTTTGGTTGTATAATCAATTAGGTTATAAATGTATGCCTGACTGTAACATCTCTGTAGTCCAACCAGTGTACATGACATTTGGCAGGGCTGAATTTCACACCTTATATCAGAAATATGTGATAAATGGTCCCAATTTTATAAGCCTACACAGCATATGCAGGAAATGAGCCTATGCCAGGGATTCTCTTAGATGTCACTGTGGTATAAGATCTGTTTGTGATGTCAATTGGTCAGCAGAAATGTCAACCAAATATACTCATTCTGTGCTGTAACCACCCAAAATTCTCTCCCTGACTTGTTACTGGGAAGCTGGAAGCATCTGTTTAGTAGGGGTGGGAAGTTCGGATCTACCGGTATCCGATACTGCCGGTGTTTTGGTGTACCGGCAGTATCGGATTAATCCGGTATTTGGGAGGTATTACCGGCACCAGATCTTTTACATTGCGGCTATTGAAATGAATGGCCACAATATAAAAAAAGAAAAGAAAAAACCCAAACACTTTCCCTCCCCAGTCCAGGCTGCGTGGGTGGAAGGAGGGGACATCCCCCACCCACCCTGCCCAGCCTGGATTTTTTTTTAAAAAAATTTTCCCCAAAGTCCCTGCTAGTGCAGGCTCCGAGCCACCACCGGCGACCAAGAGCCCGCACCAGCAGGTAGGTACTGTGGTACTAGGGCTGTCTCTTATACACATCTAGATGTGTATAAGAGACAGGTGGAGCTCCGGGTGCGGCGGCGGCGGGTGGTCTGGCAGCCACAGCCAGCGCTTAAGCCTCCGAACCGCCGCCGCCCAGAGCGCCAAAGGTAGGCGATCACTGGGTGGGGAGGTAGGGTGATCCCTGGGGTGGGGTGTGTGTTAAACCACCCCCACACCCCAGGGATCACCCTAGTACCTGCAGGTGCAGGCTCTGGGTCACCGGCAGCGGCCAGGAGCCCGCACTAGTAGGGACTTAGGGTAAAAAAAAATGTTTTTAAAAAAAATCCAGGCTGGGCAGGTTGGGTGGGGGTGCCCCCCTTCCACCCGCACAGCCTGGGAGGGGGAGGTGGGAGGTATTCCATTGATTTCAATGCGGACAGTTCCCCATTGAAATCAATGTAATAAATCCGGCACCGGTAATCTGGTTTTAATCTGGTAACCTGGTATTTTGCATACCTGTAACCGGTATTTTGCCTGATGTCCCACCCCTACTGTTTAGGAAAGAGCCAATAGAGATTCTCTTATGTCCTTTGTCACAGTGCTGCAGGATATGATTGTGATGCTAACGGGCCAGCCTGGATATGTAAACCATGTCTACTGATTGCTGGTGTGCTATCCCCAAAGTCTCAGTTATGTCCCTTCTATGCCTGCCTCAGGTCTGCCTCCTATGCTCATCTAGAAGCCACCATCAATTGGTCCTGTAAAGCTGAAAGAATGCAGTAATTGGCCAGTGAATGTGTCTGTCAGTCTTTTGGGTTGCTCCCCATTATCCCTCCTAGAGCCTACCTCCCCCTGCAATGACAGATGCCTGCCTCTAACTGGCACTGCATGTGCTGCTATTTATCGGAATATCGGGGGACAAGGTCTTCAAGGGGACAGCTTTGATTGCTTATAAAATTTGGGCCTTTTATCAAATTTTCCTGTTGTTTAGCAGAGATGACAGTAACGATCTTGGATATATTTATAACAAATGTCTTGTAAACAGAATGGAAAATAAAAATCTTACAGTCAGAAATGCATTTTAAACTTAATGGCTTATAACATCAGGACTCTTTATCCAATATTTCTGAAATTTGTCAGGATTGGTAATCGTGGTGAGGAACATAATCTTACCAGGTATCATGAACAGTGGATGAAAGATAAAGAAGTTGTATCCAACAATGTGTATGCAGATTTGTTTACAATGACAACATTCAATTGCTTATAAAATTGGTTCCCTTTATCCAATTTTTCCTAAATTTGGTACACATTATGCCCTTAATTGTGGATAAAATTTTCCCAAGTTTCATCATAATTTAATAAGAAACAAAAAAGGTAGATCTAGAAATGTAATTTTAATTTTTTTCCATTATTTCAAAAACAAAAAATCATTTTTGTTTTTATTTTCATTATTATTTTTCTTTTTCATTATTACAATAATGAAAAAGAAAATGAAAATTTCATTTTCTTTATCATAATAACATAAATGAATTGAACACACCTACAGTCAAACAGGAGTGGGTTCATAGGAGAGTAGAGCACCAAAGGACAGAAAAAGGTTGGAAGGAAAAATCTGGGAGAAGTTGAATGAAGCAAAGTAAATAAAGGAATAAAATTACTATAACAAAATAACCAAAATTTATATCTGAATCCAGAAACGAAGAGGGAACCAAATACAAATTGGTATCCAATTTGTTTAAATGGGTTTGAAGCAACTGAATTCATTTAATTTTGTATTCACTTTAGATAGCTTCTGTTTTTAATCTTTTCTGCTACCTCACAAAAGCATAACGTTATTTTCTTGCGATGGTCTTTGGTCTGAAATTTTCTGATTTCTTTTCCTCAAATGGGAAATTTGCTTGTGCTTTTGGAGTTGTTTAAAGGCTGTTTTTATGGGATCTTCAGCCTTCTGATTAGATAGAGATCCTTATCATGAGTGATACTTAGGCATAGTCCCAGTAGGACTTTGGGTGTTTTTAAACAAGTAGGGGTGGGGGGTCTCACTTCTGAGTGACCAGTCTGGCCACTGTGGAGCAGCCACTCAGGTGGAGTCTGTGGGGAGGGATCCTAACTGGTGGCTCCAAGCCACCTTGCGCTCCCACTGCCATGGACTATGGAGGTGGAAGGACCATGGATGGGGGGCCCCCTGGGGGCTGGGAGCCCGGTGGAAGCACAGCCAGCCATGGTCCAGCATGGCAGGGAGAATAACACCACGGATGGGGGGACCCACATTCCCTCCAGGGGCAGGAGGGGGCTCGGGGGGGGGGCACCAAGGCCAGCCGAGAAAGCCACAGGCTGCAACAATGTATGGCAACAGAGCGAGGCATGGGGTGCGGACCCAGCACATCTGCAGGAACTGAGCACACAGACAGGACAGCTGACAGACTAATCAGGCTGGCAAGGAAACGATGTTGCCAACATGGAGAGGTGGGAGGTGATGACAGGAGAAATGCAGATGCAGCCTACATGCCCAGGAATGCACCAGGCTGTGTGCACAGCTCCTGGCAGGGACAGCAGGTGCGCTCAATACCGCGCATTCGCCGCCCCGGGCTGCCCACCCTGCAGGAGCTGGCACAGGCAGCCGGGGGGGAATGTGTGTACCCGTCCCAGCCTGTATCAGGGCTGCAAGCAGTCCCCCAGGGCTCACCTCACCATGGAGCGGGACAGGTTGGGTGCATGAGGGATGCTCCTTGTGCTCTGCTGAGTGGTACCACGCCCACACCGATCAGCTGCGCATCCAGACCGCTGATGTGCACCTGGGTGCCCACCTGCGGGTAACCATGGCCTGGAGATCTGCAGGGGCCCGCAGCGCTCACCAAGCCTGCAGGCACTCCCTGGCCCAGCTCAGGGCACAGCTGGTCCCCGTGGCAGACTTACAGGCTGTGAGCCGCAGCCGGACCAGGCCTGCGGCGATCCACAAGGCAGCTGGCCACCTCCAATGGAGGAGGGAGACCATGTGCCAGGCCACCCTGTTCACTATGCCCATTGCCCAGTGGATATGGGTCACGGAGCGGAGCACAGAACTGGTGGTCCCGGGTACTGGCTCACTGGGACGAGGCAGCCTGGAGGGCTCACTTCCGGATGGACAAGCTCAACCTACTGCAGCTCGCAGAGCTGCTCACGCCCGCGCTGGAGCAGCAGCACACCCCCATGAGGGACCCCATCCCCATGGTCCAGCAAGTGGCCATTGCGGACTGGGCCCTGGCAATGCCCTTCTCCTGCTGGTCAGTCTCACAGCACTTCGGTGTCGGGGTGAGCACTGTGGCCTGTATCCTCTGGCTGTGGAGGGCATACTCCTGGCAGGGCAATCCAGATGGTGGATCAGGGGCCCGTGATGGCCAGCTTCATGGCTGATGAGTTCCCCAACTGCATGGCTGCCATGGACGGCACCCACATTGAGATCCTCTGCCCCTCTGCAGGGGAGGCCTCGGAGTATGTCAACAGGCACAGGTATCACTCCCTGCAGCTGCTGGTGGTTGTGTACCACCGGGGGTGGTTCATAGACATCTTCATGGGCAACTCCGCGTAGCCATGATGCCCGGAACATGACCATCTCCCCCTTTTATGGCCAGATGTACCCAGGGGACTTTGCAGACATGGGGATGGCCCAGATCGAGGGGGTGCTGATGCCCCCCTGTATCCTGGGGGACTCTGCATACTCCCTCACCCAGTGGCTGATGAAGGTATACCCGGTCGCCCATACCCTGGTGGAGGTGCTCTATAATACCCGCCTGTGTGCCAGCAGGACTGTGGTCAAGCGGGCGTTCAGGGCCCTCAAGCAGCACTGGAGGAACCTTGCTGGCTGACTAGACTACACGGTGGAGACCTAGGCCCTGGTAATCAGTGCCTGCTGTGTGCTGCACATGTCCCCAATGGTGTCCTGGGAGGCCTTGGTGTCCAGAGGGGCAGGCGGTGGTGGGAGGGAGGGAGGACCCGGGACCCTGGGAGGCTGCTCCCTCCGGAGGCCAGCGGGGACCTGGACGCAGAGGTGGGGCCCCTGATGGCATGGAGGCAGCTGGGGCATCTTGGGAGATGGTGGGGCACTGAGGGGCCCGGCATGGGGCCCTGGGCAGGCAGGGTGCCCGGCGGGGTGACTGCCATCACATAGGCACACATAGTGCCCGCGTACAAGAGCAGGGGGGTCCAAATGTCATGGGACCTGTCCATCTTGGCAGATTGCTTCCACACCATCCCCACGATGGCCTTTTCCAGCCACCCGAACACCTCTACTTGCCTGCTGTGCTCCCAGCGCTCCCGCCTCTGGTCCAGGTGCACCTCTGCCTGGAGCCTCTGGTCCCTTGCCTCTGCCTACTCCAGGGAGTGCTCTATGGATGCCTCCATGTGGTCAACAGCCGCAATCATCTGCTCGCCCTGTTCTGTGGTGGTCCGGACGATGTCCTCCACCTGGTCCTCCCTCTGGTACCGTACCCGTGCCCGGTGTTCCCTCGTCTGCTGGGCTGGGGCCCCGGGCCCGGGTTGTGTGGCCCCTCTTGCTGTCCTGTAGGGTACACGGTGGTTAGCTGTTTGCTGCCCTGGCGCCTGCTCCCCTTGGCGGCCACCACCCCTTTCCCGCCCCTCCAGGCCCCACATCCTGCCATGCATGTCCCAGGTCCTCCACCCAGCCTCCCTGGGGGCCTCCCACCCTTCCTGTGTGCCTCACCTGGGTCCTACGGCTGCTGCCTGGGCTGCTCTGTGCCCACCTCCTCGCCCACCTGTCTCAGGTGCTGGGGTGTTCCGTGCCCTGTGGGGAATGGGGTTGGTGTTTGTTGGAGGGCCCTATGTCATGGGTTGGCAGGCCTGGGTGGGGCCTGCCCCCTGGCTGCCCCATCGCAAACCTCCCTGCCCCCTCAGCCCTGGTCCATCTTCCCATCCCATGTGCGTGCTTACCCTCAATTTCCATCTCCGATCCCTCTGCAGCCAGCCCCTCCGTGTTGCTGTGTTCCCCCTGTGACCACTGGCTGAGGGTGATGAGGGTGTCAGCTTCGGAGTCCGGCTGTCCAGCCAGGGGGTGGGGGCTCTCCAGGCTGCTGTCCAGGAGGGGCCTGCTGGTCCCTGAGGTCCCTGGGCATTCCTCCTGGGGGTCTGGGGCCCTGGAACGTGTGCCTTCTTGTGGGGTGGTGAAGGGAGGGGGCACCTCAGCCCATTCCCTGCCCTGGACCACAGCACTCCCCACGAGGCGTGGGGTGATGATGGATCCCTTCATGTGGAGGATGCGGTCCAGGGAATTGTAGAAGGGGGCGGTCCTGAGTCCATGTACGGACCGCTGGTTGTTGTCCGGTATGGCGTTGTACCCCCTCTTTAGCTCTTTGGCCTTGGAGCAGCACTTTGTGATGGTCTGCTGATGCCCCACCACCTCCATTTCCCACACTATCTCCCTGAACATGTGTTCATTTCTCTGATTGAGTGCGAGCTCCAGCTGATGCTCCAGTGTCCCCCAGATGTGGATAAAGTTCCAGGTCTCCTGGAGCCACCACTGGCCCCCTCGGTGGAATGGCCTTATCCTCCCTTTATCCATTTCCGAGGTGTCTCCTCCCCCAGTTCAGTCAATTTCTCCGGGGCAGCCTGTCCCAGCTGCTGCTTCTGGTGTTGCTGTCCCTGCACATCCTGCATGTGCAGCAAAACCACCTCCTCCCCGGCCTGTGTCTCCTCCTCCTCCTCCTCCTCCTCCTCCTCCCTTGCCTCTCTCACCCTCCGCTCTCCTCTGCCTCCCACCTCGCTCCATCCCACCATGTTTCCCTGCTACTGTGTGTCCTTTAAATCTCCCTCCGCAGCCTGTGTTGTTGCTGGTTGCCTGGCAGAGATGCTATGTGCTTTGTCCCCGGCTGGGAATAATTTTCTTTTGTTCCGGCCATTGATTGCCGTCCGGACATTACTTTTTTTTGTTTCCTGTTGGGAGTCTCCTTGACCATGCTTTTGGAGATGGTCCGGACCGGAGGTCTGGAAGTGTGGTTGATTTTGACCCCATGTGGGTATTGACTGTGGTGGTCGCCGAACAGATGTTCAGGACACTTTGGCCCCACCGTGGTATTGACCGTGCTTCACTGTGGTTCACTGTGATCTCGTAACGTCTGAAAATACCCCTAGTCATGAGAGTGAGGGGTGTTGCTTTGCAGCATGTTTGTGGGTATTGAGACACTTTGGAGAGGGGCATGAAACCTCCCAAAATCTAAGTGTACACAGATTCACACAGTGCAAAAAATCTATTCCCTCTGACTCTCTATCACGTTCCTGTGTCCCAGGCTCCCAAAGTGAAAAAGTTTTAATATGTGATATTTTGCACCTTTGCCAGAATTTTCAACCTGCTGTAACTGCATCATTCTTTAACTGATATTTGCAAATTTGGGACATATTGCATATTTATTTATTTATTAACATTTATACCCTACCCTTTCCTGAAGGCTCAGGGTGGCTTAAAAAAGACAAAATACAATTAAAAAATATTCAAACTAAAATCCCCCCCAAACCCAACACACTACTACTCCCCAATAACATCCCCCCTAATATCTTTCCCTATCATCACCTGCCAAATGATTCAACAAAAAGAAAGGTTTTACACCACTTCTGGAAGGTGCTCAGGTCTGGACTCAGATGGACCTCCAGGGGGAGGGGGTTCCACAGCATTGGGGCAGCAACTGAGAACACTCTCCTGTGTGCTCCCACTGAACAAACAAGAGTAACAGGGGGAATCCACAGGAAGATGCCACCGACTAACTTCAGGGGCTATGAAGGAGCATGGTAGGAAAGGCAGTCTTTCAGATACATGGGTCCCAGGCCATTTAGGGGTTTTCAGGACAAAATCAGCACCCTGAATTGTGCCTGGAAAGCTATAGGTAGCTTGCCAGACACAAGTAGTCAGGAGCACATTATTTTGGTTCTCCAGTGCAGACTCTGGAGCATCAATGTAATGTGCTCTGGCAACTTGTCCTGGAAAGAATTGTAGAGTTAGCTTTCTGTTCAATAACACACAACAGAAGTTACTTCAAAACAGAACTTTACTAAGAACTCAGAAGATATGCTTCCATACTGTACAGACTGCATGGGACAAGATGGAGGACAGAGAGAGGAGAAGAGAGGAGACAAAGAAAAAAGAAACTGTTTCATCCCTACTGGACAAGCCCCATATTGAGCTTTTACTTGTGACTGTTGTGCAATCCAACACCCATTATCAACAGTCACTAGTCAAACCCACTAGGTTCATTCTTCTTAATAGCTTGCGATCGCGTTCCCCTGCTAGTGGCTTCATGAACACATCCGCTGTCATATCCTCTTTCAGCAGCTATACTTAACAATGTTCTGATTGTAGTGTGCTTAACTACAGGTGCAAATGTTTCATCGTAGTCTTCTCCATAATTCTGAGAATATCCTTTCGTGACAAGTCGCGCCTTGTACCGTTCAATATTTCCCTGCTCATTTTACTTTATTTTAAATGTCCATGTACAACCTATAATCTTTCTCCCTGAGGGCAGTGGAGTTGTCCTGCATGGACTTTACTTCTTCAGCTGCACTTACCAATTTTTCTGCTTTTCCTTCTGACATTTGCAAGAGGTCCTCCCAGGATGCTGGCTCTGACAATTTACTGGTGCTGACTTTGTAGGACAGACGAGTGGGGGGAATGCTTTTGTTAAACCTCGTCGACTGTCTTGGCACAGCATCAGCAGCCAGCTGTGCCTGTTCCTGCACTTCTGTTACCTTTGTGCCAATTTTGACTATTTGTTCACAGGATTGCATCCTTTCAGTGGCTTCATTTGTGGTTGATTGTCATCACACTGTCACTTGAGTTTTTCACAAAGGTCACACTGTTACTTACTAATGGTTATTCTGTCTGTGCATGGATCCAGGATCCTGTAACCTTTGGAATTCTCACTGTATCCTACGAGGATGCATTCCATTACGCTGTTTTGCAACTTGGTACGTTTCTCCTCTGGGATATATACGTAAGTCTTACATCCAAATACTCTGATGTGGCCCACACTAGATTTTTGACCATGCCACAGTTCATATGGACTTTTCCCCACTGTTCTAGAATACAGCCCATTTTGTAGGTCATTATCAGTGACTGCTGCTAAGCCCCAGTATCTTTCTCGTAGTCCAGAGTCTGTTAACATGCATCTAACCATTTTGGTTAGCGTTCTGTTTTTCCGTTCAGCTGTTCCGTTCTGCTCAGGTGTATATGGCACTGTCTTTTGGTGCTCAACTCCATGGAGTCTCAGGAAGTCCTCTACTTCCTCTCCTGTGAACTCACCTCCATTTTCAGTCCCCAGTGTCTTTGGTCTGCGCTGGAACTTGTTGCTCGTCATGGTCACATAGTCCTGAAGTTTGTTGAATATTTCATCTTTGCTCTTCATGATGTATGTGATTGTGTACCTTGAATAGTCGTCAATGAAAGTTACAGTATACCAGTTGCCTCCTGGCATGAGAACCTTCATTGGCCCACAGACGTCGCTGTGTACAAGATTAAGCAGTTTCGTAGATCTATTCTGACGCTTCTTAGGAAGCGCAGCCCTCGTGGCTTTGGCTTTGATGCAACAGTCACATTTCATAATCTTGGGACATGTTGATACCTTAAGGTCTTTGGTCAACTGCTTTCTGTGCATTTCCTTGATGTTGTCTGGGTGTCTATGTCCCATGCATCTATGCCACAGGTGAATGCAGTCATTGTGTGGCTTGTGAGCAGTGAGCTTCGCTTGTTCTTTCACTGTGCTCAGATGGTTCAGGTGGTCATCTGCAGTGGCTCTGGCCAGTACTTTTGTCCCACTTTGAATTGTGCATTCATCTCCCTGTAAATGAATGGTGAGGTCCCTCTCTGCCAGGCACCTCATGGACAGGAGTCACCCTTCTAAGTTGGGCACATAGAGCACATCTTTCATGGGTGATCAGTGTGCCTCCCTGTGACTTGTTGCAGTACAGGAATCCTTGTCCAATTCCTTCCACATTGATGCTTCTCCCACCTGCAAGGTAGATCCTTTATTTACTGCTCAGTTCCAGCCATGTGAAGTATCCTTTATCACTAGTCATGTGACTCATTGCCCCAGAGTCTACACACCAATTTTGGGATGAGCTGTCTTGCATTGCTCTGAAGCACCCACTTCATTGTTGAGTGTCTGTGTTGCTGTTTGTGATTTTAGCCCTCTAATTACGTGTTCATGGAGACAGTTTCTGCTGTTCTGCTTTCCATATATAGCAGTCTTTCTTTAAATGTCCCTCCTTTTTGCAGCTGAAGCATACTCTTATTTCCCTCTTAGGAGCTTTGTCTGAGGTTTTCAGTGCAGTCTCATTACCCTGCTTTAGATCATTCTGCAGGTTCTACTTTCTGCTCTGGAATTCATCTGCAAGTCTACCTTTAACAAATTTCAGCTTCAGTTCAGCCTCTGGCCTTCTCTCCAGGGCATTGATGAGGGCACTGTAAGATTCAGGCAGGCTGCGGAGGAGTAGGGCTACAACATTGCTGTCCTTTATTCCTTCTCCAGTGCCACGCAGCTGTGCCACTACTTCCAACATGACATTGATATGCTCTTACATTTCACTTTCTTTGCCAAGCCTCATTTTGTATAGTTTCCTCAGTAGAAACAGCCTGCTATTCAGGCTAGTTCTCTCATGCAAGTTTTGAAATGCAATCCACATGTCTCTTGCTGTGGTATCACTTCTTATATGGATTAGCTGGTCATCTTCTACCAATAAACTTATTGTTACCTTTGCTAACCTGTCCTTTTTATTCCATTCCTCGTGATTTGCTGATAGTCTGTTCGTGGTAATAACCTCCCATATATCGCTAGACAGGAGCATTTCCACTTTAAACTTCCACAATTGGTAGTTTACATTGTTCAGCTCTGAGTTCATATTTCCTTCCCTTCCTTTCCCCTTCTGGGATTTAGGCCTTCTTACTCACAGTCAGTAGACCTCTCTGTCTGGGAGTTTTCTTTCACAGTCTGCACTCTTTATGGACTGCTTCTAGTCTTCAAAATTGTCTTGAAGATTCCTGGGCCCATAAACTGTTGTAGAGTTAGTTTTCTGTTGAATAACACACAGCATAAATTTCTTCAAAACAGAACTTTACTAAGAACTCAGAAGGCATGCTTCCATACTTTACAGACTGCATGGGACAAGATGGAGGAGAGAGAGAACAAATGAAAGGACACAAGGTGTGGGGGGGGGGGGGACTGTTTTATCCCCTGACCCTCCCCCTAATGGACAAGCCCCATATTGACCTTGGAGGGCTTCAATGGGATTTTAGTTGTGACTGTTGCATAATCCAACAGAAAGGAGCTGAGCCACTGCTTTCTGCACTAGCTACAGTTTCTATACAGTCAACAAGGACAGCCCCACATAGAGTGCATTGCATTAATCCAGGCTCGAGGTGATGAAAGCATGAATGATAGTGGCCAAGTCACATTTCCCCAAAAGGACCTCATGTCCCAAATATCAGACTACTAAGTTGTGCTGTTCCAATTGTATAAGCCTTAAAATTTCCATCATTTTAATAGAACACTGTACTTTCATTAATTATGGAATGGCTCCCGTCACTTTGCAATGTACAGTTTATTGCATGCAGATTTAATTGTAGATTTAATTTTGGGTCTTCAGAAGATGGAATTCCTCCCCAAATGCCCATTTGTGGCAGGGGGGTGGGTGCAAAATTCAGAGGCACCCACCTCAGTTTCAGAGTTCCAATACCAGACCAGTGCATTTTGCTTCCTGGGGAGGCTATCAGGTGTTAGGTGGCCTAGCTCTGGAATCTGTGTGGTGCATGTAAGACCTGGAAGAGCATAAGAGAGTTGAGCAATGAGTGGAGGAGAAGCAGCAACTCCCAACCACCGGCAATGATAGCAGCAGCAGCCAGCAACCAGGGAGAGTGGTTCTGACCTTAAGCTCAGGTGTGGAATCCTAGAGGCAGGCTGGGCTCAGACTCTAGATGCAGAGGCTCACAATCTGATAGGGATGGGAATTTCAATTTCAGATAGAACTGAAATGACCTGAAATTGGCCATTTTGGTTCAATTTGAAATTTCAGTTCCTGTTTCAGCTTCAATCATTTTGGGTTTTTTTAAATTGAATTTCCCTGTGAGATGGATTCTACACTAAATCCGCAATGTGCAGAAGCGTGTTTTCACAGAAGCGCATTTCCCTTGGCGTCCTAACTATAACCCTATCAGATTTGAAGCATTCAGTGATATTTGGACCTCTTTCAGATGTGCAGTAAACAGCACTTACAAGTGCTGGTGGCTTTATGAGAAGGTAAATAATGCGTACCCAGATGACGTCTGAAAAGGCGCATGATTGAGCTTGCCGGTGCACTGACAGGTGTCCTTTGACCATGCTTGTCAGTGCACTGACAAGCTCAATCATGCATTCAGCACCTTTTCAGATGTCATCTGGAAATGCATTGATCACCTTTGCCTCAAGCCACTAGAACTTGCATGTGCTGTTTACCGCACATAAAGCTGAAATGAGGAGGAGGGGAATTCTCATGAAAAATTAGTGAGAATCGAGATGGGGGCATAAACTTGGGTGTTCTCACCCCCCTCAAGTTCTTGCAAATTACTTGAGTATGTGTGTGTGTGTGGGGTCACACGTGGGGGAGGGGGTCAGCATGGGGTCTGGAGGTGAGCAGGGGACAAAAACAAGTCCCCTAAGTACCTCCGGCCCTTGCTGGGCCTCCATATCGAGGGGGGAGGGAACATTCAGGCAGAGACAGGGTGTGGGGTCCTAGAGGGAGTAGGGCAGGGGTGTACTTACCATCTGGGGGGGGTGTCCCAACCTCCCGTGGTACTCCATGCCACACTGGGCCCATTCCCGATTCTTCAGTTTAAAAGAAAAAAACAACACAGCTGAAGCATGCTCAGAGTGCAGCTCGACTCTGCATGCCCTTTTTAAAGATGACATCCACAGGGCTGAGTAGCTCTTCTGAGAATGCGCGGCCCTGTGGCCGTCATCTTTGAAAATGGCACTTAGGGCTGAGCATGCTCAGAAGAGCTGCTCAGCCCTGCATCCAACATCTTTGAAAAGGGCACGTAGATCCAAGCAGCATTCTGAGCATGCTCCAGCTGTTGGTGGAGGTTGTTCTTTAAAACTGAAGACCTGGGAAGGGGCCCAGCATAGCGTGGAGCACTGGATGGTAAGTACATACCTGCCCTACCCCTGCTAGGACCCCAAAACCCTGCCCCTGTCCATGCCTGAACTTTCCCTCCTCCCCCCCAGAGGTGGAGGCCAGGCAGGGGACAGAGGTACTCATGGGGCTTGTCTTTGCCCCCTGCACACCTCTGGCCCCCTTTTCAGGCCCCCCGCCTTCAACCCCCGCCCCCCCCCCTTGAATTCTCTCTGGCTCTCAATAAGAGAGCAACAGTGGCGCAGCACTTGTGCTGAAGCATACCAATTGTGGCATAGAGTCAGTTTAAAAGTCTATGCAGTGGCTGTGCAAACAGCAAAGAAAATGTGCTTTGCTGCCTTCATAACATCCACAAATTTGCATCCAACTGAGCTTTTCTGGGTGGTAAGGAGGCTGATCAGTCTGGTCTCTCTCTGCCTGAAACTGGAATCTTCCAGTGCGCTGTGACATGTTGACATTTTGCTAATAAAATCACTCGGATTCACCACAATTGTGATGCCACACTTATAGCAGTGGGAGAACTGGAGGTAATGAATGCCCCACTTTGTCCATTTTGGGGGGATCAGATTCAGTTAGTGTCACCCGCTGACACGGTGGATGTTCTTATAACAGTCAGAGTCACCTGCTGTGAATTAGATCCATGCCTGTCCTGGCTAATTAAAGCTTGCCGTGAGACACTTGGACCGTTGCTGGCTGAAGTTGTCAATGCCTCCTTGGGGGAGTGGGGGTACAGAGAAGGAGGCCATGGTGTGGCCTCTGCTCAAGAAACCATCACTTGACACTGACTCCCTTGCCAGTTATCTACCAGTCTCAAACTTTCCCTTTTTAGGGAAGGTTATTGAATGGGTGGTGCCTCAGCAGTTTCAGGGGCATCTAGATCGGATCAGGTTTTTTTTATCCCTCACAGTCTGGCTTTCGCCCTGGGTTTGTCATGGAGACTGAGCTTGTGGCTTTGGTTGACAACCTGTGCCATGAGTTGGATCAGGGAAGATCATGTCTTTTGATCTTGTTAGATCTTTCTGAAGCATTTGATATTGTTGACCACGAGATGTTGGTGGCTCATCTGTGGGACCGAGTGGGGGTGGACGGAATTGTTCTTGAATGGTTCCACTCTTTCCTGGCTAGAAGAACTCAGTGGGTGGTGCTTGGTGAGTATTCATCATCTCCACGGGACCTCACGTGTGGAGTCCTGCAGGATTCTATTCTGTCCCCCTCCTGTTCAACGTGAATATGCAGCCTTTGGGTGAGGTCATGAGAGGGTTCAGCATATGATGTCATCAGTATGCTGATGATACACAGCTTTACCTCTCTTTTTTAGCAGAACCAGACCCAGACCAAGCAGTCTCTGTGCTTACCTGGTGTCTGGCAGCTGTGGGGGATTAAATGAGGGTGAGTCATCTAAAGCTGAATTCCGGCAAGATGGAGGTGACGTTTGTAGGTAGGGCTGGGGGAGTGATGACCCCTGTCATTGATGTGGTCTGCCCTCCCCTAGCCACTCAGGTGTGTAGTTTGAGGGAGCTCCTCAACTCAGAGCTCCACCTGGATTCTCAGTTGGAAGCTGTGGCAAGGATCACCTTTTACCAGTTACATCTGGTATGATGGCTACAGCCACATGTTTCAAACTCTGATTTGGCCACCATCATCCATGCCTTCATCACCTCAAGACTGGACTACTGTAACATACTCTACGTGGGGTCCAGAAGCTGCAGTTGGTGCAGAATGTGGCATCCCATCTCCTTATTGCGACGGGTCATCGTGAGCACATTACAACAGTGCTCCTCCTTGCACTGGCTGCCTGTTGTCTTCCGGGCCCGATTCAAGGTGTTTGTGTTGACCTATAAAGCCCTAAACGGCCTAGACCCTGTATACCTGCAGGACCGCCTCATGCCCCAACCATGATGCAGCCCCTGCAGTCAGCCGGGGACACCTGACTCAAAGTCCCCTGGATTTCCTGGGTGGTGATGATGGGGAGGGCATTCTCAGTGACTGCTCCTAGGCTGTGGAATTCTCCTTCCGATGGAAGCCCGCCTAGCCCCGGACCTTCCTTCTTTCCGAAGACAATGTAAGACCTGACTGTTCCACCAGACCTTTGGGGAGGGAGACCGGTAGGGGGTTTGGGGAGGGAATTCAGTTCCATCATTTAATGTGTTTGATGAGTTTACAGGTTTAATAAGTTTTTAACTTTGTAATGGTTTTAAATGTGTTTAACTATGTTGTGTGCCGCCACGAGCTGCCATTGTGAGCAGAAGGATACAGGCTGTAAATAAATAAATAAATAAAAAGAGGTAGGGTTTCTTGTCTCATCTCAAAGTGAGACAGGAACATATCCCCTTCACTTTGAGAACTGGTGAGACAATCGAGTTGAGTTTCAGTCCTAACCGCACGTCTGAAAGAGCTCTTAAATGCAAGACATGGTAATTATATTAAGAAATTAGGGATGGGTGAACGCGGTTTGGAAGTTCGGAGTTCGGCCCTAACTTTTCCTGTTCGGATGACCGAACTCGAACGTGAACATACCGAACAAACCGAACACCAAATGGCGAAATGGCCGAACAGTTTGGTCAGTTCGGATCACGTTCGGGTGGCAAAAAAAAGTTCACTGGAAGGTCAAACATGACAGGGAGGTGTCAGTCACTGAGGAGCAGCCTTCCAGGCACCAAGGGTGGAGAGACTTGCAAGAAATGAAACTAATTATCTGCCTCCCCCCTTCCCAACACCTTCTGAGCTAGTCACTGTTCCCGAACAGCAGGCGTTGAGTAGGATTTTTAGATTGCTTTAAGTTTCATTTCA
>QEPC01007812.1:144503-178932 GCA_003113815.1 Sphenodon punctatus
TAGCGTTAGTGATTTAGTTTTAGTGTTTGTAGGAGTAGGCCTGTGTACTTATTAGATAATCCATTTAGTTCATAGCATTTAGAATAGTTAATAGCAGTTAGATTTAGTGTAGCTAGATATATATATAATATTAGATAAAAAAATAAATTAAAAAACCCACATAAAAGCAAAAAAACCAAATAAAAAACTAAAGAAAACCATATAAAACCCAATAAAAAACCCCAAAACCATATAAAAAACAAAAAAACACCCATAACAACATTTCCCAAACAGCCAAACCGAACAGCCGAACGGCCTAACTGAATGGCCTGTTCGGACGACCGAACCAAACAGCTGAACCCAAACTCGGCGAACTAGCCGAACTGCCGAACCGAACGAACAAACCGAACGCAGCCGAACCGAACGGATGAACCGAACACAGCCGAACCTAACGGCTGAACCCGAACCGCGATCTTTTCGCCCATCCCTATAAGAAATATGTCACTATTAGAACTGCAATGGGTCCTAAAATTTGTACCCATGGATGGATACTGTCTGCATTTTCGGACACCCCATCAGTCACCCAGCAGACTAACCTAATCAATAAAATCAGCTACCCAAGGACTAATCAGGTGCCCGATGCCCAAAAATGTGAGCATTACCCAGAGAAATGAAAAGGTTTGCTGCAGAGCCTGGGTGTGCAGCGCTGCAGCTGGGGCCTCTCAGTTTCAAAGGTGGGACATGGCTCAACCCCAACACCTCCCCCCCCAGTGCCTCTCAGGTGAGATGTGCTGAGGGGATGGAGGAGTGGCCTTTGAAACTTAAAAGCCCCAGCTGGGACTGCTGTGGAGCAGCAGTCCTGGCTAGGGCCTGTCAATTTCAAAGACCAGCTGGTATGTTCAAGCAGCCCGCTGGGTCACATTCAGGCATCAATGGTGCCCAAACAGGGCCAGGTCAATTTGGGAACCCCTGATTTCTCAGAGTGCCTGAATCTTTGGGTGCCCTGTTGTAACTGTAGTCACTATTAGCATGTGACCTAACACTGATGTAATCTATACTGAGGTTGATTTTTTTTTTGTTTTCTTGATTTCAAAATGTTGGGAAGGTGTGTAGTTTTTTTGTATTTCTGTATTTTTCTTTAAAATACCATTTTTGTCAGTAACCCCCCAAAATTTTACACAAAATAAAGTAAAACTGGGCTGAAACAAGAATGCAAAGCATTATCATGAGCACACATGAGATTCTTGCAGCCCTTGGTGAGATCACACAAGATCTCACTATGATTTTCGAGAGTCTCGTGAGATTCCTGAAAATCCCCCAAATGCCGTATGCATGCACAAATGGCCAATGTGGCCATGCTACACATGTGAAGTTCACAGCAGTCATTTTATGCCTGTGCAGAATGTTTTTGAGGTTTCTCGAAAATCTCACGAGAGTCTCAAAAAACCTAAAAACACTCTGCACATGCACAAATGGCCACCACAGCCATTCTGCACATGTGCGGCATCCGGCAGCCATTTTATATATGTGCAAAACACCACGAGGGGCATTTATGTGGTGCTCAAGAATTTTGCCAATACTGGCGGAGAGAGTTTCAATTCTCTTGAGATTTTCAACCTGGAGAATTTCACCAAGAAGTGGTGAATCTCTTGCTGAGATTCTCGAAGGGATCAAAATCTCGTTTCACCCCTAGAAAAGACCACCCCCCCAAGGGATTTTTAAAAAAATAAAAAATAAGCAAGGTAGAGGTGGGGGAGGCAGAGAATGTCCTTTGACCTTTTTGGAAGAAAACTTTTCTACCAAAAATTCAGAGCTATTAGTTTCGGTAATTAAGTATTTCTGAGAAATGGGTCACTATTAGAGTTGCAACGGGTCCTAAAATTCGTACCCGTGGATGGACATTATCTGCATTTCCGGGCACCCAATCAGATACCCAGTGGACTAATCTGGGCATAAAAACAAAGATTTATGCCCTGCCCCCTTTTGTATATTATTAAGCAGAGCAGCATAGAGAAAATAGCAACAACAACAAAGAAGAAAATAATTACAAATGAAATTTGCTCATAGGGAATGACTGCTTCATATATCAGGGGAGTTAACACAATAGAAAGATGAGCATGGGTTCAAGAACTAATGCATACATGCTGTTTATAAATAAATTAAAACTGGAAATTAGACGAAGGTTTTTAACAATCAGAGCAAGCGCAGTGAACTACTGGAATAAGCTTCCAAGGTCAGTTGTGGGAGCAAAGACTCTCAATAACTTTTAACTGGAGTTGAATAAATTTTATGCTACATGAGGAAATCCCCCCGCCCTCCCCCCCCACACACACACACATACCCAACCAACACACACACTACATGTTGGGATTCTTTTTTCTTTCTTCCTAAAGCATCAAAGTTGTCTTCATCTGGAAGTGGAACTGTGGGGGCATTCTGAAGCCTGGGAACTATAATGTTATATCAGGTTGCTGGGGGCTGCACACATGCTCAGGTTCTAACTGATCCCTATATTTGGAAGGAATTTTCCCTCTGGGCAGAGCAGCAGTCAACTCTGAGGATTTTTTGCCTTCCTCTGCAGCATGGGTGTGGCTCACCTGTTGGGGACATCTGGAGCTTTCTTTTTCTAAAGTTGTTCTTTGTTACTTTCAGCATTGGTGTGCTCTGGCTGGTCCCAGCCCCTACATATAGCTATTGGTGGGATTTTTCTGTCCAGATTGTTGGGGTGTGGCAGGTTCTGCAGTGGTGCAGGTGGTTGGACTAGATTACCCTTGAGGTACCGTCCAGCTCTGTGATTCTAATTGATCTATATTAAAAAGTCAATGAACAATATGCTATATAATCAGTTACTTGATCTGAATAAAGAACAACTTTGGGGAACATGGTTCATTTTCTAACACTTTAAAAATATAAGCCAGTGACTTAAATGAGCACTCTTTTAAAGGTTAAATAAATTGTACTACCATAAAATCAAAGCTGTTTGAAACATTTAAAGGTCACTTCTATTTTTGTTGTTGTTTTCTTCATAAGATTGACTTATTTTTATTATTTACAAAAGTGACAATTCCCTTTGCAAGGAACTCTGAAATATGTGTTGCAAAATTGTAATGCCACTCATTTTTTTGCAAATCCAAGGCCTTGCCAGAGATTAGGCCAGGAAAAAAATGTTCTTAATTGTGAAATTTTGGATGCCAATCTGGGGTGCTGTCAAAAAAGCAAGTTGATGAGGGTGGGTGGGTCCATGGCTGCCATGTTGCTCTGTCACAGAGCAACCACACAGGTTGAGTGCATGGGGAGCAATTCAAATGAGTGGCTCCCAGTATGACCACCCCAGCGATGGACGTTGCCACCATTAATTTGGCTGTCCCCACACAGAGCACTCTGGATTTCCCAGCATGGCTCTGTGAGTGGCCATGACTGGGTGCTCCATGGATCACAGGAGTGTGGCTCCAGCCACTCCACCTTCAGATGGGTGGTCAGATCCATGACATCTGGGTGGCCATGCTGGGTAGTATCTAATATGAAAACATGGTTAAACACAGTCAAACAGAAGCTTGGTAAGCTGGTAAGTTACCTAACTGCACCGTAGTAAGCCGCTCTGACCACCTAGATGAATTGGTTTTAATTAGAGAACTATTACACTCTTTAGAATTTTTCATTCCCCCAGTGTAGCCTAGGGTGCAGTAATGAAAACTTCCTAGGTTACCAAGCTTCTGTTTGACTGTGTGAAAACATGGGTGAAAACAGACATGATGCGAACAGCACTTTAACATTTCTTATGCATGTTGCAGGGCTGTATAGGGCAACAGTACAGCCCTGCAACATGGATAAGAAATGTTAAAATGGTGTTAAGGTGGAGTTAGTGCCATGTCTCTTTTCACCTCATGTTTTCCTTGTGGGAGGAATTATCCTCTGATTGGCTTGTATGCAGTAATATCACCCATAAGTCATGCATGCAAGTCTCTGATTGACGGATAGCATCACCACATGTGAACCAATCAGAGGCTTGCATGCTGTGATGTCAGCTGGCAACCCCCTCCCCAGGAGCTCTGAGCATGCTGGACTGAGGAGCGGGAGGGTAGCATCAGCACTTGGTGCTCCTGTCGCTGTCCCTGCCAGCTGCTGAGCTGAGTGAGTTATTGTTGTTATTATTATATTTTTTATTTTAATTTTAATTTTTACCTTGTCCTTCCCACCAAAGGTGGATCAGGGTGACTTACAATACAAAACAAAAATATAAAAGCATAACCATAAATACCATAACCATAAATTCTGGAGAGTGACTCCAGGGCTGTTTGGGAGGAGGGTGAGACTGGGTAGAGCTGGAGACTACCCACCCCTGCTGGAACTGACATCTCCAGCCCTGTGAGTGACTTCTGCCTCCCCCCTTGCTTGGAACTGTGGGAGGGCAGGGCTACACACCTGAAGCAGGCAGCAAGAGCTGGGACGAGAAGCTGGGGGCTTTAAAAGGCCCCTGGACCCCGGCACTGCCACAGGCATACACCATAGGCTGTGCATCGAAGACTGCCCGCCAAAGGCATGGCCCTTGCAGGGATTTCGGAATTTGAGGGTGGTTGGGGATTACTTGCAATAAGAGGTGGCTCCCCCCCAGGGCGTTTGGGGCACTGTCCCCATAGCGCCGTGGGGGGACCCCCATCAGGCCGCCACTTTAAAATAAAAAACAAAAAAACCCACACCACCAACACTGACAGCAGCAGCAGCCTCTGACCTGCTTCAGAAGCTTTTGCTCCTGTCAGTGTCTATCTCCCTTCCAGGACCCGCTCTCAGAGCCACTCTGAGAGTGGGTCCTGAAAGGGACAAAAAGGCTGAGCTGCTCAGCCGCCCAAACCGCGTTTTCTATTGAAAACACGATTTGAGCCGCTGAACCCCTCAGTCCACAGCAAATATAGGACGTGCTGTGGAGGGAGGGGCTAGCCTTTTCCATTGCACCTAATGGGCGTAATGGAACCTCTCCCCTGGGCGTTTGTTGCAAGTGCCCAGGCGAGAAGCTTTGGGCCGGGCGTCTGAGGCAGGGAGTAGTGCGCATGCGCACTTCTCCCTGCCTCAGTCGCCTGTGAATCAGTCAGGAACAAGGCTGGTGGCGCGCTGTGCTTTCAACAGCGTGCTGCCAGCCTAGGCTGCTTCCCTGCTGCTACCGCTCTCCCCCCCAATCTGCTGCTCAGAGAAGCAGGGGGCGGGGAGCGGAGTGGCAAGGCAGGGAACTTTTTTTGGTTCCAAAACCAACACACACCACACAGTCAAAACAAACAAATCAAACCGAACACCCAGCAGCCACAACACACATGCTCTCACCCACACAAGCTCTGCACACACTCAAATTTCCGGTTTCCGGTGCAATCACGGGCTCTCACGATACTTTTTCTGAATGCCCAAATTGAACCAAACACGATCGAAATGAATGGCTGAACCCGAACGCGGTGACCGAACTGAACGGCCAAACCAAAGGGGCAAACCGAACCGAACCGAACCGAATGACCGAACCTGAAGCACAATCTGTTCTCCCATCCCTAGAGGCAAGTTAGATCTGTGAGATGGGACGGATATTTTGTACCTGTCCTGCTGAAAGCCCCACAGGCAGGCGGTGAGGTGATTGGGAATCAGAGGGACTCTGGCCTCAGATTGATGGTGGTAAATGCGAGGTTGGTGGCCAATATGTCAACCATGGTCCAGGAGATGATCCTGGACCAGGCGGCCGACCTCGCATGTATTAAGGAGACCCGACTGGACACTGAGTTGGGGCCTATATGGGCTGACATTATTTCAGCTGGGTACTCCCTTTAGAATCAGCTGTGGCTGGTAGGATGGGGGCGGCGGGGGGGGAGGAGTAGTCATTATTTTTAAGGATGCCTTGTCTGTTAGGAGATTTCCTGTGCAATCTATCATGGGTATACAGGGTCTCCATCTGGTGTTAGATTTAGCTGAAGACAGAGTGGGACTACTGCTGATATACTGAGTACCTACCTGTACAGCAGCTTCCCTGCCCGCACTGACCGAGCTGGTGTCGGAGGTAGTCTTGCAGTCCCCCAGAGCAATAGTCCTGGGGGACATCAACATCCATGCCAATACCAGTCTTCAAGGGGCAGAGCATGAGTTCATGGCTTCCATGGCAACCATTGGCCTGTCTTAGAGAGTGGTGGGCACAACGCATGTTGGAAGACATACCCTGGATGTGATATTTTGCACCGGCCTTGAGGTGGGGGATACGGTAGTGGGGGAAGTGTCAACAGTGCCCTTCTCATGGATGAATCATTATCACCTCCAGGTCAGTATCCTGGTGCATTGTTGGCCCCTGAGAGGGTGAGGGACCAGTTCTCTTGGTTCACTCCTGAAGGCTTATGGAACCAGAAGGGTTCCAGACCGCTGTAGGGGATATTTCCTCTGACCTCGATGACTGCTCACTCAGTGACCTCGTGACTATGTGGAATCCCATGTTGGTGGAGGCCATCGACTGTGTGGTAGGGGTGGGACTTGGGGCAAAAAAATGTATACTAGTTTTACCAGTTACCGGTTTGCCAAAAATGGGTTTACCAGATTAAATCCGTGGTATACTTGTACCATTTTTTCCCCATTTATTTCAATGGGGAACTGTCCCCATTGAAATCAATGAAAAAAACCCCAATACCTCTCCCCTCCCCCTCCCAGGCTGCGTGAGTGGAAGAGGGGGACACCCCCCCCACCCACACTGCCCAGCCTGGCATTTTCTTTCTTTCTTTTTTTTTACCCGAGGTCCCTGTGGGCTCTGGGCTCCTGCCGCACTGGTGGCAGTGACCCAGAGCCCACACCAGCAGGTACTAGGGTGATCCCTGGAGTGGGGGGTGGTTTAACACCCTCCACCCTAGGGATCACCCTACCCCCCCACCCAGGGATTACCTTACTTGCCCTCTGGGCAGTGGTGGCAACGGCGGCAGCAGCAGCATGGCGCATGTCCGATTTCAGCGCTAGGGCTTCAGCGTTTCACTAGGCCTTCTGGGGAACTTCCTGGTTTCCCTGGAAGGCCTAGTGAAGCACTGAAACCACTGCCAGTGCTGAAGCTGGACTCGCACTGTGCTGCTGCTGCCACCGCCACCTGCAGGGCAAGTAAGGTGATCCCTGGGTGGGGGGATAGGGAAATCCCTGGGGTGCAGGGTGGTTTAACAATGGTACCAGTATACCACGGATTTAATCCGGTAAACCCATTTGGGGGTGTTCCTGGACTGGTATTGGCATGGATGTTGAAGTCCCACAGGACTATTGCTCTGGGGGACTGCAAGACTACCTCCGACACCAGCTCGATCAGTGCGGGCAGGGAAACTGCTGTATCAGCAGTAGCCCCACTCTTTCTCCAGCTGAATGGTTTAACACCCCCACCCCAGGGATCGCCCTAGTACCTGCTGGTGCGGGTTCCGGATCACTGCTGGTGGTGCGGCGGCGGCTCAGAGCCTGCACTAGCAAGGACTTTGGATAAAAAAAACCAATAAAAAAAATCCAGGCTGGGCAGGGTGGGTGGGGAGTGTCCCCCCTTCCACCTGCGCAGCCTGGACAGGGAAGGGAAAGTGTTTGTTTTTTCTTTTTCTTTTTTACATTGCAGCCATTCATTTCAAAAGGCTGCAATGTAAAAAAATCCGGCACGGAGAACCGGTACCGGTACCCCAGATTATCGGGTTAATCCAATACCGCCGGTACAGCAAAATACCGGCAGTATCGGATATCGGGGGAACTGAAATTCCCACCCCTACTGTGTGGACCCCAGGTGTCTGCTCCCAAATGCTGACAACACAGGTCCCCGTGGTATACGGAGGAGCTGTAGCAGATGAAGCAGGAAGGGCGGTGGTTAGAGTGACAGTGGCATCACTCGCGTACTGAATTGATCAGTTACGGAATAGAGTCTGGTTACGTACCTATGTCATTGCAGTGCGGACAGCAAAGAAGGTTTTCTTTGCTGCCCTCATTGCATCTGCTAAATCCCACCTGGTGGAACCTTTCTGGGTGGTGAGGGGGTTGGTCAGTACGGCCTTTCTCCATCTGGATTTAGAATAATCAAATTTCCACTGTGATTTGCTTGTCGACTTTTTGTGGATAAAATCACTCAAATCCACCACAGTTTTGATGCAACGTTTTTAGTAGTAGGTGAGCCAGAGGCAGTAGAAGCCGCATCTTGTCCTGTTTTGTGGGGTGAATTTCAGGATTTGCCACCCTCTGATGCGGGGGATGCTCTTGGGACTGTTCGAGCCACTTATTGTGAATTAGATCCATGCCCGTTCTGGCTGGTTAAGGTCAGCCAGGAGACACTAGGGCCGTTTCTGGCCTGGATAGTCAGCACCTCCCTTAGGGAGGGCAGGGTGTCGGACTGTCTCAAAGAGACTGTGGTGCAGCTCCTGCTCAAGAAACCATCATTGGATGTTGGCATCCTGTCCAGCTATCATCCAGTCTAACCTTCCCTTTTTAGGGAAGGTTATTGAATGGGTGGTGGCTCAACTGCTTCAGGGGCATCTGAACTGGGTCAATTTTCTTGATCCCTCACAGTCTGGAATTTCTCCGGGTTATGGCATGGAGACTGCGCTTGTGGCCTTGGTCGATGACCTCTCTCATGAGACTGAACAGAGTTGTTCAACCCTGTTTATTCTGCTAGATCTCTCAGCTGCATTTGATACTGTTGATTATGAGCTGTTGGTGACTCGGCTGCGGGACCGGGCAGGGATTAGTCGGAATGTTCTTGATTGGTTCTGCTCTTTCCTAGCTGGGAGAACCCAACGTGTGGTGCTGGGTTGTTTTTCATCTTCTCCCCAGGGTCTCACATGTGGGATCCCACAAGGCTCCATCTTATTCCCTCTCTTGTTCAATGTGTATATGCAGCCTTTGGGGGAGATTGTCAGGGAGTTTGGTGTAAGGTGTCATCAATATGCTGATGACACCGAGCTGTATCTCTCATTTTCATTTGACCCAGGTCCAGTAGTTTCAGTGCTTACCCAGTGTCTGTAAGCTGTGCGGGATTGGATGAGGGCAAGCCACCTGAAGTTTAAATCCTGACAAGACGAAGGTAATGGTTGTGGGGAAATCCGGGGGAGTGATGGCCTCCATCATTGATGGGGTCTGTCCTCCCCTGTTATCTCAGGTCTGAAGTCTGGGGGTGCTCCTGGATCCACAGCTCTGTCTGGATATCCAGGTGGCGGCTGTGGCAAATGGGCATTCTGCCAGTTATATCTGGTACATCGGCTTAGGCCATAAGTCTTAGACTCGGATCTGGTCACAATTGTCCTTGCTTTTATTAACTCAAGACTGGACTACTTTAAAGCACTCTATGTGGGTCTACCCTTGGTGCTGGTTTGGAGACTGCAGCTGGTGCAGAATGTGGCGGCCCATCTCCTAACGGGGACGGGCCGACACAGGCATATTACATTGGTGCTTCGCTCTCTGCACTGGCTGTCGATAGTCTTCCGGGCCCAATTCAAGGTGTTGGTGTTGACCTTTAAAGCCCTAAACAGCCTGGGCCCCACCTACCTGCAGGACCACCTCACCCTCTGGATTCTGGATTGGACCCTGCAGTCGGCGGATGGCTCCCTCCTCAAGATCCCCTGGGTTTGCTGAGTGTTGACCATGAGGAGGGCATTTTCAGTGACTGCACCGCAGCTGTGAAACTCCCTCCCATTGGAGGTCTGCTTGACCATCAGCCTCCCCTCTTTCTGTAGACATTGTAAGACATGGCTGTTCCGCTGGGCCTTTACTGAGGGAGATGGGGTGGGTGGGTTGGGTTAGGGAGGGTTTGGGTATGGGTTATTTTAATCTGGGAATTTTATGCCGTTTTAATTGTATTTTAGTCATGTATTTTAAAATGTTAACTGCCCCAAAATGCTTATAGCAGGAGGGGGTGGCATATAAATTTGAATAATAAATTAAATAAATAAATAAAATTATCCCCACACAACACCCCTATCCCCCAGCCTCCACTGCAAAACGCCCTTGTGAATAGAACCATTTTGCACTGCCTCCTAAAGGAATTTAAGCCCAGACAGAAACGAACCTCCTGGGGATGAAGTTCCTCAGCTGCAGAGTGGCAGCTGAGAATGCTTTCTTCGTCATAGATCCCAAGTTAAAAAACTTGAGTTTCTGGGCTCAAGCAGCCTGGGGAGGGCAGGGGGGAGTCAACCCCCATCACCCTGCCCAGCCCAGACTGGCCCAATCATAGCAAGGACCACGAAGGATTAGGGACCTGATCAGTGTATGGGAGCCGACTTGGAATTTGAACAAGGAGAACAGATGCCAGTGATTCAGCCAACTGCTTTTTTGTCTTCTGATGGTTCGACCCTGACTTCTTCTACCGTCCATGATGCCAAAAAA
The DNA here is from genome assembly GCA_003113815.1 of Sphenodon punctatus. NCBI lineage: Eukaryota > Metazoa > Chordata > Lepidosauria > Sphenodontia > Sphenodontidae > Sphenodon > Sphenodon punctatus. The sequence goes on from QEPC01007812.1 coordinate 154,818, forward strand.
CTATTCACTGATCAGAAAGGCAAGTTATTTGGAAATCTCTTTAATTTTAGTGTGTATGGGAGTGAACAAATTATATCTTTGTAAATTACAAAGCCAGTTCTGGAACTGTGGAACCTCATGATTACTGTTCTGTCTGTATGCAGAAACTTCACAAATTGTAGAAATCCCCTTCACAGTTTTTAGGGCTTCCAAAAGTCTGTGGGCGTGTCTTACTTCATTGTTTTTGTTTTTCTACACTTTCACAAGAATTTGAAACTATGCCAAGTAGGTAATTATCAATCTCTTATGGCCCATTAAGAGTGCAGTACACTCTGGAGTGTAGGATGTTCCAGAATTAAAAATCATTCATTCATGTGATCTGATGGAATCTTGCATAGCCTTGGTATTGAAACTTTTGATGTGCAAAACTCTTGACAGGTTTTACTAATGAGGTCCAGGCCAATGCGGATCGCATTGTGTGTTACATACAAATCTAATGTTTTACATATCAGGATGTACAGGACCATGGAAATGTTGAAGGCACATTAATCAATGCTTATTAAGCTCAGGTTAAGTGTTATTAATATCTCTTTCTAGTGGTTCTAGAGACACCTTTTTTGACTTCTTTAACTATCAGAAAAATTCCTCCGCCCTCCCCTCCCCCCTCCATATACAGGCCTCACATGCATCAATTGTGCCATTGTCATCTGCAGGTGGTCACAGAAAAATATGCTGTATTTAAATATATACTTTAAGAAAAAGGTTTTGTATAAAATATTTAAATTTCTGTACACATAGCATGCTTTTATTACATTTTAAAAATATTTTCAAATATATGAATAGCTCTTTAAAGGTTTGGCTCTCTGTACCTGGATGAAGCCATGACACATCTTACCAAAGGGTTAAAACCCAGAAAGGGAAAAACGTCTGGCAAAGCTAATTAATTAGAAACCAATTAATGTTCCTGGGTGTCACATAAACCTAGGTTATGTGATTTATTCTCTGTGGATGTACACAGTCTGAGAGGAGGATTGCCAGATCAAAATTCCAAAAAATAAGGGACACTAGAAATGTAGCATTCTGAAATTTGGGATTTCCATTAGGTTCTATAGATCTGTGTAGCTCAGAAGTAAGAGATACCATTATATTATATAGAGCTGTGGCCTTTTAAATAGTTTATTCATTTATTCAAATTTATGCACCGCCCTTCCTCTAAGCAGTTTACAACAAAAATAAGGAATGTTATCAGTAAGTAAAGTGCATCTCTTAAAATAAGGGAGATGTGGCAAACCTATCCAAAAGAGAGCATGTCTGGAAACTAGGAAACAAGGCTTGCAGATTGGCATAGGATTTTCCTTAATATTGCACTTCAGGTTTGTTTGGTATCCTGCTATAAGGCCTAAGAAAAGGACTATGCATTCCCCTCAACACAAGGAATGCATTTTTTTCAATATATCAAGTTAAATTATTGCCTCAGGGCCAGGCCTAAAACTAGTAAGTGTTTCAGACAACTAAGGTCAAGCTAAACCCTGCATTACCAGAGGGAGAAAAGAAAGCCCCTTCATTCTGAAATTTGAAGCTGAGAATGAGATCTGGCTTAGGGCCTAAGAAAGCTACTGTTGTGTGAGAACTGACTTAGGTGTACAGGCCCGCTGTCTGACTTCTGACAAAATAAATAAATGGAAACCACCACCACCACCCCCAAAACCCCCACACCAAGATTTTACTGTCATTAATTTGAATATAAACCAAGCTTTACATCCTGTCTGGGATTCTTTCCATTGGCGTTGATCTCATGCCCCACAGATCGCATATGCATGTGCATGTGTGTGCACATGCGCATGCTTTCCATAGGGCCCAATGTGCCCACAATGTGGATCCACATGGTTTGTGTGTGGCTGTGCACACCCACACAATCCAAAACCCATGAGAAGGTTGTACTCTTCCAAGTAAATAATTGGAAGAGTAAATTATTTTTTATTTTAATTAAATTAAAAATGTAATTTGTATGAAATTTCAAATTTTCTAATTTTTACACAATGTTGACCATTTCATGTGCACATTTAATAAAGTTGCTTACATAAAGTTAAATTATAACTGTAATATGAAACACATGAACATTAAAGTTGACATGTTCTCTTAGCTCACATCATTGTACATATTATTTAATATTTTAACGTGGATTTCTTTAATTTTGTTAATTTTAATGCATTTATAATAAGAAATTTATCCTATGACATTTTTCAAAAGGCTTCCTGACTGATTAAAGCAATATTATTTATAGACTGGTTGAATACTATATAAGCTTGGGCATTCATCCTCATGTTAATCTTGATGTGACATTCACTGTAGCAGATGCAAGAAAGTATATCTCCATGTTTTACTAATTAATAGAGTTTATGACAGCATTAATGACTTGTTTGTCATTTATTGCCAATCCACTCGTAATGAACTAAAATGGTGAATAATTCCAAAAAGCTCATTAAGATTTAATTGATTTATTTTAGGTGCAGTATTAATTTTATTGATGCACAGTTTTTTAGGTCTTTGAAAATTGATAGGCTTTATCTACATTTGCTGATACAACTAAACATTGTCTTCAGTGTTGATTTGAACATTTGACAATCTTACAAGGTGTGAAAACGCGGTTCAGAAGTTTGGAGTTCAGACCGAACTCGGTCTGTTCGGACAACCTAACCCGAACCCGAATCCGAACACGAACTGACCGAACCGAACTAGATTCCAAACATCGAAATGACCATACAGTTTGGCCAGTTTGGATCTCATTCGGGTGAGTTCGGGTGGCAAAAACGTGTCACTGGAAGGCAAAACATGACAGGAAGGGGGAGTTAGCTGAGGAGCAGACTTCCAGGCACCAGGGTGGAGAGGCTTGGAGTAGCAGCCAGCCTGCCCAATCACCATCCCTTCTCGCTTCAGACCACTGGCTTCTCAGTCTGCGATTGCCCATGGGCTTGGCTGCATGGAGCCAAAGGGGCTTGCAGTGAGGCGGGCACAGCAAGAAACAAAACTGATTGCCTCCCCCCTTTCCAATACCTTCTGAGCTAGTCACGGTTCCTGAACAGCAAGCCTTTCAGAAGTCTCCCTCTCCCAGCAGTTTTGTTCTCAATCCATTGCAAACTCTATTGAACTAAATGGAATATCAACAATTGTTGTTTTGTTGATATTCCACTTAGTTGAATAGGTTTTAGAATAGTTAATAGCAGTTAGATTTAGTGTAGAGATAGATAGATATATAATATTAGATTAACACAAATTAAAAATTAAAAAATTGTTTTTATAAAATATTTTTGCATTCTTTTGGTGGGAGAAATGGAGAAGGGAGTTAGGGGAGGGCGAAGACAGTCTCCTGCCAACAAGCTAGGCCATGAGGCACGTGGCAGAGCTGTTGCCATGACAGCAGAGTGCCAGCAGGCAGAAGCAGCAGCCCATCACCACACCCCAAGCTGTGCAGGCCTGATTATAGGTCTTCCTCTCCCACCACTAGAGGCACTAGTGCGACCAGTGGCACTAGGGGCCAGGGGGTTAGGCATTGCCTCCTGGCAGCATCCACCACTGCCATGCAGGGCACTGTAATGTCTGCATTGCAGGCGGCTGAGGCTGTCTCATCTTTGTTGCAGGTGCAGGCGACTCAGTGCCTGAAGTTCCTCAGTGGTCACCATTGTCCCCTGACTCCCCCATAATTATAGAGGCAATCCTCCAAAGCAGGCCAGGGCTGATGGATCTCACCCCGGCTGATAAAGGCAGGGCCTGATCCCCGGGCAATGGAAGAAGGGAGCATAGCAGCAGCAGTAGCAGCAGCAACAGCAGCTATAGGAGGCAGGGGGAGAGTGATGCTCAGAGTAGGAGCAGCATGGGGAGTCCAGCAGCCTCGGTCACTCTGTTTGGGGATGGGGACAGCGATGCAGAGATTTTTGTGGAGGAGGTTGCTGTATCTGGTGCTGCTGAGGTGATGGTTGTCCCACAATGAGTTGAGTCGCCAGTGTCACCATGCCGTGCCCCTCCCAGGAGTGTGCGTCACTCGGTGCGGGCCAGAAGTCAGGAGGGGCTAAAAAATCATGGGTCTGGGAGCATTTTAAGATGCAGGCAGATGATGCGCGGGAGGTGCAGTGCACTTTGTGCAATAAGGTGATGAAGCGTGGGCAGGTGCTTACCAACCTGGGGACAACCGCCATGTCAAGGCACCTGAAATCATGCCACAGTGCTGCACAGCTAAGCAGGGAGGCAGGGTCAGTGAATCGTAGCAGGTTCCCGACCCAAGTGGCTAGTCATCCACCCCCTTCATTGTGCAACCATCCTGCTCCAGCAGGAGCAGTATCGATGGTAGGGGGGAGCCGCAGGTGCAGCAGCCTAGCCAGCAGCGTCAGCCCACAATGGAGGAGCTGGGATCGGTGCAGCTGCCAAGGCCATCGGCAGCTGGAAGGCGGCGTGGCTTTCAAGAGAAAGCCACGTGCCTGTTGGGTGAGATGATCACTGTCGATGGCCAGCCCTTCTCCACTGTCAGGGACACCGGGTTTAACCACTGGCCATTGATAAGTCAGGCACGAGCAGTGGCAGCACCCAGATGATGGCTCTTGGAATTGGAGTGACTGCTTCTGGATGTAGTGGAATGGACTGAGAGCCCCCTGTGACTGGAATGATGGTCCCAGATTCTCGATGATGGTTCCTGGGACTGACATGACTGCTTCAGGTACAGTGGAATGACAGCCTATTGGAGTTGAATGATGTCCCTAGAATTAGTGCTTGGTTGGGCACACTTCATCCAATTATTGATCAATCATACGATAGGTGGTATCAGGTACAGGGAGACACACAGGCAGGCACATATAATATGTTGTGTGTTTATTTCCATCTCATTCTGGTAGGTTTGATGCTGGATGTGGCCAAGGGTATTGAGCATGAGCACAGATGAGAGCTCTCGCTGGTTCTGGAAGGTGGCAGCTTGAGCTGGATGCACTTCTTCCCTTTTGTCTAGCAGCGGGCAGCCTATCTCTCTCTCTCTCTCTATGTCCATGTACTGCAGGTGACAGCATGGGTGGGAGCATGTCTGTCTCTCCTTTTAGCAGTGGGGAGACTTTCTCTCTCTCTCTCTCTCTCTCTCTCCTTAGCCTAGACAGGAGTTCGATGCCATCAGGACAGGCATGCCATAGGGGTGGGCAGTTGCTTGGCCAATGGCCATGAGCAGCAGGTTGCTACTACCTTGTGGAAAAGGTTTTTCATGCTGGCTCCAATCATTCATGCTGCATCACCCGGCGTCCCATCCCCACATCAACTTGTCTCATATCGCTAGAAAGGGTTAGGGTAGAACTGTCACTCTCAAAGGAGAGAGTGTTGCTTCTTAGCCTAGCGAGGCACTCGATGCCATCAGAGCAGGTTGTTGCCTTAAATACTACAGGGTGGCTTAGTTTTATGGAAGAAGGGGACCTTGACCCTGACCAATATATCTGAGAAAATTGTTTATATAACACAGGCCTGCACAACATACTGCCCTCATATACATAGGTCTGCCTATCCACAGTATCCGGAAGCAGTGGAATGACGTCCCAATAGAGTGTCAGCTTCTCGATGCATGGCTCCTCATCCAGGTAGGTATCAACTGCTGCTGAGGCGCCATCATACTCCCTCTCATAGCTGTCCCTGGGCACCCCTCCCCCCCCCACTGCCCTCAGCCACGCTGTCAGTCCCTGCCCTTTTGTGGGTCGTGTGGAAGAGGAGCTGCTGGCAGTAGGGGTACTGCTGCTGCTAATCCTGCTGCTGGAGCTGCTGCTGCTACTGCTTGTGCTGGGGGCAGGTATAGACCCCGCTGGCTGAGAGGCCAGCTGCTCCCACTCCCACCAACCCCTGGGGCATCCTGCTGCTGCTGCCGCCGCTGCCTCCACCACTGCTGCTGCCGCCGCGCACTCTCAGGAGCCCACTCTGCCTTCTGGACCCTCCCTACAAGATCATCCGTCCAGAGGCCATAGAGGGATGGCTTGCATGCCACGCTGCCCTTGACCCTGGGGTCCAGCATTGTTCCCACAAGATATTACCCCCGCTGCAGAAGCTTGTCAAACCTCACCGTCAGGCCAGTCTTAAGCTTCTGCACCAGTTCAACTACCTCAGCCCCCAGCTTCTTGCCCCTAGGGCCACAATTCTTCACCTGCATCATAATCTCCTCCAGACTCCCGTGGAGACTCTGGACCAGAGGGATTACCCAGCTTATGGTGGCTGTGTAGGAGCTTATGGTCTCTGTCACCTCATGGAACAGTCTGAGAACTATGACCATCTGTGCCAGCATCTCCAATTCTGGCCCATTGAATCCTGGAGGTGCCCTGCTGGCCATGTCCAATTCCACCTGATACAAGGCAGCTTTCTGATCGACAAGCCACTCAAGCATCAGGAAGGTGGAATTCCACCTCGTGAACACGTCTTGTACCAGCAGATGCCCTGGGGAGCCTTGCTCAGCCTGCTTGACCAGGAGGATTTCGCTGCCCCTCACGGTCCTGTTGAAGAAGGACACCAACTTCCTTCCCCACTCTATCAGGGAGCTAAGGGTGCCTGCCCCAATCCCCTTCTCCCACAAGCCCAGAGCATCTGTGACCACCAGATGGAGGGTGTGTGTGGCGCAAGGGATGCTGATATATTTCACATCATGTACAGCCCTCATTAGATTTGATGCATTATCAGTCACCACACACCCCAGGGTGACTGGTGCATCAGACGTAACCCACTCCCCCACCATGGCATTCATTCTTAGAGGTATGGGGGCAGTCCATGACTTACGCCTGAAGCAGGGCCCACCTATACCCTGCTTCAGGAGCCCTCCTGCCACTGTCAAATGCCAACTTTGGGTCCTCCCACCAGTGAGCCGTAACCGCCAGGTAAGCATGCCGGGCGTTTCTGGAGGACCACAGGTCAGTTTTAAAATGGACAGTGGCACCCCCCAGTCCTTGCCAGTGCCAGCTGCTCCTTCACCCTCTCCTTCAACGCCCTCTACAGGCCTGGCACCACCGTACGTCTGAGGGTGGTGCAGCATGGCATCTTAAATTGGGGGGCATCAGCCACTTAAACCCTGTGTCCCTGACAATGGATAAGGACTGACCATCAATAGTGATCATCTTGCTCAACAGGTGCATGGCTTTCTCTTGAAAGCCACGCTGCCCTTCAGCTTCCGATGACCTTGGAAGCTGCCCCCACCCCAGCTCCTCCATTGTCGGCTGACGCTTCTGCTTCTGCTCCTGATGCTCTCCCCTAGCAGAAATACTGCTCCTTCTGCTAGAGGCAGCTGCTGAAGTGCGATGGTTTCCCAATGGAGGACGAGTGGCCACTTAGATTGGGAACCCACTTGCATTCACTGACCCAGCCTGCCTGCTTAGCAGAGCGGCACTGTGGCACATTTTTAGATGCCTGGACATGTCGGATGTCCCTAGGTTGGTGAGCACCTGCCTCCACTTTACCACCTTGCTGCACAAAGTGCACCGCACCTTCCGGGGATCATCCACCTTCACAACCTTAAAATGCTCCCAGACCCATGATTTCTTAGCCCCTCCTGCCTTCTGGCCCACACCGGGTGATGCGCACTCCTGGGAGGGGGAGGACATGGTGGCCTGGTGACACAGCTCATTGAGGGACAGCCATCACCTCAGCAGCACCAGATACAGAGACCTCCTCCACAGAAATCTCTGCATCGCTGTCCCCATCCACAAACAAAGTGATGGAGGCTGTAGGAATCCCGATGCTGCTTCCACTCTAAGCAGCACTCTCCCCCTGCCCCCTATAGCTGCTGTTGCTGCTGCCAGGGATCGGGTCCTGCCTCTAGCTGGGCTCTCAACAATGGGGGAGTCGGGGGACAATGCTGGCCCCTGCTTGGATATTTCATCCCCTGAATCACCTGCTGCCACAGATGTCACAACCACCACAGACCCTTCTACTGCAAGGACGTGATGCCCAACCCCCTGGCCCATAGTGCCAGGGGGTTGGAGAGAGAGACCCAACATCAACAGGCCTTTGCATCTTGGGGCATGGGGATTTGATTGGGCTGCTGCTTCTGCCCACTGCTGGCACTCTGATGGCACGGCCCCTGCCATGTGCCTCATTGGCTGCCTTATGGGCAGCAGATTGGCCTCACCCTCTCATCACTCCCTTCTCCATTTCTACAAACCACACACAATTATATTAAATACATTTTTTAATTTATTTTTTTACAATTTTATCAAATATTATATCTATCTATACTACATTAAATTTAACTGCTATTTAACTATCTAATACCTATTATAAAACCTATGGAACTAAATAATGGAATATAAAAAACACACTCAAAAACTAGATCACTATATCTCTATAACTATAATCCTACCTAAGAACTACTATAATATCTCTCTCTCTCTCTCTCTCTCTCTCTCTCTCTATCTATCTATCTATCTATCTATCTATCTATCTATACACACACACACACACACACACACAATATCACACAGGGATAGGGGAGGGAACACAGACAGCTCAAAACAACACAGGGAGTGGTACAAAAACTGAAATAAAACCTAAATCAATCTAATCCTACTCTAATAAATCAAAAACCAGGGAAGGGAATGAGAGATGGAATATGGATTATGGAGGGAGAGGGAGAGGGAAAGGAATGTATTCAATGGAAGGTAGGGACGGGAGAATAGATAGAACACAGGGAGGCGTAAAAATAAAATAACTGCTAAATCTATCTAATATAATCTAACTAAATGATAATAGGGTGGTAAATCTGTTGGATGGGTGAAATGGGAGGAGGATTGTGAATGGATGAGGGAAGCAAATTGCTGGGAGTCAGGGAGCCTTCTGAAAATGCTGCTGTCAGGATCAGTGGCTGGCTCAGAAGGTGTTGGAAGGGGGGCAGGGCAAAGACTTTTGTTACTTGCTACTCCCGCCTTACCGCAAGGCCCGATTGGCTCTGTGCAGCCTAGCCCCTGGCCAATCTCAGAATGTGAAGCCAGTGTTCAGTCGAAAAAGAAAGGTGATTGGGTAGGCTGGCTGCTACTCCAAACCTCTCCACACCTCGGTACCAGGAAGTCTGCTCCACAGCTGCCTCACCCTCCCTGGGACTTCAGTCACATTTTTCCTGCCTGAACTCAACCGAACGTGGCCAAACATGAAAGAACTGTTAGGTCGGTTTGTTATTCGGTTAGAGTTCAGTTCGGTCGATTCAGGTTCAGTTCAGGAGTTTGGTTCGGTCATCCAAACAGACCGAGTTCGGTCCAAACTCCGAACTTCCGAACTGAGTTTGAACATCCCTAAACCCTGCCCTCCTTGGGGTGCTAGGGATGGCAATGGGAGATGTGACCCTGGCTGGAAAGACCCTGCCCTTATTTCAGGGTGATCTCACATCATTCATAAATACAAAATAGTGCGTTCTGGGCAGCTGTTTCTTGCATTTATTGACTTGTGCAAAGCGTTTGATTTTGTCTCGTGGGAAAAACTTTCGATCAAATTGCGGAGCAGGGGAATAGATGAGACTCTGTTGGCCCTTATAATCCAAATGCATACAAATAATACTGCTCGTATCCGAGTCTCTTCTTGGGCTATCTCAACCAAGTCTATTCCTATACAGAGGGGGGTTAGACAGGGTGGGATACTGACCCGTACTCTGTTTAACATTTGCAGGGGGGGGGGAGGATTTGGTGGAGCACCTTGGAAGGGAAGAGGGTTATCCCCCTAAGATTAAGAATAGATCTATACCGGCATTAATGTATGCTGATGATATTGTGATATTGTCACAAACTAGGAAGGGGTTGTTATATTAGCTTGATAGCCTAATGGAATATTGTAAGATCAATATGCTTCAAGTTAACTCCAAAAAGTCCCAGATTATGGTAATTGGTAGGAAGCCTCAAGTGTTTTCGTGGAAATTTGGAAGTGAGTCTCTACTGCAGGTAGATAATTATGTATATCTTGGTATGAATTTTTCTAACAGCTTGAAGTGGGATAGACATGTAAGAGGGTTGGCCTTAAAAGTGTCAATAGTCTCTAGGGCCATCATTAAGTTTGCCTCTAGGTCTGTAGATGCTCCAGTATCTTATATTCTCAAAGTATATATGGCTAAAGTTAAAAATCTGATTACTTATGGACTCGAGATTTTTGATGGTCCTTGTTGCTGTAACTTAGAGGTTATACAAAATAGGTTCCTGCGTGGTATCCTGGGAGTACCTCAGGCAATTCCAGGATCAGTTTTAAGGGTGGAAACTGGTCTGTACCCTATTTCGGATTGGATAAAATCAAAGGGTTTATGTTACTGGACGAAACTTTGTACCCGGGAGGTTTCATGTTTAACTTCCCTTTGTTTACAAGAAGAACTTGAGCAAAGGCAATGTCCCCTGTATCCATGGCTGAATAAGATCACGCAGCAAATGCGAGGTATTGGCTTGTCTATGGAGTTTCTGCTAACTAAGGATTGGGGAAACATGAAAAATATTATTAAAACTAGACTGAATGTTATTGGGAGGCAAGAAGATATTGCTGCTCTGGCTGAATGGAAAGCTGCATCTGATTTTCATCGTATTAAATAGTGGCATGGCTTTGAATTGTATTTGGATTGTATTTCCCAGCGCTGTATTCATAGATCTTATACTCAATTGCGAATGCAGCTAATTAAATCTGCTGTAACTCAGGGAAGATATGTGAATCAACCATATATAAATCGCACTTGTCCATGTGACGATACCCATCTGAAAGATGTTCCACATATTATTTTTTATTGTCCTTTGTATGAAGAACTTAGGCAGGTCTGGTTGACCCCTTTGTGGCAGGAGCACCCCTACTTATCGAATCAAATTCATTTAGAACAGCTGCTTACTTCTAAAGAAATAGTAGTGGTTAGGGTTAATGCTACTTTTGTTTATCTGGCTGCCCAGAAAAGGGAGGCCCTTATAGCTGAAAAATGAGGTGGGGTTTCTCTCTTCCTTTTTCCTTTTTAAGTGAATTGAATTATTTTATGTTGTAAGTCTAAGGGGGTTTCTTTTCCCCCTTTTTTTGAGCTGTGTAATCATATGTATTGTTGGCTTTTGTTTCTCATTGTTACTTTGTTTTGTTTTGTGTGTTTTATGTGTTTGTTGGTTTGGTCCTATGGTGAAAGCTCGGGTTAATAAAATTTTATCTATCTATCTATTTGGGGTGTGTGTAGGGAATGGGATGGCAATTGGAGAGTGGAGACCCTTGCTATCCTGGCACATGTTTGGGTGGGGGTGCTGCTTGTGCCAGTGTTAGCTTGGACCCCTGGTCCACTCCCAGAACAGAGGTTACCACCCCCTTGTGCTAGCCAACTGTCTTGAACCCGGGGGTCAACAAAGCCCACAGGGGTAACCAAAGGCAAGAAGGCTTGGCGTAAAAACACCACACTGGATGCAAGAGTAATGGGGGGGTCATGGAATATAAGGATCAGGCCCAGCCACCCTAGCTCCTAGCAAAAAGGGACCACTCATGGAAAACAAACATCCTAAGGTTGAGAAACAGACTAGAAAGGAGAGCCCTTTGAATAAAGAATGTGGCCGTTAAGGAGAAGGGCTCACCCTGTTGTAACAAGGAATTAGTAGCCATGACTCAGTACAGAAACCCCCCGATCCCTGAATTCCTGAAGAGAAACCAGACACACACCCATTGTACCCTAAAGGACAGTCATTAGCCATGCCTCCCCTCCCTGAATCTTTTGTTTATAGTTTCCCCCTGTGGCAAAGATATCTTTTGCATCTTGTATAGCCCATTTTGTCATGGAAGTAACCTCCCCTTGTTAGCCCACTGTACACCCCAAATGTCCCATTGTGACCTCACCAAACTCCTTTGTCCTTCCCCTGGTTTTCCCATCAATTTTTGAGAAATCTTGGGACCCAGATACATGCAGGTTGCTCTGTGCGTGTCTGAGTTAAGAACTCTCCCAGACTATGGTCTGCCCCTTCCTTTTCCTCCATCCCCCGAACTCCGCTGGATCCGTGGGCCGCCTGTCCCGTCTCAACAGGCAAGGAAAGGTAACCACAGGTCCAGACTTTCCCAGCCAACTGGGGAAGCCCTCTTTCTTCCTGTCTCTCTCTCTCCCCTTCATGTTCTCTCATTCCCCGTCGCTAATACAACACCGGGACCCCCACCCCTCTCCTCCCAGAACCCCCACAAGCCACTTGTGTTTCCCCCTTGTTATATCCTGCCAGCCAGACCAGGGCTGTGTTTCTCTGTTTTATGTAACAATAAACTGGTGGGTTTTTTGGACACTTCTCTCTCTCTCTTTCTTTCTATTTGGGGAGGGTACATAAACTGCTTGTAGCACATACTGTCCTCAGCTTGATCCTTTTGTACATGTGGAGACCCCAGTTTAAGTCAATTAAGCTCATTCCCCCCCAAAGTTTAAGGAATGGTGAATATTGGGGTACCCATCCCCCAATAGTCACGAGTGGTAAGGGGGTCTCCTGTTAACACCAGAGCCCCCCACACTACAGTACCCTCTCTCTCTGTGGCAGACATCTGCTGCCACCTTCTGATGCCCACTACCCATGCACCCACTCATACACCAGTGAGCTCACTCTAACGGATAGAGCCTTTCTTGTCCTCAAAGTAAAAAAAAAAGTTACAAACCTGGCAGCACCTCATCCAGGGAGTCAGGCATCACCACCGGAGATCTAGGGGCAGCGACCTCCTCCTCCTCCTCAAGTGGAAAGTTGGCCCCAGCCAGGGAATCAGCACTGCAGCCTTCTTAATTTTTTTAAATCACACAGTCACCCACCACACACCAACACTCACCAACCAGCCAAACAACACATCCAAATCCAACCCAAACAGCCAAAACACACAAAACAAATACACACTCTCTCGACACACAGCTCCACACGCACTCGAATTTCCAGTTTCCGGCACGATCATGGACTCTTGCAACACTTTTTCCGAATGGCAGAACCGAACTTGACCAAACCGAACAGCCGAACCCGAACTTGGCAAAAGGCCCGAACGCCCAAACCAAATGCAACTGAACCGAACCTGAACCGCGATCTGTTCGCCCATCCCTAAGAAAAACTCTCTTGTGAAATGTCTAACAGTCCTTGATTTTAACTGGGTTGAATTAAATATATCTCTTTTCACACAGACACTCTAACACTGATAAAATGGGTGTTACATTTTATTATACATGTTGCAGTGCTGTAGGGGTGCTCTACGGGTGCACTGCAACATGTAAAATAAAATCTAACACCCATTTTATCAGTGTTAGAGTGTCTGTCTATGTGAAAAGGGTTTTTGTGAATGCAGACGAAATGAGGGCATGGACACAAGCAGTTTGTGAAATAACAGGGCTGCAGGTTATTGATAAACTGATAAGAACAACAGATAAATCAAATTACATGGGCACTCCCCTCCATCCACTCAGCTATTCCAGTATTTTCAGAAAAATTACCCCCACCGGGGTCTGATATGCCAACTGAGGCTGACCCCCGGAACAGTGCCCACAGCAGCATGCCTGCCCTGGTCAATCAGCTCTCACATTGCTTAGGCTGCTGCGCTGCCAGGGCTGCCAGCTAGCCTTAATCACTGATGGGGACGTAACCCTCCCAGAAGGGAAAGATTCTCGGAAGGAGTATGAAATAAGGTAGGGGTTCTAACCCAGGAGCTGGGCAGCCCTTCAGATCACCACCACCTGCCACAGTGCCAGGGTGGCAAGTGCCCACAGGAGAAGCTAAAGGCCATTTCCAACCCCTACACTGCTGTCCATTGGACACCTTCCCCTCCCCCCGGCTTACCAAAGCCCTCGTACTGGTTAGCTGAGCAGGATACCACCACCAGAGCAACCATGTTTGCTTGGTTGTCTCTCCCCAAAACTAAGGAGTGCCCAAAAGCATGCATAGCCCCAACCTAATATCATCCAAAAACAAGTCATTTCCAGCATCTGACAGATGTACCCCATCCACCCAGTAGAGCTCCTGAAGACTATGCTTTATTCCACCATGCCTGATGATGACTCCGCCTAAGGATGTAATCCACTTACCCACTTCCTTATTTATCTTCCTGCACACCCTCTTTATTTTAGAAGGATTCCTTGCATCCCTCCAAACCCTCCTCTCAATTATGTCAGACCGCACAAGTATGATACCCAGGCAATGCTCTAAAATTGCCCAAAGAACATTCTTGATATTGGTAACAAGGCCAATCCTGGTTCTATAAACTAAATCATTACCACCCAAGTTAAGGACAAGAACATCCAAAGCATCCCCTTCCCATAAGGCCCTGATAAAGATTGGCATAAGATCAGCATAAGCTGGGCCCAGCGCATGCCAGATCTGCCTATCCAGTCCACCTGAGCCTATCCAATCCACCTTAGACTAAGACCTAATTGAGCCCCAAGTGAAGTCGCAGCAGCTCTCTTATAAGCCGAAGAGATTAAACTGTGCCCAACGATGCCAGTTCTCAAGTTCCGTCCATCTCTTATTCTTACTGTAAGGAAAAAAAAAAAACCAATCAAGCTCCGACCCCATTATTTATTTATTTATTTATTTATTTGTTTATTTGTAAAATCCCACTGCTCTTGCTCCAAGCAACCCAGAATGGATTACAAAATTAAAACACAAACCATAAAATACAATAAAATACAATAACAAGAGAAGGCACAAAGCCCAAACCACCCCCCACCCCATCCCACCCTACACCCCATCTCCCTCGCCAAAAGCCAGTCAGAACATCCAGGTTTTACAAATACAATGGATGGAAGGAAGGAAGATCCAGGGCCACTCAGGCCTCCACCAGGAGGGATTTCCAGAGGCTAGATGTGGCCATCAAGAATGCCTTCTCCATAGTGGTCTCCCGGGTCACATGGGGGACAATGAGAAGGGCACCCCCACTGGACCGCAGAGACCACTCCAGAGCATGGAGAGCGAGGTGGTCCCGCAGGTAAGTCAGACCCAGGTCATATAGGGATTTATAGGTTAAAAACAATACCTTGAACTGGGCCAGGAAGACTATAGGCAGCCAGTGCAGATCCCGGACCACCGATGTAATGTTCTCATGGCAAATCGTCCCATAAGAAGATGGGTCAAAACATTCTGCACTAGCTGCAGTCTCCAGATCATCAACATAGGTAGCCCCACATAGAGTGCATTGCAATAGTCCAATCTCGAGGTAATGAAAGCATGGATGATGGTGGCCAGGTCACTATCTGAAACATATGGTCAAAGCCGTCGCACCAGATGTAACTGGCAAAACACACTCCTCACCACAGCCCCCACCTGGAGATCCAGGTAGAGCTGCAGATCGAGGAGCATGCCGAGACTATGGACCTGGGATACCAGCGGAGGGCGGACCTCATCAATGATGGGAACCATCACATCCACTGCCTTTCCCACCACCATCACCTTCATCTTGTCAGGATTCAGCTTCAGTCAGCTCATCCTCATCCAATCCCAAACAGCCTGCAGACATCGGGTAAGCACCGAGACTGCTGGATCTGAGTGAGATGAAAAAAAGAGTTAGAGTTGGGTGCCATCAGCATATTGATGACACCGCACCCCAAACTGTCTCACGACCTTGCCAAGTGACTGCATATACACATTGAATAAGAGCAGGGACACCACACTTGAGGTTCTGTGGAGAGGAGGAACAATCCCCAAGCACCACACTCTGAGTTCTCCCAGTCAGGAAGGAGCGGCACCAGTCAAGGATGATCCCGCCCACTCCAGCTCGATCCCACAAGCGAGTAACCAACATGTCATGGTCAACAGTACCAAAAGTCGTCGACCAAGACCACAAGTGCAGTCTCCATGCCATTGCCCAGATGAAAACTGGACTGAAAGGGTCCAGATAACCATTGTGGTGTAGATGCCCCTGCAACTGCTGGGCCATCACCCGCTCAATAACCTTCCATGAAAAAGGAAGGTTAGAGACCAGGTGATAACTGGAGAGGGAATCAACATCAAGTGATGATTTTTTGAGCAGAGGCTGTACCACCGCCCAACACTCTGTCCTCTTAAAGGGAGGCATTGATCGCCCCCGCCAGAAACAACTCCACCATCTCCCGGCTGGCCTTAACCAGCCAGGACGGTCATGGGTCATGTTCACAAAAGGTGGCCACTAATGTAGCCCCTAACAGCCCCCCCAACATCCCCCGCCCTGGTGGACAACACCAAATGAAATTGATCCCACGAAACTGGACAAGGCGGGGCTTCCACAACCTCTGGTTCACCCACTGCAATAAGTGCAGCATTAAAGTTGTGGTGAATCCAAGTGATTTTCTCTGCAAAATAAACACCAAACATGTTACAGTGGGCACTAGTTACCTCCAATTCTAGGCAGAGGGAGGGAGGACCAACCAACCCTCTCACAACCCGGAAAAGCTCTGCTGAATGAGATTTTGCAGAGGCTATATGGCATAGGCACATAAAGTGACTCTATGTTGACTCATTTTGCAGCTACAGCATAGGCACATAAAGTGACTCTATGTTGCAATCTGTCAGCTTCAGCACATGAACAGCATCACTGTCGTTCCAAATGCTGCCCTTCCTGCTTCAGCAACCTCAGGGCCTCTGTAAAGCATGGAGGTCTGAGGAGTCATAACTGAGGGAGCAGATGCCTCGGAGCTGTCCGGTCGATTGCCTCCAGCAGCCAGGTATTCCATAAAGCCACAAGGTCATTGAGCGGGCAGTCATCAAGATCAGTGGATAACTCCCCAAGAGCTTTCTGAAATCACTCGTGTTCCACTAATCACCAGAGGCGAACCATCCAAATTGATTCTATGCCCCCCCCGCCCTCCTGGGGGCAGACATTAACCAGGAGACATGCTCGTAGGAGGTACTGATCCATCCATGACAAGAGTTCTACTGACACCTCCCCCATCAACGAATCCCCCACCTCAAGGCCGGTGCAAAAAATCAGGTCCAGGTTATGCCCCCCATCATGCATTGGGCCGTTGACAATTTGGGACAGGCCCATGGTTGTCATGGAGGCCATGAACTCACGCTCTGCACCACTGAGACTAGTGTCAGCATATATACTGAAGTCCCCCAAGACTAATGTCTTCCTGGAGCGCAACACCACATCCGACACCAGCTCCGTCAGGGCACGTAGGGATGCTGCCGTACAGGTAGGTGCACGGTATACTAGAAGCACCCCTAATCTGTCCCCCGCCAAATCAAACAAAAGATGGAGGCCCCTTCCACTAATGTAGCTCCTATAGGCCCCAAATTTCCATCTACCAATACCCTGAATTGCATCCAGGCTGAGCCCAATCTCTGCTGCAGCTGTTGCAGTTCCTATAAGGAACTAATGTGAACCAAATTCCAAAGCATCTAACCCCAGAGCTGACAAACTCTTATGCATGGCCGAAACAAACTGAAATTACATAAGTCAAGAACCATCACCATGAACAAAGAAAGGACCCTCCCCAGGGCACCTAAAAGCCAAATACCTCAGTAGAGCCCATACCAAGCAGATCTCTGGCTCACCTGACAGCTGAAGACAAACCTGCTCCCCGTGGCTATATTGGTCAGTTTTAGACCATCTTATGTTGAACATGACTTCGCTAGCTCCAATGGTCACATCCAAAAACTCAAGCGCCCATCTAGATAGATAGCTACGCGACCTTGACACCATATCACTCACCCTTAAGCCCCCCCCCAAAGCCAAAAGAAAACCTGATCAAAACAAAGTTTCCTCGGTTCCTCCTCTGCACACACAGCATAGCACCAAATTAATTCCCCTCAAAATAGACAACGTAATGGGTTTTCAAAAATCCTGAGCCATCCCAAAATGCCTAGACAACCCCTCCAATGCTTTGCTGGTAATGAAACCCAAACAGGGGTCAGGAAAGTCAGCTACTTTTGAACAAAATGAAATTCCTGCCAGTTTTCCAGCAATCATGTCAGGTGAAAGACCTCTATTCCTAACAAAAACCATGAGCTGTAATACAGAGTTCTTGGAAATGAGACAAACAAACTGCCCAACCTTATCAACCACAAAGCACCTAAACTTCTCAAATACCTGTGTATAAGTTTTAAAAGTAGAGGACCATTCTGAACTCCAGGCACATGCTTTGCCTGAAACCTAATATTATTTTTCAAAGAATGCAATACAAATGACTGTACTAGGACCATAACTGTTTTTGATTTAGCAGACTGCATGTTCAGTATGTGCAGAACAGCCCAATTATCACACCAGAAGTGGACCCGCTTATCTTTAAAATGATTACGCCATATATGAACAGCAACTAATATTGGGAAAAAATTCCAAAAATGTAATATCTCTCAGCCAACCACTGCTCCTCCAAGCATCAGGCCATTTGGCACATCAGAGACCCCTAAAATAGACTCCAAAATCAATGCCCCAGGCCACATCTGAATTAATTTGAAAATCTGCTTCTAACACGAGTTTGGACTTCCATACTGATACCCCATTATATTTTGTCAAAAACCCTTCCCATAACTCCAGGTCACTCCTCATGCCAAGAGAAATCCTAACATGATGGTAAGGCTTCTGTAAGCCCACAGTGGCACTACGGAGTCAGGCACAAAAGACCCTATCAGGAGAAACCACCCTACAGGCGAAGTTTAAGTGCCCTATAATTGATAGAAACTCACGAAGTGTAACCTTTCGTTTAGAACAAACTACCTTAATCAAATCCAATAACCTGACCAACTTATCTACAGGAAACCTACACACGCCTGCCACAGAGTCTATATCAGTGCCCAAGTAAGTTAAACTCATGGTGGGACCCTCCGTTTTTTCCTCTGCTAGTGGGACACCCAACCTATTGGCAACTTCCCAAAAAGAAGCTAGCAGTAATGCACAGTGACTTGTTGCTGCTGTTCCAATCAGGAGAAAATCATCAAGATATTTTGTTATGAAAGGCGAATCTGACTGCCTCTTAACTTCCCAGGCTAAAAGAGAACTGAATTGTTCAAAAGTCGAGCATGAAATCGATCACCCCTTAGGCATCGCCTTGTCAAAATAAGAGGCTCCATCAAATTTGGAAGCCCAACAAGTCAAAATCCAAAGGGTCTGCCAGGAGCAACCTAAAAGCAGATTTTATATCACTCTTGGACATGATAGCTCCCCTTCCACATGCTCGAACCAAGGCAACAGCAGAATCAAATGTTGCATATCAAACAGATGATAATTCCAGATCAATCCCATCATTGACTAAACTACCCCTTGGAAAACACAGATGGTGAATTAACCTAAATTCACCAGGCGCCTTTTTATGAACCACTCCCAAAGGGGACAGCCTCAAATTAGGAGTAGGGAGATCCATGAAAGGGCCAGCAATCCAGCCTAAAGCCACTTCCTTTTTAATTTTCTTCCTCACCTCACCAAGACCGTTGTGGACTTCAAATTAACCACAACAGTGCGGCATCTATCACCCTCAAACGAAAACTGCATGCAAAACCTTAAAACAAATCAATCCTATCTGCAACCACAGGATAAAATCTTTACAAATCAGCTATAAACTCTTAAGTTAATTGACAAAGGAGCTTTTTGTCACAGATGTGGCAGAACCACTCCCTTGCCCCAGAGGACCATCTCCCCCTCTCTTGCCTTTTTGGTTTTTACAATTGGCTCCCCCATGCTGCCCCCCACAAAATTTGCATTTGTGCCAAAATTGACAGTTGGCACGAAAACACCTCCCATCATTATAACCACAACAAATGCCCTTCACTTCTGTCTAGTGGTTAAAAAAGGAAGGAGCTGCCCACTATCAGTCCGGAGACCAGACAGGGGGCAACATGGGCACATGCACTCAAGCCAAAGTCCTCATCGGCAATTTCTCAGTGCAAATAAGGATCTTCAGATGCCCTATTATGAAACTCCTCATCATACATGAGACAGACCACACACCCATAAACATTCCTAGTCCTATGAAATATCAAGATATTTTATTCAGGAAGGGGTACTCTGCGGGTAGACATCCACCACAACCCCAATAAATATGATGTAAGCTGCTAACCAATTGTCTCAGGTTTGCATAACTTTGGCCTTCTTCCTCATCTTATCCTTATCTAAATCTTCCTGAACAGTTTCCCTATTAAGCAAAGAGAAGATATCAATATATTCCCCTTTTAGGATTTTCTCCTTAGTTGTATGCAACAAACTGGAGCCCAATGGCCTCGAGACACTAGAGTAAGGAACCCATATGTGTCTCTGGCCTCAACAGTTTGAACCTGCTGCTGAAGTTTCCTTTGACCAATCAACTTGTCAGAAAGTTGTCAAACAACTGGACCAGATACTGGAAAACCAATACCCTGCTCCTGGTGAGCAAACCCCAAGCCTGAAGAGGATTACCAGACCTAAACAGCTGAGTCTCCCAATAAGCTCCAACACCTACCCCCCACAAACCTTACCTGCAACAAACGGATTTGGTGTCGCAGCAGAGATACCTAAGGGCACAGGGCTCTGCTGCAAAACTCAACTGCTCAAAGAAGGAGTTTGATTGACATTTGAGGAAATGGAGCCAGCTGATGAGAGAGCCTATACCCACACATGTAGGGCTCATTGAGCTTCCTGTGGGCACAGAAATCTGTCCTACCAAAACAGCAGCAGATGATAGGTACCTAATACTTGATGAACCCAGAACCTGAAAATGAGCTGACAAAGAAGCAGCATTAGAATAGGCTGGAAAAATAACACCACCAAACATGCTACCCACGGACTGACTACTACTACAAAAGGTAGAGCCCATAGAACTGGAAAGCATGAGGGGATCTGTAGAAGCCACCCCATGAGATGCCATAGAATGCCGGGGTTCAACCCCAAAATCAGGGGCAGGCAGAGACAAAGGGGTCGAGCCAGAACCCACAACCTGAGAAACGATGGAACTGGCTCGACCATGGTCTGAGTGGGGGGGCAACAACCCCTCAATAGGCTGGGCAATACTCCCACTCAAAGCAGCAGGTGTAAGCACAACCACCAAAGACCTTATGGCCAATATAACACTAGGCACAGGGGAATGCAGACACCTACGCCCTCATAAGTAGCATTGTCATGAACATCCCTGAGAAGAAGGGATAGTAACACCTAATATCACTGGGTCTGGACCCCCAGGTGAAGAAATAATGCCTGAAGGGACAAATCCATAACAAGCAGTCTGAGAAATCTCAGAAATGCATTGAATGGGAGCACTCCCTTGGAACACCAGTGCCGCAGAGAAGGAGTCAGTCACAGGCAAGCCAAATGGCCCCAAACCCCAAGCTGGCGGTTCATGTCTCCTAACCCAGTGGCCACAGAGTGCATGAGGACAATAAGCTCCTCACCAGTCTCTAAAGGGGTGACCTCGACATGACAACTCTGAGCCCTAACCCGACCAGCAAAATGGATCCATGAAAGACCATGGAAAGCCCCTTTTGCGGCTTTACTAGCACCCCTGCCTCCTTTACGGGGCATTGCAACTTGCAGGGGGGAGGGAGAGGGGGTTGACCAAAATCATTTCCAAAAGGATGCGGGGGAAAACCAAGGGGTGTGTGTAAAGTGGTGGCTTCCCAAAACAGGGTGTGTGTGTGTGTGTGTTATAAAATAGTGCTGGCTCTTCAGTGCCCCTCCCCAGCCACAGGGCAAACAGGGGGAGGTGGGGAAGCTGGTATGAAAACCCACCACCACCACAAAGCAACACACTGGGAATCCCAGCACCAACCACAAAACCCCCAAGCAAAATAGAGCCTCTTTTTGGTGGGGAGAGGGCACCAGAGTGGAAGACCACAGAAAAATGGCAACAGCTAAAGAACAACAGCTCCCCAAACCCCTCCTTACAAACAAGCAGAAGATCTTGAGGGAGAGCTGCTGTACTCCCGCTACCGCTGACCAACTGAGGAGAAGTTGGTGCATGTCAAAGACAGGCTCTTATTGGCTCGGGGATCTATGTGATCCCCGAGCTTCTCAGAAACTACTTGCCAGTTCAGAAGCAAGCTGGGGTGGACAGCTCTCCTCCTCCCCCAGTGGGCAGGAAGGGGAAGAAGGAATAGATCAACGTGCCTCCATCTCACAAACTCATCCACTCTCTTAATGGGGTGGAGCAAATTTCACGGGAATAAAATTGCTTGCAGTAATTTTTCAATTTTGGCTAAGCTATGAAGATCACAAAGTAATTCTTTTTGAACAATGAACATTTTGTAGTGTCTGTAGCAAAACAATTATTCCTTGACTTACGTACCGGGAATTGTGTTATTTTTTATTTTTTAAAAAACGTTTCCATATATTATTGTGAAATTAGAAACGGGTAGTAAATCTCAAATGTGTAACAGTATAGTGTATCTGTTCCTTTATTGATAAGTCCAGAATATTTAGATACACTAGTACAGAAATATTCTATAATTGTCTATTCTTATTTTATAATGAAGAAATAGCATGGGTGCAGTTTGAAGAATACCTGTCCAAGTAATTTCTTCTGTTTCAGAAATTTGAAACTCTAAGGAGCCTGCTGGATTGTGACATACCTGCCTCGCTGCTGCTGCTGCGGGGGGCTCGTGGTGCACTGCCGCTGGCAGGGGGGGTCCTGGTCCTCCGCCACTGTTGCCGCTGCTGCCTCCACTGCTGCCATCATCACCTGCAGAGGGAAGAACAAACTGTGAGTTGGGGGACAGGGGGGAATGCAGAGGTCAGCCATGTGGGCTGACCTGTCCCCTCCCCCCCACCCAGAAGTAGCTGGGGGCTTAAAGCCCCGTGTCCAGCAGCTGAGCATGTATCACAGAAACTTGGCTGGATGATCTGGCTGGTCAAATCTTGGCGGATCTTGTTCCAGCCAGGTATGCTGTGCAGCATCAGCCCCGCACAGGCGGCTGGGGAGGTGGTGTAGCTATTGTTTTTAGGGAGGACTGGCCTGTTAGGAGGTATCCAGTTCAGGAGATTATGGGTGTAGAGGTCCTGCATGTGGTGTTCGATTTGGCTGGGGGCAAGCTAGGGGTGCTGCTGGTATACCGGGCCCCTTCCTGCCCGGCGGCATCCCTTACCGCTCTAGCAGAGCTTGCCTCGGAAGTGGGGTTGGGCTCCCCCAGGACTTTGGTTCTGGGGGACTTCAACATCCACGCCGATGCCGGCCTTGTTGGGGTGGAGCAAGAGTTCATGGCCGCCATGGCAACCATGAACTTGCCCCAGGAGGTTATCTGCTCGACCCACGTGGGGGGACATATCCTCGACCTGATCTTCGGTTCTGGCCTTGAGGCGGGGGGTCTGGTTGTGGGGGAGGTTACAGCAGTGCCCTTGTCGTGGACGGACCATTATCTCCTTCAGGCTGGTCTTCTAGCACACCCCCTCCAGAAGGGGAAGGGGCCACTTAGGATGGTCCGCCCTCGGAGGCTGATGGAACCCCAGTGGTTCCAAGAGGTCTTGAGGGAGTTAACCCTGGACGTGGATAGCCACTCTGTGGATGAGCTGGTTCAGCATTGGAACAACTTGCTGGAGGAGACCATTGACAGGGTGGCTCCGAGACGCCTTCTGCCTTGGTCTCCTCACCGCAGGGCTCCTTGGTTTACTGAGGGACTGTGGTGTATGAAGCGTGTAGGCAGGAGGCTAGAGCGACGCTGTCGTCGGACTCGATCTGACTCCGACCGTCTTCTCCATAGGGCCCATTTGTGGTCCTATGTTGAGGCTGTGAGGAAGGCGAGGAAGGAGTTCCTTGCTGTCCTCATAGTGTCTGCGAAGTCACGCCCGGCGGAGCTGTTTCGGGTGGTGTGGGGGCTGGTCAGTCTGGCCTCCCTCCGCCTTGATGGGGACTTGTCCCAGGCCCGCTGTGAGGAGTTTGTCAACTACTTAGCAGACAAGATTGCTCGGATTCAGACCGACTTTGATGCTTGATTAATGGCAGTAGGAGAAGAGCGTGGGGGGACAGAGGTCCCGTCTGGTCCAGCTTCGTGGGGAGAGTTTCAGGAAGTGACGCCGGCTGATGCGGTGGGTGTCCTGGTGTCTGTGAGGGCCACGTGTTGTGAACTTAATCCGTGCCCGTCCTGGTTAATGAAAGCTTCCAGGGAGACATTGGGGACGGTGCTGGTGAGGGTAGTGAATGCGTCCTTTCGGCAGGGGAGGTTGCCGCCCTGCCTTAAAGAGGCTATGGTCCGCCCCCTGCTGAAAAAACCATCTTTGGATGTGGATGCGCTCGCCAGCTACTGACCTGTCTCTAACCTTCCCTTTTTAGGGAAGGTTATTGAGCGGG
>QEPC01007812.1:180160-194562 GCA_003113815.1 Sphenodon punctatus
CACGTCCCAGAGCGGCTCCTGTGGTCCGCCGGGGGAGGGGTGTTTTAGTTCCCCCACCTACCTGGATTTTTATATTGTATCTTAGTCCTGTTTTAATGTTTTATAATATTTATGATAATTTTATTTGATTTTATTGTATTTTAATGTTCTGGAAGCCGCCCCGAGCTGCATGGCAGGAGGGGCAGGGTAAAAATCTCTGAAAATAAATAAAATAAATAAATAATTTGTGTAGTCTAACAAAACTCAGAGATGGAGACAAAGTAATTTAGATGATAACTTTTATTTGGATCAACATCTGTTGGGGAGAGTATGCAAGCTTTGTTCCCTTCTTCAGACAAGAAAGAAATCATTAAAAGCATATTTGCATGAGGAAGGAATATGTATGGTCACAAACTCCCCATACTCTCACCAATAGAAGTTGGTCCAATAAAAGGTGTCATGGGACCAACAAAGAAACCACACACTCTTGAAAACAAAATTCAGGGCTGTGTAGAGAGTATATTTCTATCTTTGACACCTGTCTCTTTTCACCTGTTTTTTGCAATTCTTTCCATCCTCAGATATAATTTGCTGTAGGTGAAAGTAATACAGTTGAAAATATTTCTAAACTATCTGAAATTTTGAGCTGTTAAGCTGTTTGGTCTATTAGCTACTAACCTGAAATCTAAAGTGGTTGATTAAGGGAGTTGTTCCATTCTGCTTCAGATGAGGTGTAATCTTCTGGGATAAGACAGGAGTGAAATCTATGATATTAGAATTTTTCTAGGTAAAACCTGGAATTTTTAACATCAGTTTATTTATTTATGAACTTT
This sequence comes from Sphenodon punctatus, assembly GCA_003113815.1. Classification (NCBI taxonomy): domain Eukaryota; kingdom Metazoa; phylum Chordata; class Lepidosauria; order Sphenodontia; family Sphenodontidae; genus Sphenodon; species Sphenodon punctatus. Next base: position 180,973 of record QEPC01007812.1, read on the forward strand.
TAAATACAAATGTCTAAAAAAAAAAATCCCTTAGCTTTTTGAACCTCAAAAAAGTTTGAGTTATGCATTAGCTTTTTTCTTTGGCTGAAACTGATCAGTTCAGTCATAATAACAATAAAGTATGTTGATTACTGAAAATGCAAAGTTTTAATACTTGAGAAAAAGATTTCTTAGCTGTTCTCCCTCCTATAACAATGATCAGAAACAGGTTCCTGTGCTAGTACCTTGTTCCTTTTCCTTGAATCCCAATGCTAATTGTAATATTAGACTCAAACTTAAGCAATTGGACTTGTTTACTTTGTGCTTGATGTCAGCACCAACCAATAAAGGTGTCTTTAAGTAAAATATTATCTAACCTAACCACTGGAGAATTATTCTACACCTTAGCTTCTTTCCAGGCATAAATAATCCAACAGAGCATTTTACATCATCAGACTATCTCCAAGGTAGCAGAAATTCATCAGCAATAATAGCATTGATGAATGCCTGGAGGCTGGCCATTTTATTTTGCAGTCCCAATGAAGTAACTGGGAGTTTCCAATCAAAGTCCTTCTTTTTCATAACCAGCAAAATAAAACCAGTAACATTTTTGCATTACCATGCTCTATCTGAGTTTAAGAAAATGTTTTGGGTGCAGTCCTTTAATGGTTACCCAGGTGTGTCACAGCTTCAATATCCTGCTTTTTCTGACAGACATTTAATTCCTCCTCCAGATGCTCAGGTTTACAGTCCATAGCTGTTTTCACACGGATGCCTCCCACCCATCTATACCCATTGGATGGGTGGGTGAGCGTTCATATGAACAGGGCCAGGTTGGTGTGCACACTCCCTTGACCCACTCATCAACACGCATCTACATCCACAGAACAGCCGGGAAGGAGCTGGGATGCTCTGTGGGTGGATATGGGTGTTCAACACCCAACCATCTGTGTGACTGGGGAAGCAAACCCACTCACAGGAAGGGTCCACTGAAACCATCAAGAGACAGCTAGAGAGGCATCACAGGATCCTGAAAGCAGACACACCCACTGGGAGCCCTTAAAGGAGAAGCAAGCGAGGACATAGGTGCGCTAGGTCTCAACATGTCAGGCAGAAAAGCCCGGATAAGACAAAGGGAGTCAGTGCCATGCTATGCACCGGAAAGGCCAGGGTAATCCGAGGGACCCTGAGGGAGGAGGACCTAGGCCTCCGGGGAGGGAGGGGGCAGGATGTCTACTGACAGCTCTCTCATTCTGACACAGGAAAGGGCGCAATGCAGCACCGGCTGCACCTTCACCCCCAGCAATGCGGCCCAGGGAGGAGAATGCCTCCAAACAGATATGTAAGACAGGGGAACCCTACCCACACAGGGGAGGGCACAGACAAGCCCTGAAGAACTGGCCACGATGGTCACTGGCTGTTGGGACCTGGGATGCACCCTGGGAGGATGGTCACCCTGCTATAACATCCAAGGAGGGGTAGGAGCACACCACAGGGGATCCCCACCAGCTACCAGGAAGCTAAAGACCATACAGGTATGGATACAAGTGGCCCAAGAACCCATCTGGGGGGTCCAGTACAGAGGGTATTGGTACAGAGCAGGAGGCCAGCCACAGGACGGTATGAAGGAGAGGGATGGGATGGCACCCTGTAGAACCCCAGGACCTGCCTTGGAGGGAACTGAGTGGTGTTAGATTGCAGGGCTGTCCAGCTCCCCATGTCAGCGAGTCATCCATCACCATACCATTACCTGGTGGGTGGTGATGGAATGGTGATGGAATGGCACTGGACACTGGCAGCTGTCTTCCCAGTTACCTAATACAACTCAATGCCCTCAGAGCCAGGTCATGGGCTTCTACAGGGTGACATACCATGTTCTCAGTGTGCAGATGGACTGGGCTAAGGGAGCATAGTCACACCACCAGGACCAGCCGAGCCCCAGTAGTAGTGGAACAACAACATTGGTTGCACAGAACGTCAAGGGCACAGGGTAGTAGGATGCAGCAATGGGGAACACTGCCATGACAGGAGAGATTGGGGAGCAAATGTGATGCAACACCCACTGACTGACCATGGGGGGCAGTCAGGGCACACAACTCACAAGACAAAGGCAGGTATGGGGGCATACAACAGAACTGTGTTGAAGTAAGGTATACAGAGGTACTGGACAGTTGGAAAAGAGCCTTCAACAGGCAAGGTTCAATTCTTTGACAGTTGGGCTACGATGCACCTGCAAAGGGTGTCCCCGTTCTCCTCAGAGATCCACCTGAAGGCCCCACCCTGTACATGCTGGTACAGGGGCACAGTGCTAGTTCTCTGGCACTTCCTGTTGAGATAGTCAATCTTGCTGTGGGGAGGGCGGAAGATCAGGATGGGCACGCTGTCAATAGCACCTATGCAGTGGGGGAACCCATAGCCTCAAAGGCACGAATAACCGCCTCTGGGTCCTGCAGCTGGATGACCTGCTTAAGTAGCACATCCACAAGGGGTTCGCAGACATCATGCAGGGCCCTGTTCATGGTCGAAGCCACCACACCGAATAGTTCTGCAATGCTCCTGCAGGAGTCGGGGTTGGCCAGGCGCCACACTGCTATTGCCATCCACATCCCAGGAGCAATAGAGTCGTGCATATTGGTGGACCGCCTCCTGAGGTGGGGGGCAAGGATGTCTGCTACCCCGCTCAGAAAGGAGCTGGTCATCTGGAAGTGGGATGTCCATTCCTTGTTGGTCCACGTGGCGAGTATGGTCTCCCACCAGTAAATGCTCCATGACCACATCCAACGCAGCCTTCACGTAGGTAGGGTCACCTGACGGCCATAGACATTCAGGGGCAACCTGAAGAGGATGAGGCTGATATGCTGCAATGCTGCTGTCCCCGCTATTACTAGGCATCTAGCCTGCATCCTCTTGCCCATCGCACCATTGCTACTTGGTGCAGGTCTGCTGCCTGTCTCCAGTGGCGCCCATAGGTATATCTTTGGTGGGCAGGGAGAAGCAGGGTGACCCGCCAATCATACACCTGATCCAGGAGTTTGAAGCATGCCTCCAGGATGGCGAGAAGGTCTACAATGGGCATCATGCTTCCACCACCGTGCCCATGCCTCGTGCACCGCACCCTGTGACCACTCACCAGGCCCCAACCAGCAAACACACCCTGTGAACACAAAACCTGAGCCAACAACCCCAGCAGTTGATCACACTCCTTGCACCACCCTCTCATCCGCAGGCAGCACAGCATGCTATTACCACAGCTCCCCCGCCCACACCACAGTGTTACGCGCTCTCACGCCTCGATAACCCTCTGTAAATGCTCCATGCCTCTCACATCACTCGCTCACCAATGCACCTCACTACCACAACACACATGCAATGCTTGCTCTCCTAACACAACCCCAACCTCGCTCACAGTGGAAAACAAAAATGAAACAATAATGAAAACAAAAATGCTCGATAATGAACAAATAATCTAAATAACGAAAAATAAAAATAAAAAGGGTCCCTGGTGCACAACCCTACTGGAACTTTCTCTTACAATAACTCTTAGAGAAATGAATCTACAGTCAGAAGAAGAGGGAATGGGAAAACATCTGGAACTTACCTTTAAAATAACACTGAGCGTAGTAGCTAATGCATAAGGATAGCAAGTAGTAATATTAAGATATATGGCCTTGTTCTTTCTCTATCAAAATATTGATTCCCGAGCAGTTTACAAATGGTATAACAGCAGCGAACTTTTATTGACAAAAGCAAAGCAATTCCAAGCTGAGTGTTACTCACACTTGTTCACCTTGCTAGAACAGGAATCTCAAGCCAATTGGTAGTCTAAAAGAGACTGTCGTCTACACTATTATGGGTCTCGTAAAGGTTAAAGTGTTGATGTTAAATTGAAACTTCCTGAGAAACAGAAATACGAGATGGGAATGACCAATATTTGGAAAAAACAGTTTGCTTGTAAGTGAAAGATATAAACTGTAGAGGGTGGACATATTATCCCTGGAGTAACCAGTAGTGCATAACCTAGAGGTAGATTTAACAATATAATTCCATACTGTCATTTGTCCAAATCCATTGGATTTGAAATATTTCAGAAACCTATATTTTAATTCTGCTCCACAGTCATATAAACAAAAAGATAATGTAAACATGAATTAATATTATTTATTCATTTGAATTTCTACCTCATCCTTCCCCAAAGACTCAGAGTGGCTTACATCATAACAACACTAAATAGAATAAAAATATAATACAACTCCCTTTTTAAAAAATCCTTTAAAAGCACCCTCATCTGTAAACCCACCAATGCTAACTCCTAATCCCACCTGCCAAATGCTTTGCAAAAAATAAAAAGTTTTACACTGCCTCTGGAATACATCCAGGCTTGGGTTCTGACAGACCCCTGACAGAAGGGAGTTCCATAATACTTGGGCAGTAACTGAAAATGCCCCTGTGTAGGCCATGGTCATACAGGCAAGATAGGCAGGTGGAATCCACAAGAGAGTGCTCCTGACTGAGCACAGTTGAATATGGTAGGACAGGCAATATTTCAGATATGTGGGTCCCAGGTCATTTAGGGCAAAACTAGTATCTTAATTGTGCCTGGAAAGCTATACGAAGCCAACACTGATCACAGGTGTAATGTGCTCATGGCGATCCCCTCCCCTGAAAGGAGCAAGGCCTTTGTGTTCTGCACCAGCTGCAGTTTCCAAACAGTTATGAAGGGCTACCCCATGTAGAGCACATTACAGTAATCTATCCTAGAAATTATGAATGCATAGATGATAATTAGGGCTGAACCGAATAGTAGAAAAACTATTTGTGAGTATTTCTGAGTAGCAAAGTACCGGCTCTGAGTTTTCAGGAGCTACTCAGTAATACTGTTGAATACTTGGTATGCTCAGTATTCAATAAAATATTTGATACTTGGTTAAAAAAAAAGTGCTTTGTTGAGTATTTTACCGAGTCCTCTATGTGGCAGGAAAGGGGCAGGGGCAACAAACTTACTGAGAGGACTGGACATGCCGGTGGAGTCAACGTGGATCTGGCTCGCCATCTGCCACCACCAGTGAGGTCCTCCCCAAGCACTGTGACCCTGGTGAGGTGCCCCAGCACTGTATGTATCTGGGTTGCAGGCTGGGAGATCTGACCACCATCTTTTACCGACACACCGCAAGAGGCAGGACACCAAATATTGGGTTTTAAATGGCCGCACTGTTTATTAAACTAAATGATGTAATTATAATTAGGTGGGGGGGAATCGCCTAGAGCGATGTGGGTCCAGTAATTGGGCTTATGCTAACACAAACAACTCAGGGGTGGTTTCGATGCATCCTCAATTACCACCCCTCTAAACTACACAACGTCTCCCCTTCGTCGTGGCACTTGCCATGTGTGAAGGGTACCAGTCTCCTTCCAGAGTCGAGTAAGGAGGAATGGGCCTGCAGGCGGGGGACCATACCTGTCCCTAACACCCTCGCTGACTCCCCTCGGAAGTATTCCACCCCACCGGTTGCCATACCCCTGCCTTTCCGGTGGGTGTGGTCTCCCCATCTCTTAAGTTGTGCCTCGTGCTTTATCCAACTCTAATCTAAGCTTTAACCCTCAGTACTGGATCCCTGCCAGAGTGCAAAAATTGAAAGCAGGCACAACACACCCTTGAAACTTGACCCTTCTTCACCCTTGGGAAGAACCAATTGTACCAATTACCAAGCACTTTGAGGAAGGCGAAAAATATGGGAAACCTGTTCTCATGGCCCAATTAGGGTTCCTGTAAAATTCCTTCCTGGCCCCACAATGGTGACCGTCAAGCGTTCACAGCGCTTAGGGGAGGAAGGGTGGACGGGTGCTGCTGCTGTGTTAACCCTCCACCCCACAACTGTGGCTGGAGCTGTGTGAGTCTCAAGTTCGCTCTACCCAAACTGTGTTGCTGCCCTTGTGGGCCCCTCTCAGCCGATCACTGCCATCGTGGCTGCCTAGCAACCCCGGTAGGGCTCTAATCTTCCTGCGCTGCAGCATGGCCATTTTCCCACCCTGGGGCCTGCATCCCCGGCAACACTGCAAATCTTCCCACCATGTCCCACCTCCTGGTCAAAGTGGGCGTGGCAAATAGCCCACCACCCCCAACCCGGGGGGGGGGAGGGTGGAGGCAATTCTCTGAGAGCATGCTATAAATAAAGTGTGGCCTGATGTACCCTCAGTATCACCCTGATTCTTTCTTAACTATGCTAGGTTATTCTCACCCCAGCCGTCTGACTGGTTGAGAAGGCATCATATCCTTGTAGCAACCTGAAGCAGGAGAGGAGGCGTTGGCCTACCTGGCATCACCCCTGTCCTCAGGAAGGTTGCTCAACCCTCTCTCCTGGGCCTTGGGTGGAGGGGGGAACCTGGCCACCCCTGCTCTTGGTTTCCCCCCTTAGCCCCATCTCTTAAGGAAATGTCTTCCATAATCTTCTACTAATAGGTTTAACGGCCTAACTCGGACCCCTGGCAAAGAGACTGATGGATAGAAAAACAATTTCCCCAATATATTTCAGTCAATTTCTCTGTACCGGCACTGTGAGGAAGGCGAAAACCTACCAACCAGGGGCCAACTGTGGTTTAGCAGAAAACATTTGTTCCCAACCCCCATAAAGAGTGACCAGCATGCCCCACAGTGTTAAGTCATAGGGTGGGTAGGCGTGTCTGCCTCTCAGCTTTACCAAGGGTGAACTGGTGTGTTTGCCCTTGGTCTCAAAATGGCGCCTGCAGATCTTGCAAGGCAAGATCTGGTGTTTCATGCCTTTCCAGGTTGCCTTGGTAACCTGTCAGTGCTGCTGCTGAAAAGCAGCCACAGTCTTGCATCCTTACTTAAAGCAGGGGGCAGGGTCAAATCCCACCACCACCCCCAGACCATGGCCATGATGCAGTCATTTTCTTGGGGGGAGAGAGGGATTCGTTTTTTTTCCCCCCACACATTTGTTCTTTCACACATAACAGTCCATTTGTTCTTTCACACACAACAGTCCATACCATTCCCTCTTTCTCTCACTAGTGATCTGATTCCCCTGACTGAATAGGGTCTATACTGAATCTCCTCAAGGAGCTTGTGGACACCAATTTGAGTAGGCCCCCTGACTGACACATTCACTGTCAGGGAGATTTTTTCACGTTTTTCAGGATTGAAGCCTGAATAAATGTAGTATCAGGGCTGGACAGGCATTAAATCCAGGCAAATCTCATCCTTATAAAATTTTCAAGTCAATAATACATATAGGAAAGATAGGAGAAATGGCACATTGTCATTCCCCAGTCAATCAGATCTAATGCACATTGCACACCTGCCAACACCTCTAAAAAATTTTTTTTTAAAATAAGAGTAGGTATTCCCTCTTTGCTCTTGTACAGGGCATCTGCCCTTTGGCTACACAGGAATCATCCTATTAGACTTAATGTTCATGCACAGGATGCCAGATGCATGACTGTGGTGGATATCCTACAAATGTACAGCGTGCTAGGCCCTTACTGGGTGTTAACACACAGCTTGGGAGCCTGCCAGCCCCTGGAGCTGCTTTGTGCCCCCCCACCCACAGCTGCCTCCCGCAGACCCTGCTAGAACCCCAGTAGATGGGCCAGACGTTTCCCTGGCTGTGGTCTGCCAATGCACCATCCTCCCTCATCTACCATAGAGTTGTGGTTGCTCCCATGACTGCGCTAGGCTCTGGATCAGCCCCTGTGGTTAACTGGGGGTGCCTTTTTCAAAGTTCCCCCAAGTGTTCCAGGGGGCTACTATGGAGAGGGCCTTCTCGGTGGCCACACCAAGGCTGTGGTATGTCTTCCCAGCAGAGGCATGGTTGGCCCCAGATCTCCCCTCTTTTAGATGATCTTGTAAGACCTTGGTGTTCCTTAAGGCTTTCTGAGAGTGAGACGGATTGGGTGGATTGGTTTTGAGGGCTAGGGTGGGAGAGTTTTTGTTTTATGTTTATATTCTTATGACTTTCCCCTTAAATTAGTTTTATACTTGTATTTTATGTTTTATATTTCTGTTTTAAATCGTAAGCGGCTCCGAGCTGCTTTGCAGAAGGGGTGGGGTACAAAATTGTATAATAAATAAAACATTAAATAAATAAATAAAATAGGCTGATACCGTGACTTTAAGGTGGTGAATGTGGCTCACCTCAAGAGACAGGAGGCGGCCTCGGAGCAGCACGTTGCCCCAGTTCAGGCCAGGTTGTCCTGTATGGCGTGCTCCACATTTCATGGGAGAACACCATGCAGGTCCTACCTGGGGCGAATATCTAGTCGACGCCCTGCACATGAACAGGAAACTCAGGGCATAAGGGGGGCCAATGTGGGGCCCCATCACCCAGTATGTATGCACAAGGCACCTGTCCACACCCTGTAAAAGGAGATAGGGAACCAGTCTTCCAACCAACAGAGCAGAAGACAGGCTCGTTAAATTGAAATATGTTAGTTAGAGTGGTAGAGTTGGCATCTCTGGACTAGTTTTGCATTAACTGGCTACAGGCTGGATGATTAACCGTAACCTAATCCCTGCATTCCTAAACATGGGATTCAGTCCAGAGACTCGATCCACCTCACTTTCCCCACAAGGGAAAATTAACATAATGGGATTCTACGGCTAATGAAAAAGTCTGTATCAAGAAATTTTATGGAACTGACATGACTATTTGAGTCTTTTCTTCAATTATCTTCTTCAATTAAGTGTGTAGGATAATCCAAATCAGGAATGTTGCATTTTATTTAGGTTTGGTGGTGGTTCCTCGTCTCCATGAAATTTTAAAATATCTTCCACTTCAAATTAAAAAAACAAACACATCTGAAAGGAAAAAAAAGATTACTGAAACCAGGCCAGTATCTTAATTCTTGCAGTCATTAAAATCCACCCTTAGAGTTCCCTATCCCTTTTTAAATGACATGCAAGCACACTTTTGCCTGGAATTCTCCTAAATCAGAGTTCAAAAATAAACCCAAACTTAGGCTCCTACTTAACCACATTTTAAATTTGTGTGTCAGGTTCCCAAAAGAGAGAATGTTATAAGAAGTGATGTATAATGATTTCTTTCTCCCTATGAGACTCATGTACTTTCAAAAACAGTCCACTGGAATAATGGGAGGCTCTTTCTCTACTGAGCTAAGGGACATTCAGAAGTCACGCTTCAAGAAGGAATGTGATTTTAATGGAGCCCCTTTCCCATCAAGTAACTTCTAAATGCAGTAGTTCCTTCTTCAATTTAAATATGCTGTTATTTTACTTTGGCAATTGTGCGGCTCAACTCATTACCGTTTGACCGTGAAAACTATGATAGACAATGCTCGTAGTGATGAAGTAATTTGTAAAAAGCTATTTAAAGAATTTGAAAGATCAAACTGACAGTGGTCACAGCAGGTGAAACTTCTCTCTTTAAAGCTTAGCAAAGCTACCAAGGTAAAATTTATTTTTTGTTTTCTTTTGGAAAAGGTGGTATTCTGATGAAAGTGTACATACTGTTTTGTCAAGCAGAGGAATAGATATACAACTTTAAATATTTTGACATCATGAATTTTATTGTTGATGCATGGGTCAACACTTAAAAACATACTAGCCTGTTGTTTTTTATTAGCCTTTGTTAACAGCATTGAATAGACTCAGTTTTACAGTTTCTCTTTTTATATAAAACTCTTTGTAAAGTTCTTCTAGTAAATCATTTATAAATGCATCATAGAACTATAGAATTAAATATTTCTACCTTGTTTGCTTACAGGGTTTGGTGCTTCCTAACTATTGCTTATAAAATGAAGTATCTGTAATAACATCCTAGATAACCTAGGCTAAAATATGACTTGGTCAGGGAATTAACTACCATGGAGCATGGAGTCTCAGTTAAGCCTGGGCCCCAGACTCCGGGGATGATGGAGGAGGGGGGTGTTGGAAGTGACCTGAGTACTGCTTGGACTTTTTCAATGTGGATAGGGACAGAGTGCTAGACCCATTTCCTCCCACCCAGGTAAGTCCTGACACCTTGTGTTTAGGAGATCCCATATAGGCCACTTTTACATGGATGCCACACCCTTGTCTCTCCCCTCCGCCCCAGGTGTACAGGTAGGTGTGTGGTGGTGAGGGGCATCCATGTAAACGTCACAGCGGTGGGTGGGGGGGATGCATGGCTGTGTGAAGAGCATGAATGGTGGGTGGAGGTAGGTGTACGCTACTGGAGTACACACACCTCCACCCATCACCTACCCATCACTCACCCATGGAACCATCTGCCAAAATGGAGAAGGTTACGTGGGTGGAGGTGGGTGTATGTCTGTGGGAAAGTACACACACCTACCTCCACCCACCACGGCAGCACACATATCCCCCCCCTGCCCCGCTGCCTGTGTAAAAAGTGCCATAGTCAGTTGGCTTGTGTAAATCCATGGGAAATTTTGTGATACCATGTTGAGTGGAATGCAAAAATTTCCCAAAAAATGTGTAGAATCCGATTATCAATGGTGGACATCTGGGAAATTCTCCAGAGGGTTGCTAAATCATCCCTAACTGAAAACAAGAGTATATATTAGGGCTGTAACGTGGTCTTCAGAAATCATCGAAGATTAAAGTATTCAGTTCGGAAAGCTCAAAGTTCCAGAGAGACCAAGGCCATTATTCAGAAAATTTCAGAAATTTCAGAAACCGCTGCACACGTGGGCTGTTAGACAGTTGAGCTTCTTCTGGAAATGAAACATAGTGCCATATTTGGTAGGAGGAGGGTATGGAAGGGGACAGTTGAGTGATGGTAAGTCAGATGGCAAGCTTTTGATTGGCTGGCAGGTCAAAATAAAAGTGGCTGCAGTCATTTTGTCCATTCTCTTTGGTGAATTTGCCGGTGTGCTAAAGTGCTTCTGGATCTGTAAGTAATCGTTTGGGAGGGGACGGGTTCCTGGCCTGGTATGATTTGGCCTGTCCTGTCCATAGGGTCAATGCTGAGGGATGGGGTTTATGTTTACCTTTACCATGCTATGCTGTTTTTAAAAATAATAATAATTGGGTTCCACATTGCTTCCAGATCTGCCTGCTACTTGGTTGGCACTTGGAAGAATGCGGCCAGAGGGATCTCTCAGTCTGGATCCACTTTTGTCTGTTCTGTTCAAGTTACCAGTGCCACAGTACCAATGCCATGCCAACACGGTACCCTGGGTGGGGGTGGTGAATGTCTGTTTTCTTAATTTTGTGAATGGTGGGGCCTGGGATTGCGGGCTTTGGTGAGATTTGTTTCTCCATGCAGTTGTAGACTGTTTCGTGTGGTTGTGTGTGTTGTCTTGGCTGTGGCATGGCACAAGAGAGCCTAATTGTACATTGTAACTTCTACTGTTCTGTCAGCTGCTTGGCACCACGAGACCAGACTGGGTTGTCTCTCCCTGACTCCACTTCCTTTTTCCTGGTCTGTTAAAGTTACCAGTGCCACAGTACCAATACCAAATAAAGAGGATGCCCCTGGGATTTTTTTTTTGTTTTTTGTTTTTAAAAAATACTTATTTTATTGCTTAATCATGTATATTACATACCTTAACTGCTGACCCTTACAAACATCAAAGAATGTTTTTTTCTCATCAGGGATGGGTCAGGGTTGGGTCAGGAAATACAGAATTAAACAAAACCAACTAGCAATTAGGTGTAGGCATTGAACAGAGAGAGACCATAACTTATGTTACGCATTTAAGTCTCAGCTATTTCCCTTCTCAGTAGTAAGATCTAAAATTGATAATCAAAAAGGGTTTGAAGTTCCAGGCTGTTCATCTTTGATCCTTCCATTTCTTCTGTGATTGGAGACCACATGGCTTTAAAGACAGATAGTTTATCTTGTAGACATGCATGTAACTTTTCCATCGTAAATGTAAGCCAAATCCTATTTGTCCATTCCTCAAATGAAAGTTCCTCTTCAATTTCCAATGCTTGGCTATGATGTTCAAAGCTGCTAGAAAAAGTATTTTGCATGACTCTTGACGTCTTTGGAGGCTCTTTGACTCTGAATACAATCCCAATAAGACTATCTCTGGTTTATACGGGATCACCATCCCAGCAACCTTGTTTGCTATCTGCCAGATCTTTTGCCATAGGGCTTGAACTTTGCAGCAGCACCATCAGCAATGTTTGTAATCCCCCACCTCTCCACACCCCTTCCAACAGAGAGCCGTTCCCCCTGGGTCACAAGTATTTCAAACTTGAGGGCGTCAGGTAGTACCTGGTAGTTACCTTAATCTGGGTTTCTCTAACCTCTAGGGAGGAGGCACAGCTATGCATGTAACGCCATACCGTTGGTTTTTTCTTATCATCAAAACATATTTTCAGATCTGCACCCCACTTTTCTATATAGGAGGCAGGTTTTGTGTAAAATAATTTTTTTAACTCTTTATAAATCCTGCCCATTCTACCAGCACACTTGCTGCGATTAAAAAGAATTATTTCTAATTTATTTGACTCCTTACTATATCCCTTTCCCCATGTTGGGCCAGAGCAGACGCTCCTTAGCTATAAATACTGGAATATGTCTATTTTTTCCTTCACAATGCTTTCCATCATCTGGGGCGACATAAAGTTCCTGCCAGGAACATTTGCTGCATCCTTACAATGCCTTTTTCTCGTAATTTTTTCCTCAGAGTTGGGGCTAGATTTTGCTCTCTAGCCTGTTTTATATCTATTGATGTAAAGGGGGAGAAGCCCATCTTAATTCCCATCTTTCTTTGAATTATCTGCCAGTAATTGAGGAGTGTCCCAACAAATGGGTGCTCACCAATGAGGACCCTATGTATGCTTGTTTGGTCAACTATTATATCCTTCAGCGAGGGAATTTGAAGAATCGCCCTCTCAATGCCAACCCATTCTGCTGAGCACTGCTTGTGGTACCAGTTTGGAAGGGCAGCCAGAGATGCAGCCATATGGTACAATTTTAAATCTCGGAGATTAATACCCCCTTTATCAAAGGCCCTCATTAGTGTCATCTTCTTCATTCTGGGTTTCTTCCCATGCCATACAATGTCTCTCAAAAGTGCATCAACTTGTTTAAAAAATGAGTTTGAGATCCTTATAGGGAGGGTCATAAATCTGTATAGGATTTTTGGTAGGATAATCATTTTAAAAAGGTTAATCTTGCCCATCCATGACACTAGTAGCTTTCTCCAGGGCTTAATTTCCTCTCTTAATTTTTTCAGAAGAGGGTGATAGTTGGCCATATATAGGTCTTTAAGATCTTTGGTAATTGTGACTCCTAAGTATTTTATACCTTTCTCACTCAAGGGAAAGGGAGATATATATTTTTAATAGCTCCACTTGCTTCCTGTCCTGGCCGAAGCATAAAGCAAAAGACTTTTCTCTGTTCATAGAGTATCCGGAAATCACTCCAAACTCCTCAATAGTTTTTAGTAATTCAGGAATAGATTTACTCGGGTTTGTAATAAACAGAAGAAGATCATCTGCATACAATGACAATTTGTGAGTTTGCCCCCCTATTTTGACCCCTTCTATCTTCTCATTTTGCCTAATGGCACATGCCAACACCTCTATAACTAGATTAAATAATAGAGGTGATAGAGGACATCCCTGTCTCGTACCTCATTGTAGATCAAATGTCTCAGAAAGGATCCCATTTACCAGGA
>QEPC01007812.1:199983-214760 GCA_003113815.1 Sphenodon punctatus
CTTGTGAAACTAGAAAAGATTCCAGATCCTCCGTGCAGTTGAAAAACTTCTTTTTACCCTTAAACTCAATCAGCATTTGTGCAGGGAAGATTAGCCTGGGTTTTAGGTTTCTCTCATTCAATTCGCGGAAGAATTTGCTCCACTTCATTCTCCTTTTGATCGTCTCCGCTGCATAATCATGATATATCCTGACTGTCTGCTGCTGATAGGTCAGTTTCCTTTTGATTCTTGCCTTCTTAAGCAGCTCTTCTTTTGCTTGGAAGTTTGAGACTTTTGCGATGAATGTTCAGGGGGGATCAGAGTCTTTCTGCCTCGGGCGCCCGACTCTATGAACCCTGTCAATGCCTGCATTGTGAAGCCGAGCCTCCTCTGGGAAGTTTTCTCTTATAATTGCCAGGACGGTCTCACTCTCATCACCCCCCTCCGTTGTCTCTTTCACTCCAGTGAAACGCATTTTAGCTCTGCGTGATCTGTTCTCTATATCTTCACACTTTGTTTGCAAAAAGGCTGCCTGCCCCTTCAGCTTATTTAACTCCTCGCTCACACTTGATTGGTCTTCTAAAGCGGAAATCCTTTCCTCCATTGCCTCAATTCTTTTGACCATGCCTGCCATTTTTTTATTTCCCTCATCTACTGAAATTTTGATCTTCTGCATTTCCTTTTTAAGCTCCCTTTTCATTTGTATGATGAGGGACCGCACTGACCTTTCTTCTGCTTCTCCATCCTCAGATTCTGAAGTGCCTTGCTCTGCTTCTGTTTCTGGCACTGCCTCAGTCAATTTCCCGCCGGCTCCTCCATTTTCTGAGCTTCTGGGACCCATGGTATCTTTCTTATGGCAAAAGCGGTCTAAGAGCATTTGCTTGTGAAATCCTTTGTTTGGGCTTACTTCTCCCCGTCATACTGCTACTATTTTTTGAGGTTTTCTCAAAACCACTCTTTAATTAGGGGCTTGTAATTAAGCTGGAGGAGAGGAGCTAGGGCTTCCCCCAACTAGCTGAACTGAGCAAGCACAGATCCCCCGGATTGCTGGTTTTTGGTGATATTTATTTCTCCATGTAGTTGCAGACATTTTTCCAGATTGTTCTATTCTTCTTGAGTGAATGTCCTTTGCTAGCCTTCATTTTTGTGCACTGCTTGGTTGGCATAATAATCAAAGTGGGTGCACTCAGTACTGATGGTGGGCCATGCTGTGGGTACACCACTGTTGATTTGTGGGGGGGGGGAATTTCTGAATGCAGCTGCACTTTTGTGGAGCTCTCTTCTGCAGCGATTGTCCCACACTTGCTAGCTTGCTTTTCTAGGTACCGCTTTTCTGGGTAGCACTTTGGCTATGGGTTCAAGAACTTTGTAACAACTTTCCGAAGTTTTCCAAGGTCCGGAATTCTGAATGTGAATTCTGAAATTTTGGAAACTGTGCCAAATGACCACTGAGTACTCAAGCCGATTAGTTGGAACTTTCGTATTCAGTCCGAGTACTCAGAATTACTATTCGGTACAGTCCTAGTATATAATACAGGGTAAAAAATTACTGTTCATTTTGTCCATTCAATTTTTATCTAAGAATATTAGCAGTAGGGCTGTGAAAACAGAACGGGGTTCAGATGTTTGGCCGTTGGGTCCGAAAACTTGGTTCGGGTTCAAGGGATCGGTCCCGTGGATTTCGGATCCCCACGAACGTTCAGAAAGTTCAGCTGTGGCAAAGGCTTGGGGCACTCCAGGGAGTCCCGTGGTGGCATGGCAGGCCATTGGAGACACAGCAGCAGCAGCAGCATCAACAGAGACCAGGAAGGCTTGGGCTTGGCACCCCAGCTTGTTTGGACAGGTAGACTCTGCACTTGGCCCCTGGGGGTGCCTGTGGTGCCATAGCTGTCTGTCTGACTGAGACCCAGCAGCAGCAGCAGCAGCAGCAGCAGCAGCAGCAGCAGTAGCAGCAGCAGCAGAGGTCGAGATGGTTTGGGGCTTGGTGGCTGGCCTGGCACTCCTATCTGGCCAGGCACTGCAGGCTGTCAGGCATCAGTGGAGCAGCAGCAGACATTGGATTGCCCAGTAGTAGAACCCATGGCACAGCATAAGTAGCAGTGGCAGCAGCAGCAGACATTGGGTTGCCAGGGCACAGAACCCATGGTACATCAGAGGCAGCAGAAGCGGTCATTGGATTGCCAGGGCACAGAACCCATGTCACAGAGGGCAGAGGCAGCAGAAGTGGACATTGGATTTCTGGGGCACAGAACCCATGGCACAGACATCAGAGGCAGAAGAAATGGACATTGGATTGCCAGGGCACAGAACCCATGGCATGCCATGGAATGATGGCTCACCTTGACTGTAACATAGGCCCCAGAACTCTGATGTTGGGTCCTGGGGATGGAGTGGCTGCTTTTTGACGCGGAGGAATGATAGCTCCCCATGAGCGGAATGAGGGCCCCAGAACACGGATGGTGGGTCCTGGGGTTGGAGTGGCTGGCTTTTTCTTGATGCAGTAGAAGAACAGCTCCCCATGAGCAGAATGACAGCCCCAGAACCCTGATGGTGGGCCCTGGGGCTGGAGTGGCAGCTTTTGGATGATGCGGAATGATGACTCCCCTTGACTGTAGCGTGGGCTCCAGACCCCTGATGGTGCACTTCACTGCAAGTGAAGTGGCTGACTGTTTCTTGATGCGGTGGAATGACAGATCCCCATGAGTGGAATGACAGCCCCAGAACCCTGATGGTGGGTCCTGTGGTTGAATTGGCTGCCTGTTCTTGATGCGATGGAATGATGGCTCATCATGAGGGGAATGATGGCCCAAGAACCCTGATGGTGGGTCTTGGGACTAGAGTGGCAGCTTCTGTATGAAGTGGAATGACAGCCCTCCCTGCCTGTAACATAGGCCCCAGAACCCTGATGGTGGGTCCTGGGGCTGGAGTTTCTGCTTCTTGATGCAGTGGATTGACAGCTTCCCGTGAATGGAATGACGGCCCCAGAACCCTGCCTGTAACATGGGTGCCAGAACCCTGATGGTGGGTCCTGGGACTAGAGTGGCAGCTTCTAGATGAAGTGGAATGACAGCTCCCCATGACCAGAACAAAAACTACAGAACCCTGACGGTGGGTTCTGGGACTGGATTGGCTGGCACCCCTACTTGACCGGGTGTTGCAGACTGGCATCCTACTGGACAGAGCTCAAGAAGTTCTATTGTGAACTTGGCAAGGCTTGGCTGGTGGTGAATCTTGTGGATGCCCAGCCCCCACCTGCCAGTTTACTCATCCAAGTTAAGCCCATCTACAAGAGGGAAGAGAAAATGGCTGACATGCAGTACCACCAGCAGCAGCAGACATTGGATTGTCCGGGCACAGTAACTGCTGCTGGCACCCCTGATCAGTGGAGCATTGCCGACTGGTTGGCATTGGTGGAGCAGCAGCAGAGGACCGGCCAGGGCTCGTTGGCTGTGTTAGAATGTGCAACAGTCACAAGTAACAGCCCATTGCAAGCCCTGCAATCTCAATATGGGACTTGTCCAGTGGGGTAGGGGATGATATAGCTTTCCCCCCCTCCTTGTCTCCTCTCTACTTCTCTATCTTGTCCCATGAAGTCTGTAGAGTATGGAAGCATGTCTTCTGAGTTCTTAGTAAACTTCTGTTTTGAAGAAAATTCTGCTGTGTGTTATTCAACAGAAAGATAACTCTACAGTAGGCTGGCACCCCTACATGACTGAGCATTGCAGGCTGACTGGCATTGGTGGAGCAGTGGTAGAGACCAAGCCAGGGCTTGGTGGCTGGCAGCCCTGCTTGGCTGGACATTACAGGCTGGCTGGCATTGGTGAATCAGTGGTAGAGACCCATCCAGGGCTTGGTGGCTGGCACCTCTTCTTGGCCAGGGTATTGCTGGATGGCTGGCTGGCATCAGCAGAGCAGAGTTAGAGGCCTGGCCAGGGCTCAGTGGCTGGCACCCCTACTCAGCCGGGCATTGCAGGCTTGCATACTACTCTCCAGATCTCAACAAGCTTTTCTGCCAATTGGTCAAGCCTTTCCCAGTAGTGAATCACCTGGCCACCCATTAGCATACATTTGATTGCCAGGGCACAGTACCTGTGACACAGCAGAGGCATCAGAAGAAGACATTGGATTGCCGGGACACAGAACCCATGACACAGACAGCAGAAGCAGCAGAAGCAGCAGCAGCAGCAGCAGCAGCAGACATTGGATTGACTGGGCACAGGACCTGTGGAATAGCAGAGACTTCAGCAGCAGGATTTGTTTGTGAACAGCACCCATGGAGCCAGGATGGTAGGATTTGCCAGGGAAGAGTTCCCATACAGAAGCAGATGGCAGCAGCAGGACTGCTTGGGCACATTTGGATTTGCCAGGGCAGAGCACCCATGGACCAGCAGACAGCAGCAGTGAGATTACCAGGCCAGTGGGGCACATCACCCAGGGTTGCAGGGTGGGCAGACAGGCAGCATGGCATGAGCATGAGAAGGCAGACTGAGGCAGGTTTTGAACTAGACCACCTGGGCAGGTGAGCAGGCAGACAGGCAATGTGGCATCAGAGGCAGTAAGGAAGGCAGGCTGGGAGCTTGTCAGGGCATTTAGATGCACTGGAAAAGTCCGTACAGCATGCGTGCGAGAGAGATCCAGTCAGATAGGTGGGCTGAGATCGTCCAGCTAGAGGCTGGCTGGCAGTCTTACAGATTTCCCATGCCAACCTGCATCATGAGGTCAGTCAGATAGGCCGGTCGAGGCCATCTAGCCAGGCAGAGAGAGAGAGAGAGAGAGAGAGGCAGAACGGATGCCGGTCATTGGGAGGGAGGGACAGCACCACAGGAGCAGCAGACCAGATTGAGGAGGAGCCCTGTCCCAAGACTGCCCCTGGCATGGGATGGCGTGTGCCACTGCACCATCAACCCATGTCCAGGGGCAGCTCGGGGAATCCCAGCAGCAGGTTGACCTTTATACAAAGCAACTGCTCCACCAACTTGGACCCCAGTCTCAGGTGATGCGGCGATCAAATGTCCCCGGCCATGGAGAACACCCGCTCACTGGGGACACTCGTTGGTGGGCAGAACAAGAGACCATTGGCCACTTTGGACAGGGTCTTGCCATCCCAGTAGGCCAAGGGATCACTGCTGGGCTCTCAGACCTTCTCCACCAGGTCACCTTTCCAGTGCCCATAGAGCACTGTCTGGCATGCCATGCTGCCCTTGATCCTGGGATCCAGTATGGTTGCCAAAACGTATTCTGCATGCTGCAGGAGCTCATCAAACGGTGCCTTCAGCCCGGCCTTCAGCTGCTGCACCAGGTCAACCACCTCATCCACCAGCTTCCTGCCCTGAGGGCCACAATCCCGCCCCTGGAGCATATTCTCCACCCTGCTCAGGAGACTCTGGACCAGAAGGGTCACCTGTCTGATGGTGTCCATGGAGGAGTTGAAGGTGTCCATCACAGCCAGGAATGGTCTGAGCATGAAGACCATGTGAGCCAGGATCTCCCATTCCGCCCCATTGTACCATGGAGGTGCCCCGCTGTCCATCACCAGTTGAATCTGATGCAAGGCAGCTTTCTGCTTGAGAAGCCGCTCGAGCATCAGGAAGGTCGAACTCCACCGGGTGGACACATCCTGCACCAGTTGATGCACTGGGGAGCCTTGCTCAACCTGCTTTGCCTCAAGGGGGTTGCTGCTCTTCACACTCTGGTTAAAGAAACCGGCAAGCTTCCTCCCCCGCTCGATCAGGGAGCTAAGAGTTCCTGCCACAATTCCCGTCGCCCCTAAGCTCAGAGCATCCCTGACCACCAGGTGAAGGGTGTGTGTGGCACAAGGGTTGTTGGTGAAGCCCTCCTCACAGACTGCCCTCAATATGTTGGCCGTGTTGTCCATCACCATGCACCCCTTGGTGAAGGGCACACCTGGTGTGACCCACTCCCTCACCATGGTGGTCAGGGCTGCCTTGATGTTTCAAGCAGCGTGGGGGCCATTAATTACTTCTGCCTGAAGCAAGATCCACCTATACCCTGCTTCAGGACTCCTCCTGCCACTCCCAAATGCTGCCTCTGGGTCCTGCCACCAGTGCGCCATCACTGCTAGGTAGGCATTCTGCATGTTCCTACTCGACCACAGGTCTGTGGTGAAGTGAACGGTGTCACCCGCAGCCATTGACAAATGCTCCCTCACCTGCTCCTTTAAAGCCCGGTACGGGGCTGGAACTACCTGCCGACTCAGGGTGGTGTGCTAGGGAAGCTTAAAGTGGGGGACCAGGAAGCCAATCAAACACCTAAACCCCATGTCCCTGACCACCGAGAAAGGTTGCGCATCCAGCGCTATCATTTCCCCCAACATGCGCGTAGCTTTCCCTTGAAAGCCACGCCACCTTCCAAGTCCTGCAGCTGCCAATGGACTTGGCAGCTGCCCCCACCCAAGCTC
Source organism: Sphenodon punctatus (assembly GCA_003113815.1). Lineage (NCBI taxonomy): Eukaryota > Metazoa > Chordata > Lepidosauria > Sphenodontia > Sphenodontidae > Sphenodon > Sphenodon punctatus. The sequence continues at coordinate 206,381 of QEPC01007812.1, forward strand.
CTGCAAGTTGCACTGACACTGCTGCTGCTACTTCTGCTTCTGCTGCTCCTGCTCCTCCCTAGCAGAGATACCTCTCCCGCTGCTTGAGGCAGCTTTTAGAGCAGGACACTTGCCCGCTGATGGAGGCAGATGACTGGCCGCTGCAGTCGGGAACCCAGTGGTGTCCACTGCCCCTGCCTGCCCACTTAGCAGCACAGTGCTGTGGCATCCCTTGAGGTGCCTCGCTATGGCAGTTGTGCCAAGGTTGGTGAGCACCTGCCCACATTTCACCACCTTCTGGCACAAACTGCACTGCACCTCCCTGGGATCATCCACTCGCACCAACTTAAAATGTGCCAGGACAGAGGATTTTATACCCCCTCCTGCCTTCTGGCCTGCACTGGATGACGCACCACTGACAGTGCTGCTGGGAGGGGAAGAGCATGGTGTCAACACATCTCTGAGAGACAACGCCATCACCTCAACACCAGACATCTCCTCCGCAGGACTAGTGTCTGCCTCGCTGTCCCCAATCAGAGTGATGTCCTGCGAAGGGGAGTACTGGGACTCTGAGGCTGATGGACTGCCCCCCATGCTGCTGCCACTCTCCTGTGCCCCCTGTAGCTGCTGCTGCTGCTGCTGCTGCCACCGCTGCTCCTCTCCCTGCTGCCATTGTCTGGGGATTTGGCCCTGCCTCTAGCATTCGGGGTGGGATCCACCAGCCCTGGACTGCTGGGGATCACCTCAACAATGGGGGACATTGGTGGCCCTTGAGGAACATCTGACCCTGAAGCACCTTCTGCATCTGCTCCTGCAGTCGTAGCAGACAGCTGCAGCCTCCTGGAGTGCAGGCCTTCCAGTACCCTGTGTGGCAGTGGAGGATGCTGGAAGGAGGTGCCGCCGAACCACACTCCTAGTGCCACTCCTGGGGGTCTCTGAAATCTGACTGCCACAATCAGGCCTGTGCAGTTTGGGCATGGTGATGGGCTCGGGATGCTGCTGATGCCTGCTCCCACTCTGCTGGCATGGCCCCTGCCGCCTCTTCTATGTGCCCCATTTGCATGCCTTACAGGCAGCAGACCAGCTTCTCCTGCTTCCCTTCTCCATTTATCCCACCCAAAGAATGCATAGGAAGATTGTATATATATTTTTATTTATTTATTCAATTTGGTAATCCATTATATATATCTACTACACTAAATCTAACTGCTATTAACTATTCTAAAACCTATGGAACTAAATGGAATATTATCTAAAATCTACAAAGGCCTAGTCCTACAAACACACTATAAAATATTAAAACTGAATCACTACACACTATCTCTATCTATCTCTATAACTAAGCTAACTCCTACAACTCCTCCAGACGGGGATGGGTCGTTGGGCGCATATAACACCTGCACTGGTTCCCAATAGCGTGCTAAGCCAGGTTCAAGGTATTGGTAATGATCTATAGGGCCCTTCATGGTCTTGGACCCTCGTACCTCAGGGACCGCTTCACCCTCCATGCCCAAGAGCGGCTCCTTCGGCCTGCCGGGGGTGCCTTCCTGGAGGTCCCCCATGTTAAGCAGGGGGCCACAATGGAGAGGGCATTCTTCGTGGCAGGGCCGCATCTTTGGAATTTCCTCCTGGAGGAAGTTGCATGGCCCCAAGCCTTTTAACATTCTGGTGAATTTGTAAAATCTGGGTGTTCGCCCAGGCCTTTGGGGAGGGGTGGGGAGGGTGGTATAGATTTTTTTTTTCGCTCTTCCCTGCCCTTATTTTATTTTTATTTATTCTCCTGCCCTTGTGGTGTTTTTAAATTTCAATGTTTTAAAAATTTGCTTTTATGAATGTTTTTTAGTTGTGCTTAGCCCTGGGATGCCGTAGACATATGGGGCGACTCATAAATGTATATAATAAATAAATAAATAAAATATAAATAAAATATCTATCTATAGTAACTATCCAATATCTAATATCTATCTATATATACACAGGTTTGCGGTGTGTGTGACACAGACAGCTCACAACAAACAACACAGGGAGCGGTACAAAACTGAAATGAAACATAAATCAATCTAATACTACTCTAAATAAATCCAAAACCAGGGAAGGGAATCATGGATGGAATATATACAGGGAGGAGGGAAGGATTCAATGGAGGGTAGGGAGAAAGAACAAAGGGAGGGGTAAAAAATAAAAATAACACCTAAATCTATCTAATCTAATCTAAATAAATGAAACTATGGAGGTAAATGTGTGGAAATGGGTGAAATAGGAGGATGGCAATGGATTAAGAACATAAACTGCTGGGAGAGGGTGAATTCTGAAAATGCCTGCTGACAGGATCAGTGGCTAGCTCAGAAGAAGTTGGAAAGGGGAGGGCAATGACTTTTGTTACTTGCTGCACCCACCTTACCACAAGTCCCATTGGCTCCATGCAGCCTAGGCCGTAGCCAATTGCAGACTGCGAAGCCAGTGGTCTGAGGAAAAGAGGGATAGTGATTGGGTGGCCAGACTGGCTGCTAGTCCAAGCCTCTCCACCCCTGGCTCCAGGAAGTCTTCTACTCAGCTGCTCCCCCATCCCTGGGCCTGCCAGCCCTGTTTTTCCCGCCTGAGCCTGCCTGAACTCATCCAAACGTGGCCGAACTGTTCAGGGCTTCGGGCGTTTGGTTTGGTCATTCTGTTTGGCTGTCCGAACAGGCCGAGGTCAGGCCGAACACTGAACATCCGAACTGCGTTCACACATCCCTAATTAGCAGAAGTTCTACTAAGTTATTAGAGACCATAGCTAGTTGAATTGCTCCAATGCATCCCTGGTTGTGTGTGAGTGGAATATTGAAAAGTAGGTTGGTGATACAGTAGTCACCCCACATCATTGTTACCCACTGCTTATCAAAATCGTTTGAAGCACCAAATGGATTGGAGACCAAATTTGCTCAAAAATGAATTTTCCAAAATGCTTTTAACCAAAAAAATTTTTAAAGGAAATTTGGAAAGCACACATATAAAGAAAAAAATTCATCATATAATTAGTCATTAATGGGTCAGTACAAGAGTATAGAATGTAAGAAGAAGTAATAAAATAGTCAAAATAGTAAGTACAAGAATATTGATTGGAATGGCTGATCTGAAAGTAGAGTTAACTGTATACTGTACAGTTCAATTTCTAAATGGTGAATTCATCTCTGCTGTCGAAGTCCTCTTCATCGGTCTGAAGTACATCATTGTTGGCTTGCTCTGCATGCACTAAATTGTCACAGCACTCCTTATCAGCACTGCAACTGCAGATCTTCGTAAAAGCAAACGAGGTTGCTGGGAAACACATTTGCATGGTGAAGCACAACACCCCTTACTGCATGAACATTTTCTGAGGTTCATAACCACCTCCGGAATGCAAGGAAGGTCACAGAATACTGGTTTGGACTTCCCATTTTCCAGTACCCAGCCTTATTTGGATGGTGGCAGCAAGTTTGGATGGGGTTTGAAATCCCAGTTCCACTCCATACACTGGAAGTGGAACCTGTGGATAGCTGGGTGTAACAATGAAGCTGTTAGGGGCATGCTCCCACCTTGTTCTTCCTTCTTTGAGTAGAACCACCACCTGAATTCCAAGAGGTTTTGAAATGTGGTGTGCGGATGTGGTTACAGGTAAATAGAGCAAACAAATTTTTCTATCCCATGAAAAGTTTCTTCTGTAATATCATCACTTCTCCAAGAGAAATCAAAGTGCCCCAAGCAATCATTTTAAATAATAAATTATATATTTTGTTATAACCTATGGTAGAAGCAATAAAATTGTACTTACTAAATAAATAAATAAATAAATAAATAATAAAACATTGTTGGGGGTGTCATGAATCTATTCCAAAAATATGTTTTTGCCTTACCACTGAAGGACCCTGTGATGTCTGCACTGGAGAGTGAATGAAGTCCAAGAAGAGTTGTAACTCTCTCCAGCCCTAAATGAACGTAAACTTTCTTCAGAGGAATCTCAAGTTTATTTGGACCCACACTTTATTTATTTATATTTTATTTATTTTATAAATTTATATCCCGCCCCTCCTGAAAACAGTTTGGGGCGGCTAACAATTTTAAAACATAAAAATACAATCATATAAAATGTAAAACAATCATAATAATATTAAAACAGGGCTAGGCATGCGATAAAACAATAAATAAGGGTAGGAGGAGATTAAAACCCCTAACTCCCCTCCCCAAAGGCCTGGGCGAACAGCCAGGTTTTACAAACTCGTCAGAATCTTAAAAGGCTTGGGGCCAGGTGAGCTTCCTCTGGGAGGGAATTCCAAAGACGCGGCCCAACCACTGAGACTGCACTCTCCATTGTAGCCCACCGCTTAACAGGGGGGACCTCCAAGAAGGCACTCCCGGCAGACTGAAGGAGTTGCTCTAGGGCACGAAGGGCGAGGCGGTCCCTGGGGTACAAGGGGCCCAGACCATGAAGGGCCTTATAGATCAATACCAATACCCTGAACCTGGCTCGGCACACTATTGGCAACCAGTGCAGAGTCCAAAGCACAGTTGTTACGTGATCCCGGCGACCTGTCCCCGACAGAAGCCGGGCCGCTGCATTGTGAACTAGCTGCAGCCTCCGAACCAGGAAAAAGGTCAGCCGCATGTAGAGAGCATTGCAATAGTCCAGCCTCGAGGTGAAAAAGGCATGGACGAGGGAGGCCAGGTCCGGGCTGGAGACGTATGGGCGCAGCCTCCACACCAGATATAACTGGTGGAAGGCAGCCTTCTCCACCACCTCCACCTGTCGATCCAGGCAGAGTTCTGCACCCAATATCACCCCCAGATTCTGAACCTGCTGAGCTATAGGAGGGCGAACCCCCCCCAATCAGGGGGGCTGACACCTCCCTCGATCTCCCCACCACCATCACCTCCATCTTATCGGGGTTGAGCTTCAGTCTGCTCTGCCACATCTATTCTGTCATGGCCTCCAGACACTGGGATAGCAATGAGACAGCAGGGTCTGGGTCAGCTGAAAAAGAGAGGTACAGCTGAGTATCATCAGCATATTGGTGACATCGCACCCCGAACCCTCTCACGATCTCCCCCAAGGGCTGCATATAAACATTAAATAATAATGGAAACAGAATGGAACCCTGTGGAACGCCGCAGGATAAAGCGTGGGGGCAAAATGTTTCAGCTCCCAACACTACCTTCTGGCTTCTCCCCGAGAGGAATGAGCAGAACCATTCAAGAACAGTCCCGTCAAGACCCCCCAGGTCATGCACCCATCTCAACAGCAGCCCATGGTCCACGGTGTCAAAAGCGGCCGAGAGATCTAGCAGGATAAAAAATGTCAAACATCCTGCATCCATCTCCCAGCGGAGATCGTCGACCAAGGCCACCAACGCTGTCTCGGTGCTATAGCCGGCGCGGAACCCAGATTGAAAAGAAACCAATGCTTTCTAGATGTGTCTGGAGCTGGATCACCACCACCTGCTCAATAACCGTCCCTAAAAAGGGAAGATTAGAGACAGGTCAGTAGCTGGCGAGTGCGTCCACATCCAACAATAGTTTCTTCATCAGGGGCTAACCACAGTCTCCTTGAGGCTAGGCGACAGCTTCCCCTGCTGCAGGGATGCATTGACCACCATCGCCAGCACCGTCCCCAAGATCTCACTGGAGGCTTTCACAAACCAGGACAGGCATGGATCAAGTTTACAACTGGTGGCTCTCACAGACTCCAAGTCATCCACCGCATTGGCTGGCATCACTTCCTGAAACTCCCCCCACAAAGTTGGACTAGACGGGGTCTCCATCACCTTGCGCTCTCCACCTACTGCCCCTAACCCAGCATCAAAGTCGCTCTGAATCTGAGCGATCTTGTCTGCGAAGTAGGTGACAAACTCCTCACAGCGGGCCTGGGATATGTCTCCGTCCAGGCAGAAGGAGGCCAGACTAAACAGCCCCCGCACCACCCGAAACAATTCCGCCGGACGTGACTTCATAGATGTTATGAGGGCAGCAAGGATATACTTCCTTTCTGTCCTCACAGCCTCAACATAGGACCGCAAATGGGCCCTATGGAGAAGTCGGTCAGAGTCAGATTGAGTCCAACACCAGTGTCGCTCCAGCCTCCTGCCTGCTTGTTTCATACACCGCACCCCCTCAGTAAACCAAGGGGCCCTGTGGTGATGAGACAGAGGCAGAGGGTGTCTCAGAGCCACCCTGTCAATGGCCTCCACCAGTAAGCTGTTCATCGACAGAGTGGCCATCCAGGTCCAAGGTTAATAACAAAGGCTATGTCCTCTGGAAGCAATTATACCTGTCGAAGCGCCAGCATGAATACATCTGTATTGGGTGAAAAATTTTGAATCAGTTTGGCTCCTTGGCCCACAGCATGAATAGCATGGAGTAAAATTCCGGTATCAACTTCTTCATGCGTACTTTGAAGATCGTCTGTATTCAGGACAGTTGACAGTGTATCCTGCTGGAATTAAACTGTTTTAAATGGTCATGCTAATTTGAGCGGCGATCAACCTTTTTCCTGTGTTGAACGTTTTCAGTGACAGTTGCCTTTCCAACAAGACACCACTTGAAGAATAGCGCTAGTTTTTCAGGGATTTCGTAATATTAATTATCCAACGGTCCCTTAAATGTCAATTTCTCAGATGACTGGCAAGTTTTACAAGTAACTAGAGCTGCCTGGAAAAACATTTTCAGCCGGTGCTCATCACTTTCTTCTTTGAGTTTCCACATTGCAGCATGCCTCGCTGGGGCCAGGGAAATGTGTTTAGACAAATTCTGTTGCTTCAAAGCAGAAAAAAACAATTCCTGGAATTTCTTCACCCAGAAACTGCTTCAACTCTTTGCTCTACTGCACTGTGCTTGTATTTGGATCAAGACCATTTCAGCTGCAAACATTTAAGTAAGTTGTATCCAAGTCTGCCATACATGACACATTCCCTCAAAAAATCCTCAACGAGACGTACAAATTCCAGGTTGGATGCCATGGAGACTGTGGTTTTTCTCACATGTTTTGATGGCAGACGCTTGCTTGTGAAGCACATTGGTAATGTTTCTAGCCCAGCATCCAAAATGATAAAAGATGTCCATGGCATGCACCTCTACATCATTCCCTGATATTTCTACTTCTCTTTTTAAAACATCACCCATTGAGTCAAAAGACACACGATGAAGCCGGTTGCTGAATTTTCCTTCAAGATCACAAAAAAACCCAGCAACTTTTTTTAATACACTGGAGCATTGAAGTGAGCACTCACGAAGGTTCCTGGATGGTACTTGTAACAGAGATTGGGAGTGACGTTGGACTGTTGATGCTCAAGCTCCTGAGCATGTAAAAAAAATAATCTTCTATTTACAGCGTCTTCCTGTGCATATATTTCTTGTAGCATGATGAATGCCAGTGAGCATCAATTGCATTTAATTCTTCCAGCATCAGACTTCCACACACAATTTTCAAAGCCTTTAGAGTGCCCTCATAATTCCAGTGCACTAGTTTATTAAGTACTTCTGACAATACAAGTAAGAATTATTGGAAGAATTGAAGACTAAGCCCTCTGGATTAGCAGTAAGACAAAAAACATTTCTGTGTCTTGAAAGTCCTACACTTCTTTACATTTACTTTTTGCCATAGGGACCATTTTCACCAAGCACTTCCTTTCAAATGGTTCTCTGACAATAAAAGAAGAAAGAAATAATCATTGTTACCTGATGATACTGATTCTAAATCTTAATAAGGCAGAAATGAATGTTTAAAACAAATAGGGGTAAAATTTCCAGGGTAAAAATAACCTTGTTTTAAATTAACACATTTTTATCAGAGTGGCCTTGCCAGCAAATTTTATATCCAAACCTTGGTGACTTTACACATTGTATCACAAAAATTCCCATGGATTTACATAAGTCAAATAATTCTCATAATATCAACAACACAGTAATAGGTTTAATCGATTCCTTAGAATATGCATCTCTATATATGCTCTTTTCAAAATATTCCTCTAACTTTGACGCTGGGTTGACGGCAGTAGGGGAAGAGCACAGGGGGGGCGGAGGGTCCGTCTGGTCCATCCTTGTGGGGTGAGTTTCGGGAAGTGACGCCGGCCGATGTGGTGGATGTCCTGGGGTCTGTCAAGGCCACGTGTTGTCAACTGGATCCGTGCCCGTCCTGGTTAATAAAAGCTTCCGGGGAGACATTGGGGACGGTGCTGGCGAGGGTAGTGAATGCGTCCCTTCAGCAGGGGAGGATGTCGCCCTGTCTTAAAGAGGCTGTGGTGCGTCCCCTGCTGAAGAAACCATCATTGGACGTAGACGCGCTCGCCAGCTACCGACCTGTCTCTAACCTTCCCTTTTTAGGGAAGGTTATTGAGCGGGCAGTGGCGCTCCAGCTCCAGGGTCATCTGGATAACATCGGGCTCCTTGACCC
>QEPC01007812.1:215808-253887 GCA_003113815.1 Sphenodon punctatus
TAGGGCCGCGGCTGTGGAACTCCCTTCCGGAGGAAGCTCGCCTGGCCCCAAGCCTTTTGACATTTCGGCGGAACTGTAAGACCTGGCTGTTTGCCCAGGCCTTTGGGAGGGAGGGAGGGGGAGGGTGACTTTAATCCCCTGCCTATTTAGTTATTTATTGTTCCTAACCCTGTTTTTGATGTTTTTATATTCATATTTATATTTTAAATGTTTTTAAATGTTTTATTATTGTTGTAAGCCGCCCCGAGCTGCATTGCAGGAGGGGGCGGGATATAAGTTTGAAAAAATAAATAAATAAATAAATAAATTAAAAGCATTTTAGAAAATTCATTTTTCATAAAATTTGGTTTCCAGTCCATTTGGTAATTCAAGCCATTTTGATAGAAACCAAATGTGGTGGGTAAAAACCATGTGAGGTGGATCCTTTATTCCACCCCCACCCTAAAGGGATGCAGTGGATCAATTCAGCTAGTTATAGTCTCTAACACCTTGGTAGAACTTCTGATAACATTCTTAGATAAACATTGAATACATAAATTAAAATGCATTTTGTTTAAAATAAAAAAATCTATGATATATAACCTTGTTTTCAGTTAGCAATGATTTAGTAACCCCTGGGGAGTTTCCAAGATGTTCACCATTGATCTACACACTTTTATGAACATTTTTACATTTTATCATGGTATTGCAACATTTCCCACGGAATATTATTTCTTTACATAAGCCGACCAACTAATAACTGGGATATGAGCCTGGGCCCAACCTCAGCCTTGCTATTCTATTGGGTTTGGCATATGAGAGAGAGGACAGCAGAGGACCATGGAGTATGGTACCATTCCAAAAGACACACCCAAATTGCAGAGATTCATAGAAAATCATAGAGATCCAGTGGTACAGAGGCACTCTAAAGTATTGAAGATATAGTCAGCCTCAGTTCTGTGACTATTCCTTATCCCTGCCTTTTTGTTCTTCTGCTGCAGTTTTCAAGAGTGCCTCAGGAGGAGTGCTTGTGTCAGTACAGAAGAACTAAAACCCCTCACAGGCCAGTCCTCTATTGTGTTCTGTTCATGGAAGCCCTATTGAAGCGAATTGGTCTTGTAAAAGTGAAGCATTTTAAGAAGTGGAGCCAGGTTTATTACCAAAGATACTGAATTCCAAGATAATACAAAGTGACTGGCTATAAAACTAAAGCAAATATCAATAACAGACAGGACAAAGGAATTAATTTGGAGAAAAATGTTAAATGAGCCAAGAAAACCAAGAGTTTTGAGGTCAGCCACTATCCATAAGAACAGCAAAATTAGAAGACTAGTGACTGGAAGGAGGAAATGTGATTTCATTTGTTTAGAAATTGTTTAATGAGGATGTTGAGTGTGAGGGGAAAGAAGCTAATTTTGAATTATAAACAGCCCATGGAGCCTTCTGGACAAATGTACGATCACAGTCCACATTGTAAAAAGTTATGGTTCTAGGACAAGTAGTACTTTATGAGAAAAATAAAGGATGCAAACAAATCATATGGCAAAACAATGAACTATATTTCCATCAAGATTAAACTGTGTAAATGTCATATGAGTACAGAGTATCAAACTATTCCACGGACTATTGTGTGAAGAAAGGGATGAAACCAGATGTTTAGGCCCTGATCCTGAAAAATAAGACTTCTTTGAAGTATCTCCAGTCAGACAGCCAAAATCAATAGTAAAAATATGTAATGACAGAGGTCACATGAAAATATACATTCTCCCCAACATGCACCTGTGGGTGGTACTTGTCCCCTATGCCTTAAAAGAAGGAGGCTGCAGAGAGGAGAGGTGGAGGGGAGGGCTGGCCAGGGAGCCCATGGACGTTCTGCCTCCTGGTGTGTAGGAAGGGGTTATGGCTGAAAAGAGAACGACTGAGGGAGGAGGCATTAAATTTGAGCTGTCATTCATTGCCTGAGCAGCTTTGATGGGAAAAAGTTTGACAGAGCACGCCTTAACACCCACTATAGTTAGAGGAGCTTGGGGGAAGGAGGATATTGACAGGGATGTCCAGGATGCACCAGGGACACTCATGGTCAGCAGAGGTGGAACAGCCCAGCAGAGCCAGTGCTGATCAGCTGTTGGGCAGCTGCGGTGCCTGAAGGAGATGCATTGCAGTGTGGGACCTGGCGTGCTTATCTTCCAGGGAGTAGCTTCCATAGAACTCAGTCTTGTGTTCCAGGGGTACCACGTCCTCCTCCTCATTTGTCGTCGTCCTCATCTTCTTCTTCTCAGCAGAGCCCCTCTTCGCCCTCCACCAGGTATCAGGATTACAGGAGTCACACAAACCCTTCTTCTTTGGGCCACTGGGCTTGGGGGGGGGGAAATTCGAGGGGCTGAGGGATTTTTGTGGGTAAGGTTGTTTAGAAGTGACTGTGGGCTCTGGGATGTCTTGTGGCTCTGGACTGGGGTGCTGTGGGGTCAAAGGGGGCTGGCTGTGCCTAGGTGAGGGTCAAAGTTTAAGGTTAGGCTAGCATTCGGGGGTTGGGGTAGCATTGAGTATGGGGTGAAATTGCAGGGGCTGGAGACTTTTAGTAGTTGTGGGGTGCTCTGCTTCTGCATTGCAATTGACTCTCTAATCTCATTCTGCCTTCAGCGCATGTGTGGGCTTGGTGCTGCCCCCCCTCCACTGGAAAAAGAGATGGGGACAGGAGGTGACTGCCTGGGGGGGGGTGGGAACTAGGAACAGGTTGCCAGACAACCAGGATCTTGGTGCTGGTGAAGTCCCATGAGATGTGGGACTTCCCGGGAGACATTTTAAGGTCCCTGCATCCCTGCCTCATTCTGTTTGTCGTGGGGAGCCAGGGAAGATGTGCACCTCAAGCCTGTGTACAAGAGAGGTAGGGCTGAAAATCAGCCCAGCACAGGAATGGAGCTTGAGGGCAGCCAGGAAACAACACACTCCCCTCTGCCTCCCGTCCTGCACCTGGCATCCCCATGAGTGATGCGGCCACCAGAACAACCTCACCCCACCCTGGGCAGTGGAGAGCAGAGGACTCGGTGTGGCGAGTTGGGCATCGAGGCAGTGGGGCCCATGCTGGGAGCCGGGTCTGCCTCGAGTGCTGCACGCTGAACAGGCCAGTGGTATTCTGCGATATTCTGACATCATGGCCCATTTTTGCTACATACTCCTGTTTTTTCTCTCTCTCCCACTGGGGGTAGTTTGAGCCCTCAGGAGTGGTGGGAACTTGAGCTACATACCAAGGGCTGGACCCACTTGGGCCAAGAAATTAGGAGTGCCCCCCCAGGACATCCGGGCACTGTAGCCTGGTCTTGCACCTCCCTTTTTTGTTTTCATTAGGGTTTAGCAGGAGGGGGAGGAGGAGCAAGGCAGACAAGGGTCCCAGGGGTAGGTGTGGTCTTGTAGGGGTGTGGCCCCCCCAGCAAATACACAGGGGTTGAGGTGCTAAAGCAAGACTAGAAATAGGTCAGGGCCCGTGTAAATATCCCTAGGCCACAAAATGTGCGTAGCAGGAAAGGCCGAGGGTGGGCAAGGCCCGGTAAACTAGGCCGGGCTTGCGACAGTGCATGTGAACTATGGCCCAGGCAGCAACCAGATGAAGAAGGGGACCTTTATGGAAGCCAATGTCATTGAAGAGGTGAAGAGCCCAACCCAAGAGGGCCCCCATGAATCCCTTGGCCCAGCCTCCCCACCCTTCCCCACAGGAACAGCCTGTGCAGGGGGGTAGGAGCAATCCTGCAGGTGCTGAAAGATCAGCTCAGAGGGTATGAGGAGCGAATAGAGGATCTTGAAAGTGCCCAGAGCCATGTGGACGGTAACCAACCCCCCCGGGTCCCAGAGGCATGGCAATGGGCAGCATTAGCTGTGACAGGGAGGTGGGGGTCCCGTCATTTGCAATAAGGGGAGCACCCATTGGGCGTGGGGGCACTGCTGTGGTTTGCCTTGTAATTACATGGAGGAGGAACCTGAGCACTCTGCCAGCAGATCCAAATCAACACACTAATAGAGGAAATCCAGTCCCGGAAGGACAGCCTGGATTGAGTGCAGAGGGAGCAGCTGTCGCCAATTAACTTTGATGACCACCATGGGGGCTCTCAGGAGCCAGGGCCATTGGAAGGTGAGCATCAGGGCGACTGCCCCATGACAGGAGGCATGAAGCTGATGGGGGGGTGTCATGCGAGGCCTTCCTCATCAGAGACATGCAGGAAGTGGGACTTGCACCAGAGGTGCTCACATTGGTGCCAAGCATCAGTCCCAAGGCAGGGCAAATCACGGAGCGACAGGCAGCGCCCCCCTACCCTCAGGAACAAATAATTTATCATACTCTGCCCACAGGCAGTGTGCAGCAGTCCAATTATGGGGTGAGGCATCCTGTTGCAAGGGCTTGGAGGAGCCCCGCCCACTGATGGGGGGGTACACAAACGTGTCTGCCCCATTAGGCAAGAACCTCTTATAAGTAATAGCGATGTGTGAACAGAGCGTGGTTCAGATGTTTGGACGTTCAGTCGGTCAGTTCAAACCCCGAGTTTGTGGTTGGCTGTTTGGTTTGGCGGAGTTTGGTTCGGCCGAATTCGGCTGAACATCTGAAAATGGCGCGATTGATACCAAAATCAATACCGAATTCAAATATTTTTTTCTGTATCGGTATGATTTGGCCCTGGAACCACCCCTGGTCTCTACCCCTTGTGTCAGGAAGTCTGCTCCTCAGCTGCCTCCCCCTTCCAGTCACATTTTTCCCACCAAAAGTCACGTTTTTCCTGACCCCGAACTCATCCAAACTCACCTGAACATGACAGAACTGTTGGGCCATGTTTTGAGTTGGGTTCAGACATCTGAACAGACCAAGTTCGGGCCAAACTCCAAACATCCGAACCGCGGTCGCACATCCCTAATAAGCAACAAGGGACAAAATATGGAGTGGCAAGAACATTGACATATTCACACTCCTCTTAGTGATCCCATCCCTAACCCAAATGATGAGGACTGTAAAGACTATGAAAAATTCAAAAGGCCAAAGGTGGAATGTAACTGGACTAACTGGACAGCTGCTTTCACCATTTATCTGGGGGTGACCCTCCACAGGTTCCCTGAGCAGGGAGTGCTGTTGCTGAAATACTCTGACATAATCAGGTGAGCTTTGACACAGGAAGTCGGGTTTCATGGCTGCATTACTATGAGGCATTCTGTCAGAGGGCATCCAACAACCCCAGCATGAGTTGGGACATTCATGCCCACAACCTGTGGCTGGAGTGCATCAGCAGCTCCAGTTATTTTCCCAGGGAAGATAGCAGCCATGTGCTCACCAGAACCATGCCAGCACAGATAGGTGACTGGGCAAAAGAGTTTAGAGCAAGGTCTGACACTGTGGAGCCCGCATGCTGGGAGTACAATAATGGCAGAAAGTGTTTTCAACCCCCTGCAGATTCAAACACATACGCACCCAGTGTGTGGGCATCCAAACTGGATCAGGCTGCAGCAAATTCAGGTAGTATGTAGCCAGGAGCATGACGTAATCTTGGGGAAAACCAGGAAACATCAACCAGGTTGGCACTTCCCAAGCAGTGGGGAAGGGCCCCAATGCCAGTTTGGCATGACTTCTTAAAAAGCACGACACATAATTACCCAAACAGAGCCACCGACAACTACATAGTAGAAGGTTTCCGGTTAGGTTTTAGGATACCAATGATACGACCCCGCTACCATTCAGAAGCAAGAAACTTAAAGGGCATTTTTACACACACACTAAAGTTCTGGATTTTTCTAACTTCTGGGTTTACAAGTCCACAAGTAAGTTCCAGATCCATTTTTCACACACACACACACACACACACACACACACACTGCCCTGAGGCAGTTCCTGAATGCGTTCTTTACACAAACACTGCCCTGAGGCAGCCTAAAGTAGCCACAGCTGTAGATGTGACAGACTGCCATGCAAACCAAGTGACCACAGCTATCTGGAGCAAAGCAGTTTACCAGGAGAACTTTTTGGAAAAAAAAGTTCTAGGAGAAGTTCTATGCAGAAGTTCAAAGATTCAGATGTTTAAGATCTGAGTGAGTGATTTAGGCACACAGAAAGTTCAGGATGTAACAGCAAACATCCAGATGAAATGTGTGTGTAAAAACACCCAAAGTCTGTGTAGGGGAATGAGCAGCTAGTATAACAGAAACTCAACAAGGAGGTCAGAGAAAGCAGGATGGAGACCCCCTTTGGGGGCCTCCATCCCCCAAATTAATTACTCCCAATTAAGATGCTGAAGATCTCTCCCCTGTGAAGATTCCCCAAAAAGGCACTCTGAAAGTACCGCCTCATACACCACCGTTCCTACCCAAAGGGCGAGTTGGTGAATTATGTGATACCACAAGAGCTATGCTCAGTCAAATATGCCTCATTTGACTCTGCAGTCAAAATGGTGCGGGGTTGCGGAAGGGGAGCTCTCCTAGGAAAGAGTGACGTTAAATCTGCCTTCCTCCTCTTGCCAGTCCACCCTGACAATTTCAAACTTCTGGGGATTTAATTACTATGCAACCTTTACTTCGATAAGGCAATGCCCATGGGATGCTCAATCTCATGTGCGGCCTTTGAAAAGTTCAGTTCAGTCCTTGAGTGGGTTGAGTACTGGCGGCTGGAGACAGGTCACTTATTATTTGGAAGATTTCCTCTTTGCAGAGAGGGCAAGCTCCTCCAAATGCAGTAATTTACTCAGCAAATTTCGGGTATTATTATTATTATTATTATTATTATTATTATTATAAACATTTATATAGCACCAGCCATGTGCCTGGCACTGTACAGAACATAGAAATAGACACGGTCCCTGCTGGGGGTTACACGGCTTGGTTACAATCAGGTTGGTTGCAG
Source organism: Sphenodon punctatus (assembly GCA_003113815.1). Lineage (NCBI taxonomy): Eukaryota > Metazoa > Chordata > Lepidosauria > Sphenodontia > Sphenodontidae > Sphenodon > Sphenodon punctatus. Next base: position 222,656 of record QEPC01007812.1, read on the forward strand.
CAGTCTGCAGAGGAGGGCAGACAGTTAGTATATGGGGAATATCTAGCAGGCATTGGGAAAGGCGGCGAGGAAAATGTGGGTCTTGAGGAGGGATTTGAAGGAGTGGAGGGAGGGGGCAAGGCGGATGTGGGTAGGGAGGGAGTTCCAGGCATGGGGGGCAGTGAGGGAGAAGGGTTGAAGGTGGTTAGGTGAGCAGGAGAAATGAGGGAGAGTGAGGGAGGGGACAGAGGAAGAGCGGAGAGTGCATGCAGGAGTGCATAGGGAGATTAGGTCCGAGAGGTATAGGGGAGCTTGGTTGTGCAGTGTTTTGAACGTGAATACCAGGAGTTTAAACAGGATATGTTCAGGAAGGGGGAGCCAGTGAAGAGAGAAGAGGAGAGGCTGCACATGGTCGAAGCGACGGGCAGAGTGAATGACCTTGGCAGCAGAGTTTTGGATTGCGATAAGGGGGGACAGGTGAGAGCGAGGGAGGCCAGCAAGGAGGAGGTTGCAGTAATCGAGGCGAGAGATAACCATGGCATGAACAAGGGTTTTGGCCGAGGAGGTAGAGAGAAAGGGGCAGATCCAAGCAATGTTATGGAGGGCGAATCGGCAGGATTTGGCAACAGAGTCAATGGAAGGTTTAAAACAGAGGTGCATGTCAAAGATGAAGCCCAAGCTACGGGCTTGGAGAACAGGATGGATGGTGACTCCATCGATTCAGATGGGCAGGTTAGAGGGAGAAGAAGAGGAGGGAGGAAAAATGAGGAATTCAGTCTTGGCCGTGTTGAGCTTGAGTTGACATTGGGACATCCAGGCGGCGATATAAGAGAGGCAGTTGATGAGGCGTGAGTGGACAGAAGGCCAACAACCACGCAATGTACTCAGGTAGAGAGCTAGATACGGTGCAATTTCAGGAGCCAGATAGAAAAGTGTAGGGCTGCAACCAAGGTGATGTTCAGGCAGCTGCAATAATTTCTAGGTAGCTTGAATTTTACTTGCTGAGTCATTGCCCCCGGGAGAGAGTTCATGTCCCACCAGTATGCCCACGTTGGAGGCGACCACCCACCGAATCACCACATCAGAGTCACAAAGGAGATGCAGAAGGATATGGCTCTCTGGGATGTTTTTCTCAAAGGCTATAACATTGCCAGATTCTGGAGGCAGCAACTCCTGCTGGAAGCCAAGCTCCAGATACACTCAGATGCCACAGGCAGGCATGGCTTTGGGGTATATTTCAGAGGAAGGTGGTGTGCAGCCCCATGGCTGGTGGAGCAGAAGGAGTTGGGAATAACAAGGGATTTGACATTTCTTCCCTATAGTGTTGGCCGTGAGACTGTGGGAGGAGGAATTCACCAATAAGAGAGTGCTGTTCTGGTGTGATAACATGGCAGTGGTCCATGTTTTCAATAAAACGTCCTCCCCATGTTTTCAATAAAAGGTCCTCCAAGTCAGAAAGGGTCATGAAGCTAGTACCGGTTTTCGTTCTGAGGTGCTTACAAAAGAACATCTTGTTTATGACCAGGCACATACCCAGCATTTACAACAGCATAGCCGATGCCCTTTCTTGATTCCAGACAGACCTATATCACCTGCTCATTCCAGAAGCCCGGTAGAAACCAGACCCATTCCCGAGCGACATGTGGAACTTCGGATAATTGACCTGTTTCAGAAAGTCCAGGGTTCCGTAGCCCCCAGAACCAGGGTGGCATGCCAAAAAGCCTTCAGCGAGTTTCAGGATTACAATTTCCAGAAGGCCTGACCCATGGGTTTCCCCATCCCTGAAGCTCAGATACTTCCGTTTGCAATGTCTCTCCACCAAAAATGTTTGGCGCCTGGGACAGTCTCCTCAAAAGTTTCGGCCCTTGTATTCATAAGCCACTTGGCAGGTCACCCCTCCCCTGACAATGGTTCCTTTATGAGCTGCATGCACGGAAGCTGGTCCAGAGAATTGGCCATAAGGCAAGACACAATAGCCCCCCTCACCCCCAGCTGTTGGTCCGGCTCCTGGGGGGTTTGCCTAGAGTTTGTTATAGTAGCAGCAAGGTTCACCTGTTTACCACAGAATTCTAGATCACCCTTTTTGGTACCTTCCACATAGGTAAACTGGCCCCAGACTCCAGAAACAATGGGTCAGGTAGAGTGCTGCAGATATGAGACGTGGGGTGGCAGGGAAGTGCGCTGACAATGCACCTAAGATGATCTAAGATCAACCAGAGGGGGATAGTTTGGATGGTTAAGCTCTTCCCTTCAGTTGACGCCCAAATCTGTCCAGTTAGATCACTAACAGAGTACCTAAAGTGGTTCCCCCAGGGGCCAGACCCACTCTTTCATTTTATTTATTTATTTATTTACGTTTATTAGCCGCCCCATCATGCCCATGGCATCTCGAGGCGGCTTACAACACACAAAAATAACAATAAGTTAAAATGACCTTAAAACAAAATATTAAAACATCTAGAAAACCCCTAAAAACACCCACCCCCCAAACTTTTATCCCACCCCTCCCCTCCTCTGAAGGCCTGGGAGAACAGCCAAGTTTTGCAGACCCGGCGGAAGGCCAGCAGACTTGGTCCAGACGGGCTTCCTCCAGGAGGGAGTTCCATAATCATGCCCAGCCACCAAGAACGCCCTCTCCATTGTGGCCCCCCACTCTATGCAGGGGACCTCCAAGAAGGCACCCCCAGTGGACTAAAGGAACCACTCTGGGGTGCGGAAGGTAAGACAGTCCCTGAGGTATGAAGGGCCAAGACTGTGTAGGGCTTTATACGCCAAGACCAACACCTTGAATCTGGCTCTGTACACTATAAGCAGCCAGTGCAGCGTGCGGAGCACAGCTGTTATATGCTCCTGTCGGCTCATCCCCATCTGAACCAGCATCAAGGGAAGTCCCATGTAGAGCGTTTTTCAGTAGTCCAGCCTCGAGGTGATGAAGGCAAAGATGAGGGCGGCCAGGTCGGGTCTGGAAATATATGGACGCAGCTTCTGCACCAGATACAGCTGGCAGAAGGCAGCCTTAGCCACCATCTCAACCTGCTGATCTAAGCGGAGTGCTGAATTCAATAACACTACCACTCCCCCCCGCCCCCGTAGCCTACTGGGCTACCGGGGGGGACCTCCTTTATGAGGAGAGTCGCCACCTCTCTCACCCTACCCACCATCATCACTTCCATTTTATCAGGATTGAGCTTCAGTCTGCTCTGTCATAACCATTCTGCCACGGCCTCCAAGCATTGGGACAGCACTGAGATGGGAGGACCTGGGTCAGTTGAAAAACAGAGGTAAAGCTGGGTGTCATCAGCATATTGATGTCAATGAACGCCAAACCCTTTCACAATATATGTGAACGCCAAACCCTTTCACTGCATATATACAGTGAACAATAATGGAGACAGAATGGAACCTTGCAGAATGCCAGAATCCAGAGCCCGGGGGCTGGAAGACTCATCACCCAGGAAAACCCTCTGGCTTCTCCCCGAGAGGAATGATCAGAACCATTCAAGGACTGTCCCATCCAGACCCCCCAGGGCTTGCAATTATCTCAACAGCAACCTATGGTCCACTGTATCAAAAGCGGCTGGGAGATCTAGCAGGACCAGAAGTGTTGAATGTCCTGGGTCCATCTGCCGGCAGAGATCGTCCACCAAGGCCACTAGTGCCATTTCTGCGCCATAGCTGGGGCAGAACCCCAATTGAAATGAATCAAGGAAACCAATGTTGTCAAGATGAGCCTGGAGCTGCAGTGTCACCGCCCGTTCAACAACCTTCCCTAAAAAGGGAAGGTTAGAGATAGGTCAATAGCTGGCGAGAGCCAAGGATGGCTTCTTCATCAGAGGGCACACCATGGCCTCCTGGAGACCGGGGGTGGGGAGCAAACTCGCCTGCTGAAAGGACGCGTTGATTACCATCGCCAGCACCATCCCCAATGTCTCCCTGGAGGCTTTCACCAACCAGGTTGGGCATGGATCTAATTCACAACTGGTGGCCCTAACAGACCCCAAGACATCCACAGCCTCGGCTGGCATCACTTTCTGTAACTCAGTCCCAAAAGATGGACCAGACAGGGCCTCCATCACTTCATGTTCCACCTTTACTGTCCCTAATCCAGTGTCGAAGTTGCTCTGGATTCGAGCAATTTTGTCTTCAAAGTAGGTGACAAACTCCTCACAGTGAGCTTGGAACAAGTCCCTGTCCAGGCGGAGGGAGGCTGAACTGACCAGCCCCCACACCACCCGGAATAGCTCCGCTGAACACAACTTTGAAGACGCTATGAGGGCAGCAAATCATTATTTGCCATCCTCACAGCCTCAACATAGGACTGCAAATGGGCCCTAAGTAGAAGTCGGTCAGATTCAGCATGAGACCGACGCCAGCGTTGCTCCAGTCACCTAACTGTCTTCTTCATATGCCACAGCCCCTCAGTGATCCAAGGGGACCTGAGGTGATGAGACAGAGGTAGGAGACGTTTTGGAGCTACCCTGTCAATGGCCTCCCTGACCTAGATGTTCCAGGCTCGGATGAGTTCTTCAACAGAGTGGCCATCAAGGTCTAAGGTTAACTCCTCCAGGGCCTCCTGGAACCGTTGAGGTTCCGTCAGCCTCCAGGGGTGGACCAACCTAACTGGTCTATTCCCCTTCTGGAGGTCATGCCCTAAGAGACCAGCCTGTAGGAGGTAATGATCCATCCATGATAAGGGCATGACCCTCACATCCCCCACTACGGGATCACCTATCTCAAGGCCAGAACAGAACACCAGGTCAAAAGTATGTCCCCCCCACATGGGTGGGGCAGTTAATAATCGGGGACAAGTCCATGGTTGCCATGGTGGCCATGAACTCTCGCTCTCCTCCTACAAGGCCAGCATTGGTATGGGTATTGAAGTCCCCCAGGACCAAGCTCCTGGAGGAGTTCAACACCCGCTCTGCTAGAGTGGCAACGGATGTTGCTGGGCAGGAAGGGGCTTGGTACAACAGCAGCACCCTGAGATTGCCCCCAGACAAATCAAACACCACATGAAGGGCCTTGATCCCTGGAATCTCCTGGACTGGATATCTACTAACAGGATATGTCTCTTTTAATTTAATAGCTACACCACCTCCCCGACCCCCAGTGCAGGGCTGGTGCTGCACGGCATACCCACCTGGAATGAGGTTGGGCAAAATTGGCCCCGTCTCCTCATCCAGCCAGGTTTTTGTAATGCATACAAGGTCTACAGCCCCGTCCAGGACCACGTCCCGGATGACCGGGGCCTTGTTTACCAGGGACCTTGCATTTAGCAGCACCATCTCCTCACTAGCGGACCTTAGACCCTGCTCCTCCTTCACCCCCAGTGGGTGGGAATCTCTTTTGACCTCCACCAGGGGCCTAGGTCCCCTAGGAGCCTGAACCACACACCCCTGTGGACCATACAATACCCGCCCCAGAACCACCCCTATGGCTGCTCCCCCCTCACCATCCTGACTCCCCCATCAGCTGCTCCCCCAAAGCCCTCAGAGATCTCCCTCCCTCCCCACTCCCAAAATGTCCCTCCACATTTCCACCCCATCCCCCCACCCCCACTCTTAACCCTCTCCAATACTTTCTCCCCTGCATATCCCCCCCACTCCCGCCCGGAGATCTCACTACTTGCCCCCATCATCCCCCCCCCTCCACATGCTGCCACCATGTGGTTTTCCTTGCTGGGAGCACTGGCCTGTCTCTCACCCAGGGCAAGTGCTCCATGCACTCCCGCCCCCTCCCTCCATTTCCCCCCATACATACCCCATTCCGCCTCCCCTTTCCCCCACAGAATCTCCCCTAAACCCTAAAGCCCCAAAAGAGTCCCCTTAAGGGTCACACCCTTAGGTGCAAGCCTTTGGTGCATGCCCGCGCCCATGGCTGAGCCTCCGCTATCTCGCATCTTAAATCCTTTGGCCCCTCTGGGCAGGAAGTCCCTGCTGGAGCACCAGCCCCGCCCCCTCCTCCAACCGGGGGAGGGGGAAATGGAAACAGGGGCTGGTAAACTCACATTCTGATGGGACCCTGCCTGACCCAGTTGCTTTTACTGCCACTGCCCCAGCCCCCTTCAGGTCTTTAGCTGGTGTCAGGGGGGCGAGGAGTGTGTCCCACAGCCAGGCAGCCTGCTGCCTTTAACCTCTCTGGGCAGGAAGTCCCTTCTGGAGCACCATGAGAAGAGGGAACCCTTAACTTGATACCAGATCAGATTGGTGCTCAGCACGTGTGAGGGACATGGGACTTTACCCGGGCCATTATTTATTTATTTATTTATTTATTTATTTTTATTTTTTAAATCTTAATACCCCGCCCTTCCTGACACATCAACTTGGGACAGCTTACACTAAGCATTAAAACATTAAAACATATAAAAACAACTTATAGGAAGGAGGATTTTAAAAATTCTACCCCCCCCCCAAAGCACTCCCCCTACCCTTCACTCATCTCCCTTGCCAAATGCCAGGCAGAACAGCCAGGTCTTACAGCTATGTCGAAAAGAGGGGAGATCTGGGGCCAATCAGGCCTCCACTGGAAGGGGGTCCCACAACCATGGTGTAGCCACCAAGAATGCCCTCTCCACTTTGGCCCCCCAGAACTCTCGAGGAGGGCACGCCTAGATGACCGCAGGGACTGATTTAGAATCTGAGGGGTGAGGTGGTCCCACAGAGAAGTAGGACCTAGACCATTTCAGGCTTTATAGGCAAGCACCAACACCTTGAATCGGGCTTATCAGACTATAGGCAGTCAGTGCAGAGAACAGAGAACTGATGTAATATGCTCCCGGCAGCCCAATCCCACCAGGAGATGGGCCACCACATTCTGCACCAGCTGCAGTCTCCGAACTGTCACCATGGGTAGCCCCATGCAGAGCATGTTACAATAGTCCAGTCTAGAGGTGTTTAAAGCATGGATGACAGTGGCCAGGTCAGAGTCTGAAACATACAGCTGAAGCTGTCGCATCAGATGTAATTGGTGGAAAGCACCCCTTGCCACAGCCTCCACCTGATCATCCAGGTGGAGTTGCAAATCAAAGAACACCCCAAGAATCTGAACCTGGGAAACCAGTGGAGGGCAAACCCCAACAATAATGAGGGCCGTCATCTCCACTGCCTTACCCACCAGCATCACCTCCATCTTGTCAGGATTCAGCTTCAGTCGATTAAACCTCATTCAGTCCCTCACAGCCACCAAACACCAAGTAAGCACCAACACTGCCGGGCCTGGGTCTGATGAGAAATAGAGGTAAAGCTGGCTGCCATCAGCATATTGATGATACTGCATGCCAAACCTCCTGACCACCTTGTTGAGTGGCTGCATGTATACGTTGAACAGGAGAGGGGACAAGACAGAACCCTGTGCGAGGTTCCACATGAGAGGTCACAAGCATTTTATGGTCAAATGCAGTATCAAATGCAACTGACAGGTCTAATAGAATCAGCAGGGTCAAATGACCCTCATCCAATTCCAGGTGTAGGTCATCAACCAATGTCACAAGCACAGTCTCGGTGCCATAGCCCAGATGAAATCCAGATTGCAATGGATCGAGAAAACAATCCAGATTCTCCTGTAGCTGTCAGGCCACTACCCATTCAATAACCTTCCCTAAAAAGGGAAGATTAGACACAGGCCAATAACTGGCAAGGGAGTCAATGTCAAGCGATGGTTTCTTGAGCAGAGGCTGCACCACTGCCTCTTTAAGTTAGCCCGGCACTCTGCCCTTATGGCATGCACTCATTCAGGATTGGAACTGCTTCCACCATAGCGAGCGTCAGGTTATCCAACCAGCAAATCCAACGGCTGGGGCGCTGGCATTCAGAAGCATTTTGGGCATATGTCAGAGACACCTTGTCCCAGCTGGCTTGACAGTTGTCTTCCATGCAGGCAGGGGTCCCTGAACCCAATTAAGAGCTCCTGTTGATGTTTTCTTCCTTTAGGCCCTTCAGCAGTACATGCCAGGATGATAGTTTGGATTGTTGGCCACAGCATCATTCACTGGGAAGTGAAGATGGCCTTACGCAGTGGGTGATGTACCCAGCTGGGCTTTAGCTACCAAGCCAAAATAATATGGCAGGGTAAGAATAGGGTGCATTGGGAACAATTGCTCCCAGTGTTCAATGCAGCAGGGAAAAAACACCCATCACTGGGAATATTGGTTGTGCACTGGGGGGAGAATGTACCTGGTGCTTAACAAAGTAATAGAAAATACATGGTCCCTGCCCTAGGGCTTGCAATCTGAGAGATGGTAGGGGAAGGGAGACGAAGGAAGGGGAACAGAGTGAAAGTCATGGAGCGCAACAGTCACGAAGATACGAGGTCCCAGGTGCATGTGATTGGCTTGGTTACATCGAAAGTGATGACTGGCTGGACTGTGTGGTGAGGATATGAGTACGCAGACCTCAGGCAACAGGTTGTACTGAATGGAGTTATCAGCAGGAGTTAGGTGAGGGGAGCAAGCAGTCGGGGAGGGCAGAGCAGAAGACGTGGGCCTTGAGGAGGGATTTGAAGGTATGAAGGGAGGGGATGAGGGGGATGTGGGCAGAGAGGGAGTTCCAGGCATGGGGGGCAGCAAGGTAGAAGGGACGAAGGTGATTAGGGGAGCAGGGGAGGCGTGGGAGTGAAAGAAAAGGGACAGAGGAGGAGCGGAGTTCATGGACTGGAGTACGGAGGGAAATTAGAGCAGAGAGGTAGACGGAGCAAGTTTTTGAAGAGCTTTATAGGTGAAGACTAGGAGCTTGTGCAGGATTTGTTCAGGAAGGGAGAGCCAGTGAAGAGAGAGGAGAGGAAGGGGTGCACATGGTCGAAGCAACAGGCGAGTTGGATGACCCTGGCAGCAGAGTTTTGGACAGAGATAAGGGGAGAAAGGTGAAAGTGGGGGAGGACAGTGAGAAGAAGGTTACAGTAATCGAGGTGAGAGATGACCAGGGTGTAAACAAGGGTTTTGGCAGAGGAGTCAGAGAGAAAAGGGCAAATCTTTGCAATTATGGAGGGGAAAGCGACAGGATTTGGCAACAGAGTCGATGTAGGGTTTAAAAGAAAGGGGTGAGTCAAAGATGAACCCAAAGTTATAGTCTTGGGGCACGGGAAGGATGGTGACCACGTCAATGAGGAACACCAGGAAAGAGGGGGATGAAGGATGAGGGGGGAAGATAAGGAGTTCAGGTTTAGCCATGTTGAGTTTGAGCTGAGGTTGAGACATCCAGGTAGAGATGTCAGAGAGACAGCTGGTGAGGTTAGCTTGAATAGATGGAGAGAGAGAGGGAGTAGAGAGAGAGAGTTGAGTGTCATCAGCATAGAGGTAATATTAGAAGACATGGGAGGCAATTAGTTTGCCTAGGGACATAGTATAGATAGAGAAGAGGAGAGGGCCAAGGACAGAGCCTTGGGGAACACCAACAGAGAGGGGAAGGGAGGAGGAGTTGGAGTTGGCAACAGACACATTGAAGGAGCAGTCAGAGAGGCAGGAGGAAAACCACTTGAGGATAGAGTCATGGAAGCCAAGGGAGTGAAGTGAGTTCAGCAAGAGTGAGTGGTTAACAGTATTGAAGGCAGAAGAGAGGTCAAAGAGGACAAGAATGGAGTAGAGGTGATTAGATTTAGCCACAAGAAGATCTTTGGTGATCTTAGTGGGAGCAGTTTCAGTAGAGTGAAGGGGGCGAAAGCCAGATTGGAGGGGGTCAAGGGAGGAGTTGGCAGAGAGGAAGTCGAGGCAACAGGAGTAGACAACATGTTCAAGAATCCTGGAAGCAAAAGGAAGAAGTGAGACAGGACGGTAGCTAGAAGAGTCAGAGGGGTCAAGAGTGAACTTTTTGAGGATAGGAGAGACAGTTGCATGTTTGACCCTTACATTTCATTGCGGGGTTGTTTTCCATCCCCCGGTGGAAAAAAACATGAAGATATATGGTAATTCGTGGCTCTACAAGTTTGGGATTGTCACTAGCACCTCTGGGCATAACATACTCAAATTTCATCCAGATATCCCTTACTGTTTGTCTTCTATAATAAAAAAACTCAAAAAAAGGCCTGGGGTCAATAAACCACCCCAGCGTCAATGTAGTTTTCCTTTTGGGGTGGAACTGTACCCCAGCTTAAAAGCAGTCAAATCAACATTTTTAAAGGCCAGTTCAGACTGCAAGATGACATGGAAGGCAAGGTCACTTTAGACTGGCAGCAGCAATGAAAACTAACCCCTTCACTGCCACAAACCTCTGTCTGCCATCTTTGTATTTGATGGGAAACACACATCAGTGTCATATGTGCAAAAGAAGGGGAAAGCAGTAATCCTCTCCACAGTGCACCATGACATGGTGGTGGAAGGAGATCAGAGGAAGCCTCAAGCTATCCTGCACTACAACAGTACCAAACGTGAAGTGGACAACTTGGACCATCTAGCCACCACCTATAGTTGTAAAAGAAAACCAATAGGTGGCCAATGGCATTGTTTTACAAGAAGGCAGGAGCTACTGAACACCGAACACTGGGGGGTTCGGTGTACGGCCAGTTCGGGATTCAGGCTGTTTAGCCCAAACCTGTTTGGTTTCACTGCACCTGTTCGGGGGGACGGGGGGAACCCAGTTTTCCCTCTCCCCTCCAGGTTGCATGGGTGAAAGGGGCACCGGGGCTCACCTCAAGCCTGGTAAAAATTAAAACAAAACAAAAATAAAAAATAATGTATTTGCAAAGAAAAACGAGTAGTGTTGGTTGTTATTTATTCATGTGTGACGCTGGTATTTCTCATAAAACAGACTCTATAATGTCTCTCTGTGTGTGCTGGGCATAGATTGTATGGCTACTGTAAAAAAAGTTACATTTTATTGCACACTTTCAATCCCCAGGCCAAAATCAGCTCGGGGTAGAAATCCACCCCACGATAGCTCAAGTGTAATTTTTTTCATGGTAAAAGGTAAGGGTTGAAGGAGGAGGGGAAAGAGTCAAGCGAGAGGGAGAGGTTGATGATGTGCAGGAGGGAAGGGGCAACAGTGGAAGCAACGGAGATCAGGAGGTGGGAGGGGATGGGATCAAGGGGGTAAATGGAAGGGTTGGAGGAGGAGAGCAGGGAGTAGATTTCCTGAAGGGAGGTGGGAGGGAAGGAGGACAGGAGAGAAGGAAGGGGGAGGTAGAGGGGAGGGAACAGGGAGAGGAGAGGAGCAGGAAGTGATGTCAAAGTGGATCTTGTCTATCTTGGAGGTGAAGAAGGAAGCAAGATCCTGAGCAGAAAGGGAAGAGGGAGGAAGAGCACAGGGGGGTTTGAGGAGGGAATCAAAGGTGGAGAACAGGCAGTGAGGGTCCCGAGAACAGGACTCAAAGAGGGAGACATAGTAATGCTATCTAGCAAGGGAGATAGCAGAAGTAAGGGAGGAGAGACAGAATTTGAAGTGAAGGAAGTCAGCATGAAAGTGGGATTTGCGCCAGAGGCATTCAGCAGCACGTGTGCAGGAGCAGATGTGGCGGATACTGGGGGGTGGGGTGAGCCAAGGACTAGGGATATGTTGCAGAGAAGGGTATGAACTAATGCTAAGAACCCATGCAAGATTGATCAGGCTAGGAGGCGGGCTAATGGAAACATTCAAAAATGGTTAATATCAAGGGTGGGGGATTCCATCACACACAATTACATTTTTTATGACCGAGATGAACTGTTCTGGACTGATGGAGTCCATCTCTCGGACATGGGCTGTGAGTTGTTCCTTGGGGTCCTAAAAACCAAGCTAGTTGAGCTACTTAGCATGGGTGGAGAAGTGGCGGCGAACCAGCCAAGCAAAGCTGGCGGTTCTAGTGGGTAGGCTGAGCTAGTGGAGGTTAGAAAAGGTTGAAGTTAGAACTTAGACTGAGCAGAAACATCTCCTTAAGAGATGAGAAGGCCATACATAGCTGCACAGTGTGGCCCAGTGTATTGGCAATCCTAGGAACGAGAAGCAAGCGAACGAACTTGCTGGGGGGAGAATGAGCCAATCAGCGGGTGACTGTGCCTCACCCTTGTTCAAATCCTCCAAAAAGGGTGGGTGCAGGCACGAACACCCCACTCTGGCCCGGGAAAACCCAGGACAGGGGATAAGTTACCTGTTGGGAAGTTAGGACACAGGAGGCATCCACTCGGGCTTAACTTGAGAACCTCTGGAACAGTTAGCTATGTGGCAGGAGGCACTCACCTGGCTTAACTAGGCAAGTTCCTGCCAGGTTTACAAGACATTTAAGGAAATAAATTGGACCCCAGTTTTACAAAGGGGGAAGCAGGGAGGACAACCCCTTCCCCCTTTTTAAAATTGCTGTAACAATAAAGAATGTTCAATCCCACAGACTGTGTCCCGTCTTTTTCCAGGGTTTCCTATCTGCCTGCCTCTCCCCTGCTCCACCTGACAGCCGCCTCATTTCATCTGCGTTGCATCCTGAGATCAACTTTTCTTTCTGCTTGTCCCTAGCTGCCCTCTTCGCCTGCAGCTGGGGAGAAGCAGAGAGTAAAATTGATCTCAGGATGCAGAGCAGGTGAGACAAGGCAGCGGCAGGGTGGTTGGTGTGCCTGACACTGGCGAGGGAGGGCCGGCAGTAACCCAGTCTGGAGAGCAGAGCTGGGCGACAGATCAGAAAGGGAGAAGAGTAATGCTGCTAGATCCCAGATGAAATTGACCAGTCTGCAATTAATAAGTGGGGAGATTCAGAGTGGTGGAAAGCAAGCCAAACAGTGCCCAGCAGATGGCGAATGGCAAAGGTGCCTTTTTCAAATTTAACTAGTAAACAGAATTTTAGTATTTGAAGCTATTAGTATTAATACTAAAGTGCCTACTTTAGTGCTCTCTACTATTAATATTAAATTAGTATTTCCATCCCTAGTTTTTACCAAAAAACTTTGTTTCTTTTGCTTCACTCTGTGTTGCAGTGACAACAGCGACATTTGCTTTTACTTCACCTTCTGTTAAAGGCACTTGACTTTGTTCTGTTATTTTTAAATTACTTTTGACTAGATATTTTCAAAAGAGAAATTTGGTAATGTGGCTGAATGCGTTGTTCCCACAAAGTAAAGTAAACAAAATGTCTGACTCTCTTACACAAAAGACCAAGTGTATTAAAGGGTATCCTGGTTATAAGAATGCATACAAACAATTTTTTTCTCATTTAGCTGTAGGGTCATGTAAGTTGATTCTGTGCTGCACTCTGTGTCCTTTAGAAAACTGGCTCAGGCGTTTATTTGATTTGTTATTCTTTTTTAAAAAAAAATAAAAATCTTTACAAATTCTAAAAGCAGCTGAAGAGTATTAAATTATGCTTTTGTAAGGCCTTGGCATTATAGTGTTTACCTGGCAGTCTCAATACATAATGAAATTAATAGTTTAAATTGCTTAAAATCATACATCTTTTTAAATAAAGCCTATCTGATAGACAAGGAGGAAAACATTTGATAAAGTGAAAGAGAATGAAATGTGGACGAAATTGATTCAGATGAGATTCCCAGAATATACAGCAGTGTTCCTTCAGTAGGCAGCCCAGTTTCTATAGACCCTCACTCCTTGCCACATGCAGGTGTCTCAATCTAGCTGTTGGAGCTGAAATTCAGCTGAGATCACACCATATGGATATGAAATGGAGAGACTGAGCAGCAGTCCTAATCTCATCTCTGATTAGCCAGAGCTCCTCCCCTTTCTCATTCCGCCCCCATTCCCCTCACTCACTCCACAATGGTGGTGGTTTAATCTTAATAAAGGGGGTTGCTTCTAATGGTCAGAAGGCAGAAGAAGAGAATGAACCCCATCCTCAAAAGTGACAACTCTAAAAACTAAATGGAGAGAGAAGTCTATACAGAAATAATGAAATTGAAGCTGGTGAAAACTGTAGTGTTTCCATTTGTTCTCTGTGGTGTAAAATGTTGGATATTTAAGAAAAACAATTGAAGCATAGCCAGCTTCAAAGACCAATGCAAATTAGCTAGTTGGAGAACACTGGGTTTTAGAAAACATTGGTACTGACAGGAGATTATTGGCAAATGTACAAAGAACCCTTTCATGTATAAGATCTCCCATGTGGAAGACAGCCAACATAATGAACCCTCTGCAGTAGCTTTGTCTTCATCTTCCTACAGCTGTCATACAAAGGAGCTCATGAAAAAAATTGTAGTAGGAACCCTAACTATCTCCGACTGACTGGCAGCTTAGAGAGGTTAGAACAGTTTTCAAGTTGTTTTCACTTGTGGAGATTCTCCCAGAATCAGAGGGCAAATGCAGTTTTAGAGCTTAAAGCCAATTTCACCTGTATGCACCTTTCATCTGTGCTGAGCTGTGTAGTGTTTCATTTGCCCATGGCTAGGTTTGATTGCTATGTTGCTTACTTGCTTGATATGAGGAAAGTAATCCTAATGTAGAGAGTCAAATAGGGAAGCTAGTAGATCTGGAACTTTCTCTCACTTGTTATTATGCCAAGAGAGGGAGAAATGAAGAGGACCAGGTTTCAGGTTAAAATAAGAAAAGGGAAACAAAAGGATGAGTTTGATTGGATGAAACCGAATATCATTACATTTAACTAAAATTTTAATTAATTTGCTAAACTGGATGCATAATCATGGGGTTGCTATATTCATTATTCCAGTAACAGAATGAGCACCCCTGGTCCTCTGTCTGTGGACCACTTGGATCCCAGCATAGTCCACACCGAGGAAGTCTCACCACTTCTTCAGTACGTGGGGCTACCCTTGGGGCTGGTTCTGAAGCTGCAGCTAGTGCAGAATGAGGAGGCCCGTCTCCTGACTGGGACTGATCGACACGAGCACATTACACCAGTGCTTCGTTCTCTGCACTGACTGCCGATAGTTTTCCGGGCCCAATTCAAGGTGTTGGTGTTGATCTTTAAGGCCTTAAACGGCTTGGGCCCCATCAACCTGCACGACTGCCTCACCTTCCAGGTCCTGAATCGGCCCCTGAGGTCAGTCAGGGGCACCTTCCTCTGGGTTTCCTGGGTGTCTACCATGAGGAGGGTGTTCTCTGTGGCTGCGCCGCGGCTGTGGAACTCCCTCCCGCTGGAGGTCTGCTTGATTACCGACCTCCCCTCTTTCTGTAGACAGTGTAAGACCTGGCTGTTCCGCGGGGCCTTTATGAAGGGAGATGGGTTGGGTTGGGTTAGGGTGGGTGGGTATGGACTTTTTAAATTGTTTTAATTGTCATTTTATTACTGTGTATTTTAATATGTTTTCAATGTTTTTAAAATGTTGTTAGCTGCCCCGAGATGCCAGAGGCAGGAGGGGGTGACATATAAGTTTTAATATAAATAAATAAAATAAACTCACTTCTTGCCTCCTAGTGGGTAAGATTTGCCAATTCAAGGGGACTGGCCATCTCCTTGGAAACGTGCTCTTTAATATAGAACTCATTTTAGTATTTCTAGATATAATTTACCTTATATTTCTTATTCCTTTCTTCTTGAGATCATTTATAGACTGTGTGATTTCTAAATGTATTATTTGGTCTGGATTTTTGTCCAATTCCAGGAATACCTAATTTGCATTCTTTATCAAATAGCATACTTCCTTTTTGCCTTGTGTTTTAATAAATTACTACTTTACCTTCTGTAAACATCTTGTATGAGTGGCCAATTCCTGAGTGAGGAATGCAACACCCATAGAGGAACCTAGAATTTAACCCACATACCTATTTAGTCAGTTTACAGCTGGCACCAAGATCCATATTGTTTCTAAAGTAAGCAGCTCAGTGCTATGTTGCAGAAACTTGTGTATCTCACCAACTATAGTCTAAATAAAATTTTTTAACTTGGTGAGACAAAAGGACAGAAGAGTGAATTGACAAAACAAAAGGAGAGTTGTTCATCTAGGGACAACTTGTTTCATTAGTAGTTTGCTACTGATATTTATTCATAGTATGACAGTTACCACTATCAGTGTCTTGGTTTTAACTAGAGAAAATAAGATACATTTGGCTCTCAGTCAATAGGGATGAATGCAAATTAACTATACCGAGTGCAGTAATTCTAAGTTCATCTTGTGTAATTTACAGCTAAATATGACTCATTACATTGCTCGCCATATGTTATTAAATTAGTGAGTATATATAGAAACAGTAGATGTGGGAATTCTGGGTTGCAATCCCTTCTCTTGGTTTCTGCACCAAGGAGACAGGCCGTATATAGTGCAGTCAGGTTGTCTTTATTGGAATCATGTACAGTGAGCACTGGTCCATGTTCAAAACAGATAACTGTACAGAACATACAGCAGCCTGATCCACGAATCAGAGGAGGCTGGACAAGAAATGACTAAAAGCTTCTGATTCTTATATACTAAACATCACATAACTACAGTCAAAGCTTGTTTACCTGACTCCAGGGTGTAAACATACATAAGTATCCAGATTAGTTTTACCTATTAAGATGATCGACGTGTGTAGTCTTGCCCATGTTAGGCAAGGCTAGTCAAGGTGGTTAAGAAAAATGTAAGGAGTTACCTTATCTTAGGAGGGGCAGTTAGACTTAAAGAAGCTAGGAACCTAGATACTTTGTGCAGGGAAGCATAATTTAGCATCTGGCTAAAGAGATTTGCTTTGGGGGTGGGGCGTATACAGGCCTCCCGATAGATACAACAATAGGAGTTGGTGTAATTCTGTAGAAATGATCCCATTTTTTTCCCTCCAGGACTTAGTTAACATTTTAATCAAGGCAATAATATTTATTGTATCTACAGTAGCTATTTTTTTCTTTTCTCAATAACATTTACATCTGCTGCTAGATTTAATAATCTAGTCATATCCAAACATCTCTGTTTTACAATCTGCCCAAAATATCAAACTTTCTGATGCACCTGTTCCTCAAAGTAGTATGCATTATAAATTGTTTCTCACTCTCATTTATTTCATTTTCAGAAACTTGCACATGTTCAAAAGTCACATCTACAAAGTTGTAGCAATAAAGAAATAGTGAGTAAACACTGTGCTACAACTGTAAGCATTTGAATATGGATATTTCATCTAACAATCAAATGTACTATGCTTAGCTTACTGCATTTTGTTGCAGCACAGATTGCAAGACGCATGTTCTTTTCCAGCATAACATCAATAAGTTCTTCTCTCCAGCAGCTGCTCACAAGTTTGGGTTGTTGTGAATGTTAGACAAAGAAAGCTATTTCAGTATTGGATCTAACTGATGAAAAGGCTCCAGGAACCTTGTTTTCATCCAGCTACTGCTTGGCTTTCACTAGTTAGAGATGTGTAAATTGCCACCAAATGATCTGACAACCTCTAAGGATCATAATCCAAAGCAACAATATAAACATATTCTATTGATTTCATTAGTGCAAATTTTGTAATTTCTTTCAGATTTTTCTATTCCATATTTCATTTATCTTCTAAATTTGTTCCCACCTTCCCATCCATCGGAGCAGCTGGCTCGAACATTATTGTGCTTGTGTTTGCTTTGCATTTAAAATTTTGCTCTGACTCAAAGCAAAAAAGTTACAAAGTACTGATGTTTTACTAGGAAGCAGATCTATCTTGTTTGTTCCTACTTCCTGCAGGCTGTTGGAAGCTGTTAACCCTCCCAAAACACCACTGTGTAGATAAGTAGTGGAATGAAATTATAATGCATTAAAAATAAAGGTTACTTCAGTAATACTTGGATCTGACATAATTTATGCATCATAACTCTACAGTTGTTATGATGTAAAGTAGGATTTTTCTAACTCGTTTCATTCAGGGGACCAGCAAAACTACACTTTTAACCCCCCTCAGTCTGTGGGTTTGCATGATACCCTGGAAGTTGTACAAAAAAAATAAATCAAAAATCTTTTTAAGCAAACCTTTACCACTTCATATTTCATGTATTCCTCAAAGATAATGGGGTCAGTTATGCCCCACTGGTTCATGCCCCCACCCCCAGTTGTATTTGTAAAAAGGTAAATACTAGAACACTAATGCAGTATGATACACCCAGGCTAATGGGGACATAATTGCCCCAAACACAATGTAGAATTTTGTCTGCTTTTGTATATGTCATTTTATATGAAGAATTTCATTACAAGTGCATTGTGGGGTCAATTATACCTCAAGTGGAAAACTGCAGTTACCAATTTAAAGCAAACTTGTATCTTTACGATTCTTTACACAGAAGTTAACTCTTTCATGCTGTGAAGCTTCAACGATGTTTTTTTTATTTGCAAGGTTGTGTTGAAAAACAAAAATATCATATTAAGCTGAAGGGGTTATTTTGACCCCACCATCATTTACTTTGGGAACCGGCTATTGAAATGCAGACAAGCTCCTAATAGTTCAGGCTCTTGAAATGCAGACACACTGTCTGCCTCTGTTATAACACACTTTATCTTTGTTTGCAAATTAATGGAAAGAACGTTGTGTTGTTAACACTTATGAACAGATATATGTTGTCTCATTTGCATATAAATGTGCTGTCCCTGGCACTGGGGGTTGTAGTAACCCTAGATATGTTTGTGGTGGACATACATTTCTGTACCAAACACAATAACATTTATTTTTATTATGTTAAATTGTAGTTGTATTCAAATCAATCATATGCATATTTTTCAACTGTGATATAATTGCAGGATATCATACCCCATTAACAGATTAATAGAGAAGGTTTTTTAAAAAAATTGTAGCAGGGTTAAAATATTATAGACCTGAAGTGGAAACAATAAACAATGTTAGAAAGTCTCCTCTACAAATCAGCATCAGTGCTTCTTAAGTTCCTTTGATATCTGTTTGGCTAAAAATGTGCAAAAAGTAGTATTTGGCCACCCACACTAAGTTTTTCCTACACCAGTATGTATGGTACTAAAATGCTATGAAAAGGGATGATTTTATTTGGGGGTGTGGATTTTTATTACATATTACGAGAAAATAATTATTGTAGAAGCACTGACTTGGTTTGCTGTTCTCCAGCCAGTACTGCCCCTTTTTTTGCCTTGTGGTCTTGGCAAAAAAGTAGCCTATAATAAACACAGCCCTTGTGCCAATTCTGTCATCCTCACTCATGTTGAATAGTACCTGACTCTGCAAAAAGTGTCATTGAAATCAATGAGGCTTATTGTGGAGCAGGGCACTGTGAATGTATTTTAACATTTCTTCCAGTCTGAAAGGTTTTATTGGCTTGAGAGGTATTCCTTGCATTTAAGCTAGGAAATAATGCTGCACCCTGTAATAATTCCAACTGGGTAGAACTCTAAGTGTGACCACTGTTCTACTAAAATGTGAATAATGGTAGCGGACTCCCACCCATAAATAGCATAATCAGATGGCTGTCTTGCTCTAACCAATCCTTTGTTGGGTATATTTTCTCATTGAGAATGCTTATCTTTGGGTAGGCAGACAAATTTCTAGGCAGCCAGAAGAAGCATCTGATTTCTCAGAACAAAAAAGCCTTCATGAGAGAGAATATAATTTCCTTGTTCAGCCTTTCATTCTTTGAGGAGAAAACCTCCATAACTAGGGTGGCCATACCTCCCCTTTAAAAGAGGACACATATGAAAAGTGCATGTGCAGGGCTGCACTGAAACCAATGTAGCCCTGCAACATGTATTTTTCATAAGTGTCCTCTTTTAAAAGCGGCAATATGGCCACCCTAATCATAGCAGCTGTGGTATTTCCATATACCTTCTACCTATGTGAAACAAGCCTATTTCCAAGAGCATGGGTGTAATATCCCCTAAGGAATCTGGAAGTCAAAGCAACGCTTTCAAAGAAGCAAACTCAACCAGACTGAAGTGGAAGAATCTGTACAGACCTCTCCAAGCTGACCAAATCTGTTGTACTTGCTTTGCATATTTGTTTTAGCTCTAGAAATTTTGTTTGACAGTGTTTATTTGGTCCAAAAAGTTTAAGAACCACTGCTATAAGTCTAATTTTAGATAGTAATATTGTACTTGGCAACCAACACATGGCCAAACATGAAATGCTGTACCTATGCATTTGTTATTATCCATTTCATTATGGCCAAACTAAATGCTGATTTTTCTAAAAGCCCAAATCCTACAAATTCCATTTTATAGATCAGAACAGATGGTGTTTTAGAGAGGAGATATAGTAAACCACTATGAAGGTATAGTTTCTGGGATATTGTGTGCTGACAGATGTTAGCAGTGGCTTATGAGTTTTTTCTTAATTTGCTTTATTGCAACTTCATAGCGCTTTCGTACAATGTGGAACCATATCATTCAATTTCTGTAAAAGCATGTCAGGACACAGAATGCTGCTTATAAGTCTCAGCCTTCATCTTCCAACAAATGCATGAGTCTGAATCCCAGTAGTGGGATGGAGTATGGGGAAGAGGTATGTAGTCTGGAAGATCAGCCTGTATAGGCTTGAAGTCAGAGGAGCACAGGCAGGGAGCATGGCTGGGCAAAGTCCACTCAGAAGCCATTGAGATTAGAATGACTGGAGAGATGAATATCCATGGTCAGTGCTGCATTGATCAAATTTACTGACTTCAAATCTTGTTTGACATAGCAGGTACAAAGAAACTGGGTGTTCTTAGACAGACTCGAGTTGCCCACTCCTGGGGTCTGCTCTGGTGGCAGTGGGTTTAAATGGAGCCCACCGCAGACTGCTAACTCTGGCCAGTTAAAGCTATGTGAATGATGCAGAACTGGTGAGGCTCCTGGGTTGCAACTATGCATATATCCATTGAGCCTCCATTGGGTAGGACCTTCCAAACTAGAACTTTTGGTGCCCCCATTGCATAGAGATGAAGTCTGCTGACCATAGTGCAAAGGCTGATCTTTTCTTTCAGGCATTACTTTATGGAGGGATTTTTTTTTTCAGGGGAGGGGGTGAGCGTCTTTATATTTGTTGTTATTAATTATTATTATTATTATTATTATTATTATTATTATTATTATTATTATTAGCATTTTTATAGTACCAGTGATGTACCTTGAACTTTACCAAAAAAAACAAGATAAACATGGTCCCTGCCCGAGAGCTTACAATCTAAAGACAGGGGGAGGGGAGACAGGGAAGGGGGAACAGAGGAAGAGACAAAACATTCATGAGGATGCGAGAACTCAGGTATACATTCTTGGCTTGGTTACAGTAAATTGGGAGTATACAGATAACAAGTGGGGATAATCCTGGGTGGGAATGATTAGTAGGGATGGGTGAACGTGGTTCGGAAGTTCGGAGTTCGGCCCGAACTCAGCCTGTTCGGATAACTGAATGCAAACACAAATCCGAACATAAACATACTGAACAGAACCGAACACCAAACAGCGAAATGGCTGAACAGTTCAGTCAGTTCGGATCGCGTTCGGGTGAATTCGGGTGGCAAAAAAAGGTTCACTGTAAGGTGACAGGGAGGGGTAGTACTAGTCACTGAGGAGCAGACTTCCAGACATCAGGGGTAGAGAGGCTTGCAAGAAATGAAAGTATCTGCCTCCCCCCTTCCCAACACCTTCTGAGCTAGTCACTGTTCCTGAACAGCAGGCATTGAGTAGGATTATTAGATTGCTTTAAGTTTCATTTCAGTTTTGTACTGAAATTAAACTTAAACCTTAAACTGAAAACTTGTGTTTGTGATTCCCCCCCCATCCCATATAGAGAGATATAGAGTGATATAGATATAGAGAGATAGAGAGATAGGTTAGGGATAGTAGTTGTAGGAGTTAGCTTAGTGATAGAGATAGCTTTAGTGATTTAGTTTTAGTGTTTGTAGGAGTAGGTCTGTGTACATATTAGATAATCCATTTAATTCATAGCATTTAGAATAGTTAATAGCAGTTAGATTTAGTGTATATATATATATATATAATATTAGACAAAATAAATTAATAAAAAACCCCATATAAAAACAAAAAAACAAAATAAAAAACAAAATAAAACCATAAAACACCCAATAAAAAAACAAAAAACCATATATATAAAAAAACAAAAAACCACCCATAACATTAATGGCCGAACAGAACGGCCAAACGGCCAAACAGAACGGCCAAACCCAAGCCTGGAAAACTAACCGAACGGCCAAACAGAATGGCCGAACCTAACGCAGCCGAACCGAAAGTCCGAACCGATGAACCGAACGCAGCCGAACCGAACGTCCGAACAAGAACCGCGATCTGTTCGCCCATCCCTAATGATTAGCAGGAGTTAGGAAGGGCAGAGTGGAAGAGGTGGGGTTTGAGGAGGGACTTGAAGGTGTGGAGGGTGGGGGAAAGATGGACAAAGGCAGGGAGGGAGTTCCAGGTGTGCAGGGCAGCAAGGGAGAAGGGACGAAGGTGGTTGGGGGAGCAGGGGGAGGCATGGGATGGGTGAGGGAGGGGATAGAAACAGAGTGGAGTGGTCGAACAGGGGTTCAGAGGGATATCAGGGCAGAGAGTTAGGGGGGAGTAATGTTGTGAAAAACTTTGCAAGTGAAGACAAGGAGGTTATATAGAATACACTCAGGAAGAGGGAGCTAATGGAGAGAGGAGAGGAGAGGCTGCACATAGTCAAAGTGAAGGGCTAGGTGGATGATCCTGGCAGCAGAGGTATGAACAGAGATGAGGGAAGAAAGGTGAGAGTGGGGAAGGCCAGCAGGGAGGAGGTTACAATAATCGAGGCATGGGATGACTAGGGCATGAATGAGAGTTTTGGCAGAGGAGACAGACAGAAAAGGGCAGATCTTACCAATGTTGTGGAAGGAGAAACGACAGGATTTGGCAACAGAACCAATGTAGGGTCTGAAGGTAAGGTGTGACTTGAAGATGAAGCCCAAGCTATGGGCTTGGGGGAGAGGGAGGATGGAGACCCCATTAATGGCAATTGACAGGGAAGAGGGAGAGGAAGGATTAGGAGGGAAGATACGGAGTTCAGTTTTTGCCATGTTCAGTTTGAGTTGGCATTGAGACATCCAGGCAGAGATATCAGAGAGACAGTTGGTGAGAAGAGCTTGAACAGAGGGGGAGAGGGAAGTAGTGGAGAGATAGAGTTGAGGGTCGTCAGCATATAGGTGGCATTGGAAACCGTGGGAGGCAACGTGTTTGCCTAGGGAATGAGTGTAGATAGAGAAGAAGAGAGGGCCAAGGACAGAGCCTTGGGGAACCCTGACCAAGAAGGGTGGGGGGGGGAGTTAGGAAGAGATACATTGAAGGAGCGGTCAGAAAGGTAGGAGAAGAAGTAGTCGAGGACAGAATCCCAGAATTCAACGGAATGAAGCGATTCAAGCAGGAGTGAGTGGTCAACAGCGTCAAAGGCAGCAGAGACATCAAGGAGGACAAGAATAGAGTAAAGGTGGTAGCATTTAGCCACAAGAAGATCATTGGTGATCTCTGCAAGAGTGGTTTCAGTGGAGTGAAGGGGGTGGAAGCCATATTGGAGGGGGTCAAGGGAGGAGTTGGTGAAGAGGAGGTTGAGGCAATGGGAGTAGACAACCCATTCAAGGAGCTTGGAAGCAAAAGGAAGGAGCAAGACAGGACAGTAATTAGAGGGATCCAGATTGGACTTTTTGAGGATGAGGGAGACAGTGGCATGTTTAAAGACAGAGGGGAAGGTACCGGTAGAGAGGGAGAGGTTGATGATGTGCAAGAGTGAAGGGGTGATGGTAGAAACAATGGAGGTCAGGAGGCAGGAAGGAATGGGTTTAGGGGGCAAGTGAAGGGGTTGGAGGAGGAGACCAAGGAAGAGATTTACTCAAGGGAGGCTGGAGGGAAGGAGGACAGGGAGAGAGAGGTGGGGGGAAGAGGGAGAGCAGAGGGAGTAGTAGGGGAGAGGACTTGGAAGCAATTTTCAGGTGGATCTTGTCGATCTTAGAGGTGAAAAAGAGAGCAAGATCCTGAGCGGAGAGAGAAGAGGGAGGAGGAGAACAGGGAGGGTTTAGAAGGGAGTCAAAGGTGGAAAAGAGGTGGCAAGGGTCCCGGGAGCAGGACTCAACGTGGGAGGCATAATACTGCTGTTTAGTGAGGGAGATAGCAGAGTTGAGAGATGAGAGGCAGAGTTTGAAGTGGAGGAAGTCAGCGTGGTAGTGGGATCTGTGCCAGAGGCATTCCGTAGCCCGGGTGCAGGAGTGGAGATGGCTAATGGTGGGGGTGAGCCAAGGGCGAGGATTATAGGAGTGAGCTGGGTGGGAGGAGAGGGGGCAAGGGAGGTGAGGGTGGAAGCAAGAGAGGAGTTGAAGGTGGAGATGGCAGAATCAGGGGAGGAGGAGAAGACAGAGGGGAGAAGAGGAGAGATATAGGAGGTAATGTTCTGGGTCACAATGGCCTGCAGATCACGGAAGGGACAGGGAGATGAGGAAGAGGAAGGGGATCAGTGGGAGAAGTTGAAGGTGGCAAGGTAGTGGTCAGATATGGGATGGGGCTTGAAGGAGAGATCGGAGACAAAACAGTTAGGGGCAGGCGGAGGACTGTCTATTTCTATGAGGTTTTTAATCCATCTGAAAGAGTCTATGGATTTTTACCCATTGAAGTCAATGAGAACAAACCATAACAAAATCAATGGGTTTTTCCCAACAAAAACCCCAACAAAACTCCGGAACTGGAAAACAACTGCAATTTCGGTTTATGGTTTTAAAACTAAAACAGCTATTTCCATACAATTTTGGATCTATCTGTAACCAAAACTTCCCACCCCTAGATGTTATACTATATTTTAATATGTGGCTTTGGTGTTAAATATCAGAATAACAAAATTTTATCTTGATCCTAAGTGATGTAGCAAAAAATAACTTGCGTAATGTCATTGGCACCACTCAGTATTCTTTCTAAGCTTAGAAATGAGCGTGTGGATCCACCTTCTCCTCAAGGGTAACTGCAGTTTACTTTCTGGCAAAACATCAGTGGAAGATTGCAACAGTAATTCTGAAGCTATGGTTAGGCTGAAACCTTAACTGCCCAAATAATTACCATGATTCCTTTCAAAATTATTGTACAGTCCACAGCACATGAACTCTGTGTTCCGTCTAGGTTTACAACTGTAGCTTTCATTGGCAACTCACAAAAGTGCATCTTTCCTGGTACTTTTAATGGACAGATTGTGATTCTAATGGCACTTTCACAGAAAACTCATTAAGTCCTAGTAAACATGAGAGGAATGAAAGAAGTAGCAGAAAAACAGAAAAACATCATGATTGCATAGAAGAAAGAAAGGGGAGAGAGGCATTTCTATTCAAGCCGTGAAAACATTTTTCCAGTTGCCAATTCAGCACATACATATCAATAGCAAATAGCTTGTCTGCTAGGGAAACATTTTATATCTGCTTACTGTATCTTTGTAGGTATATGGGCACCAGGAAACATGCAGTGAGCATTAAATAGATGAATATGCATATAGATTGTATTTGGCTAGGCAAGATACAGAAGGCTGGCAGAGGAGATCTTGGTGACACAACACAGTGAGCACTTTGCGTCTTGTTGGATTAAGGACTAGATTTGTGTCTTAGCCAATATAATGTCATGTTGAGTTATGTAAATCCCATCACAGAAATGCAAACACAATGCAGCAGCAGCATTCTTTGGCATGGGCTCCTCAGCTATTTCACTGAAACCAATTTGATGTCTTGCTACAGATTGTTTTTCCCTTGCGGCTTAACAATGCTGTTAGTTGAATTTAGCTTTTTAATTTTTTTTATTTTACTTTAGGTATTATGTGTCAAATGCATATTTAATAACAGGAATATTTATTTTTCCTAAGTGCACTTTATAAATGCAAGTTTTAAAAGAAGGAAAAGGAATTTGCGATCAAAGTAAAGTATATGAATGGTACTAGATAGTGAAATAATCCAGAAATCCTTATGCAGATAACATTTATCTTATTTAATGTGCAAGGTAAAAATTAATGTGTAAGGTAAAAATTAAACCTTTGATAAGTGTCTAAATTCATTCGCAGGGTACATTAGAAGGTTTTTTTTTCTTA
Source organism: Sphenodon punctatus (assembly GCA_003113815.1). Lineage (NCBI taxonomy): Eukaryota > Metazoa > Chordata > Lepidosauria > Sphenodontia > Sphenodontidae > Sphenodon > Sphenodon punctatus. Next base: position 248,446 of record QEPC01007812.1, read on the forward strand.
CAGTTTACATAGACTAAAGCAGGGGTGGTCAAAATTGCCAAGCCCAAGAGCCACATGTCAACGTTTTCATATCTCTGAGAGCCACAACGTCAATCATAACTTTCCCCAGTTCCAGGAATGAGGAAGTGCCACTTCCCCCAGCTTCCTCACACAAATGCTCTGGCTCCAAGGCAGTCTGGTCAGGCACACGATATATGTCCCCTCCTCATGGCCTTCATGAAGCTCCTATGGCCAAAAAGACAGCTGGGCATCTCTTTCTCCTGCACTCACCCCCATGTACCCCCGCTCCCCTTCCCCCATGTGCCTGTATGTACCCCTGAATGTACCCCCAATGTACACCCCGCTCCACCTGTGTGCCCGCACTCCCCCCACCCACACCCCGGCCCCTGCAATTTACTTACCAACCATGGTGGGGCCGGGTCCTGACCTCTCATCCTCAATGCCACCGACTGCATCCAGGGGGAACTCGGGGAGGCTCTTAGCCTCCCCGAGTCCCTTCCACTCTCCCTGCTGGAATCCAGCAGGAAGGGACTCGGGGAGGCTAAGAGCTGCGCATGCGTCAGCAGCTCCCATCCCCCTGCACAGGATGGGACCCAGTCTCTGCAGGGGGTTGGGAGCTGCTGCCGCACGGGCAGCTCTTATACAGGGGGCACATCTATTGGGCGCCCCCATATGAACTTTCGCTCAGCCCAACCTGTGCAATGCAAGAGTGCCCCCTATGGCACTCTTGCATTGCAGGGTCCCTTTATATGGAATGGATGGCTCTTCTAGCTGCCCACTCCGCATAAAGGGATAACACCTCCCTTTTGACCCTAAAGGCTTCCTTAGGAAGCCTTCAGGGGGGTGGGGGGTGAGTCACCGGTTGTGAGTGCACACGCAAACACAACTGGTGAGAATGTGCAGAGCCACCTCGAAGAACCTTGTTTAGAGAGGCAGAAACCTTCAGAACCTCTCTGCTTCTCTAAACAAGGTTCTTTGAGGTGGCTCCACACATTCAGCGCAATGCCGACGTGGCCAGGGTTTTTTTTTTTGGTTTTTTTTAAACTGCTGCCGGCCGGGAGAGTCCTGGGGGGGCCAGGAGGGACATTGCCCCTGAATGCTAAAGATACAGTTTTGTCCTGAGGGTTAAGGATCCTACTGAATTCTATTAAAAATGAATTAATTTAAATGGTGCAAGACGAGACTCCAAACAATATTTACCACCACCTCTTAAGGGATCTACAAATACAATATGGTACATACACAGTGCCAGTGAAATACTCAAATCTGATCCCTCCAAACAGAAACTATTTCTGACTCCTGCCACTGCTTAATTTGTAAACAAATGATTTGTCAGGGCCCAAGCCTGCTCCAGAAGCCACCCATCTTGGCCCAGTGCTTATCAGAGCAGGGAAATGAACCACATTTTCCAGATAGCAACCCAGCCACTAGACTAATCGGCCTCTCTACAGGTGAATGAATATAAAACAGGAGTTCTTGTGATGACTAGTGCAGGAATGGAGTATGGAAATCATTAATGAAAACCAAATAAACCATCCAGGGTTTTTGTAGCTTTTGTTTCCAGTTCTGAAATGGCCAGTGTTGGCCAACCTATTTCCTGGTGATTCAGGGTGTGCATTCCTAATAGGAACATTTCCCAGGGCTCAGCCCCTAGCCCAAATTTAATTTCCAGGGCTGAGCTCTGGACAGCCTCTCCCCTTACCCCAATTAAGTCCTTCTGGCTCCAATGAAAGTTTTCATCTAAAAGAGTCACTAGGCTACTTTAAAAAATTGAGGCAACTATGGAATTGGTTCCTTTGAGAGCATATTTGAGAGGCTGACTTTCTAAATTTGAAATGGTTAAAAGGGGTTGCTGTATGCATAATGTCTTTCATATATGGCATGTAAACAGAATTCTTGAAAAACCCATCTTCTCATTCTGCACTGTTTCTGAGCAGGCTTACACTAATGACAACACATCAAGATTATATTTTTTATAATCTTCTTAAACTACATATACTGGAGTTTATTTTTCTTTGCATAATAGAAATTATGATTGAATAGCCTATCACAGTTGAAATATGAGCTTAGCTCCCTCTAGCATCCTAGCATTAGCTGTATTTTGTAGTTTTGTTTCCATTTATCTCAGTATTTAGGAGCACTGAATCCCCTCATGACATTTTTAACTTGCCCTTCCAAATCCATTTGCTGTCAATAGCAAAAACAAATATTTAAATGCTATTCTGTAAACAGCAACCATTCCCTTTTTAGAGCAAACATTGTATCAGCTGCATTTTCATAGGTCATTTCCAATAACATTTTAATATGCATGCATCAAATATTCCTGTTCAGATAATTATGCCTAAATAGAAATGTTTGACACTAATTATATCTAACAGTTGTGTAAACATTGGGTGTTTTCAGACGTTACGGGCAGCCGGTTCACCACAGTGGATTCCCGGTGGGGGTGAACAAAACAACCACCCCCCGGGGCCAATAAAAGCCCCGAACAGATGTGACGGGACTGGGATCATGGCCGGGAATCGGGCTGCCAGATCATAGACCGGGGCAGCGGAACAGACGTGACGCTGATTCCCAGACGTGGTCAAAACAACCAGAACCTACCAGGCAGGGGCGGGACACAGACATGGCCGCCTGAGGGCAAACGAAGCAAAAAGGCACAAAAGGCAATGCCCACATAAGGGAAACGGGAAGGGAGGGGGGAGAGGGAGAAGAGTCGCACAGGTATCACATGCACCAGGTACACAGCCAGCGGAGGCACAGCGGAACACACAGCACGACCACATGCCTGGGCACACGCGCGCACACACACACGCGCACACACAAGGGAAAGGAAGGGAAGGGGGCACGGGTGATCGGACAACACACAAGGCACAACGGGAGCAAGGGGGGAGGGACCGGGACAGGGGGGGGAACCAGCAATGTGCTAGGCCAGGTGGAACCCCCCCCTAGAAGAACTGTCTGCACGGGCACCCCCACAGCAACACAGGCAGTCCCGGAATGGGGGGGCCAGGAGCTCAGGTCCAAGGCACAGCAGGGTCCCACAATGCACAGGGAGCTGCCTGGGAAGGATCCAGGAGGCACTCGGAGACCACTCCATGGCTGAGGGGCAGGTGTTGGGCAGGCAGGACAGCTGGTGCAGCGCTACAGATCCAAGGATGCACACACACCCCAGAGGAGGCACCGATGGCCAGTCCGGGGGCCCCAGAACCCCCAGCTCACACAAGCACGCAGGAGAGGGGGGTGCAGGCAGTAGGTGGCAGCGCCGGTGGGTGGGGACAGGTTGCTGGACACAGCCGGGTCAGTGAGGCCATGCAGAGCACCGCACCCAGGCACAAGGGAGGGCAACACCGGAGGGGAACCCCGGCTATGCAGGCTGACCAGGGGGTGGGGCCCTGAGGGGGCCCGGGGCCACAGGCAGGGGCAGCAACACCCTGGGAAGCAGGCAACACCTTGGCAAGGCAGGCACATCAGGGAGGGAGCAGCCAGCAGAGACGGGCCCCCCTGGACAGGGGCAGGACCCCACACGGGGACAAGACACCGGGGGGCCGGAGGAACACCGGGACTTACAGGCCGCTGCTGGGGGCCACCGTGGGCCCTGGGGACGGGTGCCCTGCTCAGTGAACCAGGTGGGGCCAATGGATCAAGCCTGGCGGTACCCCAACACGGACATGTGGTGGGTGATCAGATAGTAGGCCTCGAAGGGGTCCTGCAGGGACAGCCCCAACTGCACATCCATCCGAGACCACACCCCCATCAGGGCTGACAGCTCCACCGCAGAAGGCTCTGCCACACAGCAGGCAGCAGAAGGGGGCCAAGGAAGCTGTCCCAGCTCCAGCAGTCGGTAGTACACCACCCCACGCGTGCGCTGGTACCCACGCACCCCATAAACACAGGCAAAGTAGGACACGGCCATGGCAGGGCCCCCCTCAGCAAGTCACTCAGCCCACACACACTCAGCACAGACATGGTCTCAGCTCCGCACCAGGGCACATGAGTACACCGCCTGTCTGGGAGGCGCACATCGGGAAAGCGAATGAGGCCCAGGGTGTCCACATGCAGCCGGCAATCACGAGCACTCACCTCATAGCCAAAGTAGCGAAGTCCAGTGCTCAAGCTCACAAAGGCACCCGCACGGCTGGCAGGGCTTCCCAGGAGCACCTGCACGGCCAGGGTATGCCACAGGTCGCACAGAGACATGGTCTCGCGGAAGGTCCAGATATGGGGGCCCCCATGGGGGCCGGGAAGCGGGAGCCTGGTGGATGGACAACCAGCCATGGTCCACAGAGACAGGGAGAATAACAACAAGGATAGGGGGGCCCACATACCCTCATGGCCCGGGGTGGACCCCGGTGGGTCCCAGGGACAGAACAATAGGCCTCAGGCAGCAACAGTGTTGCAGAACGGAGCGAGGCATGGGGTGCGGACCCAGCACAGCTGCATAACACAATAGCACACACAGTCCAGCTAATCGCTCCTCCAAGGCCAAGTTGTAGCAAACAGGGGTGGTGATGCCTGATGGAATGAAGTTGCTCAAGGAGCGCGCAGACCCGCACGCCTGTGCAGGGGCGAGGCCCAGTGCACTTCCGGCAGGTGTACCCAATTGCACGCAAACATAACCTGGGTCCCCATAGGGAGGGGGTGACCATCTAGGGGCCCAACCCCGGCCAGCCCTGCCATCAGAGGCCCTGTATAACAGTTCAACTCCCCCCCCAGGGACCCCACCACCATGCTGCAGGACAGGGCAGCCGCCTATTGGATGCATCTCACGGTCGCAGCCGAGTGGTTCCGTGACTACACAGAGCAACAGTGCCTCCTTACCGCGGAGGTGCACCTGGCCGTCCGGCTTCAGGTTTCCCTGGCCTGGAGAGCTGCAAGGGCCTTCAGGGCCCACCACGGGTGCAGGAGAGCCCGTGCTCACCTCAGGGCATAGAGGGTCTCTGGGGCTGATTGGCAGGCTGTGTGCCGGAGCCGGACCTGGCCCGCAGCGCTCCGCGAGGCTGCCAGGTGCCTCCTGTGGGCAAGGGAGATCATGCGCCAGGCAGCCCTGCTCGCTATGCCCATTGACAGATGCCTATGGGTCGCAGAGCACCCACAGACTTGGTGGGCTAGGGTGCTGGCCCAGTGGGAAGAGCCAGCCTGGAGGGCCCACTTCAGGATGGACAGCTCACCCCGCTCCACCTAGTGGAGCTCCTTACACCCTGGCTGGAGCATCAGCACACCTCCATGCGGACCCCCATCCCCATGGTTCAGCGGGTGGCAATAGTGGTCTGGGCGCTAGTAACGCCCGACTCCTGCCGGTCCATGTCCCAGCACTTCGGGGTAGGGCTCAGCACTGTCACCTGTATCCTCCAGGATGTGTGCGAGGCGGTGGAGGGCGTGCTCCTGGACAGAACGATCCAGCTGGTGGACCAGAGGGCCGTGATGGTGGGATTCGCGGCC
>QEPC01007812.1:254376-288736 GCA_003113815.1 Sphenodon punctatus
CAAACACCGTTTATTGCACCCACGTGTACACATCCACCCTGACCCTCCACCCAGGTTGTGCCCTGTCCCCTACAGTGCCCCATCACACTGCCCTCCCCCTCCCACCCCTTCCCCCACTCCCCCTCATTTCCATGGTCATCCCCGTGAGCGCCAGGTGGGGGCCATGGAGTCCTGTGAGCTTTCCTCCCCCCCCCCCCCGCTGTCTGTGTTCCCTGCAGTGTCCTGTGATGCGTCCTGGTCTGGCAGGGGGGCTGCCAGTGGGGGGAGGGGTGGGCCGGGACCCAGGTTGGCCCCCTGGGAGGCTTCACCCTCTGGAGTGCAGGGGGCACCGGGAGGTGGATGCATGGCCCCTGAGGGGGTGGGGGTGGCTGGGGCACCTGGGTGGAGGGCGGGGCCGCCGAAGGTCCCGGCATTGGGACCTGGGCAGGCAAGGTGCCCGGGGGTGCACCTGCCATCACATAGGCACACATCGTGCTGGCGTGGAGGAGCAGGGAGGTCCCAATATTGTGGGACCTATCCATCTTCACCGAGTGCTCCCGCATCATGCCTGTGATGGCCTGCTCCAGCTTTCCGAGTGCCTCCACCTGCCTGCTGTGTTCCCGGTGCTCCTGTGACTGCTCCAGGTGCACCTCAGCCTGGAGCCTCCTGTCCCTTGCCTCCGTCCACTCCAGAGACCGCTCAATGGCCGCATCCATCTGGTCCACGGCCACTATCATCCTCTCGCCCTGTTCCGCTGAGGTCTGGATGATATCCTCTACCTGTTCTTCCCTCCACCTGTGGACCCGTGCCCGGTACTCCCTCATGCGCTGCGCTGGGGTCACAGGCTATGGGGATGCTGGCTGCCGGGGTTGCCCTGTTGGTACGGGAGGGTGAGTCCGATCCTGTCCCGGGCCCCTGCCCCCTTCCCGGGATGGGGCAGGGGCCCCTCTGGCCCCCGGGCTTCTCTCCTGTCCCCTCCCTGGCCCATCCCACCCTCCGACTGCCCAGGGACCCCCTCTCTGCACCCCAGATTGCCCTCCCTCCCAGAGCGCCTGCCTCACCTGGTTCCTGCACCTGCTGGCTGAGCTCCTCGGCGGCTGCCTGCTCAGTCACCTGGGTCTGGTCCCAGGGTGTTCTGTGTACTGCAGGAGAGGAGGGGGGGTTGTGGGTGTAGGGATGTGTGGTTGTGCAACCTGGGGAGGGGCCCCCTCCCACCTTGCCTGTTGGGGACTGGGGATGGGGCTGGCCCTGGCCCATCTGTCCCCACCCCCCTTGGCCCATGGCCCCATGGTCCCGGTCCCTCCCCCCTCCGGGTCACCTGCTTACCCTCAATGTCAGTCTCTGATCCCTCTGAGGCCGTCCCCTTGGTGTGGGAGTGCTCCCCAATGGACCACTGGCTGAGGGTGATGAGGGTGCTGGCCTCAGACTCCGCGTGCCTGGCTTAGGGGTGTGTGCTCTCCGGTCTGCTGTAAGAGGGTGTCCTTCAGGTCCAGGAGGTCCCGGTGCATTCCTCCTGGGGGTCCAGGGCCCTGGAGCTTGTGTCTACCAGGGGGGTGGCGAGGGGAGGGTGTACCTTGGCCCATTCACTGCCCTGGACCACAGCACTCCCGATGAGCCTTGGGGCAACTATGGACCCCTTCATGTGGAGTATTTGGTCCAGGGCATCATAGAATGGGGCGGTCCGGGCACCATCTCCGGACCGCCTATTGTTGTCCCGGATGGCTTTGTACCCTCTCTTCATCTCCTTGGCCTTGGAGCGGCACTGTGCCATGGTGCGCTGGTGCCCTGCTGCCTCCATGTCCCGCACTATGTCCTGGTAGACATGCTGGTTGCACTGGTTGAGCGTGAGCTCCAGCTGGTACTCCAGGGTCCCCCATATCCTTATGAAGTCTTGGGTCTCCTGGAGCCCCCACTGGCCCCCTCTGTGGTAGGCTTTCCTCCTTCTTCTTCTCCACCATGGGTCCTCCTCCTCCTCCTTCTTCTCCTCTGCCTCCTCCTCCTCTGCCTCCACCTGGGTAGGGCCGGTGTCCTCCGGGGGCTCGTCCGCCCGGGCCTTTTCCGTGTCTGTGGGGACAGGGGGTGGGGGGTATAGGGTTGGGTGTGGGTCTTGCCCCCTCTCAGGGTGCCCCTTACCCCTCCTCCCTGCCTGGTGCCTGGGCATGCCCCATGCCCCCACTGGGTGCCCCTGCACCCTCTGTTCCCCTCCCTTTGCTTCCCCTTACCTGTTTCCGGGGTGCCTCTGCCTCCCCCGGTATGGCTGTTGTCCCCGGGGCATCATGTCCCAGCTGCTATGGGTGTTGTCCATGCACCTTCTCCATCCTGAGCATGACCCGCTGATCCCCCTCCTCCACCTGCACTCCCTTCACTGCTGCCCCTACTTCCTCCTTTTCTCCACCATCGCTTTCTCTCCCACCGCACTCTTCCGCTTCCCTCCTCACTCCATCCTGCCATGCTTGCCTGCTGCGGAGTTCCTTTTAAATCGCCCTCCAGTGGTTGTGTTGTTGCTGGTTGCCTGGCAGCGACGTTGCATGCATTGTCCATGGCTGGGGATCATTTCTTTTGGTTCCATCGGGTGATTGGCATCCAGATGTTACTTTTTGTTGGTTCCCCATGGGGATCTCTTTGATCACGCTTCCCGGCATATTCCCCCGACTAGCCGGGGAAGCGTGGTTGAAATTGACCCCATGTGGGTATTGAGCATGGTGAACATCTGGCGGGCACCGAACAGACGTTCCGGGATCTTTGGCCCCGCCACGGAATTGAGCGTGGTTCACTGTGGTTGAGCGTGATCTCGTAACGTCTGAAAATACCCATTTGCAACAGTGTTGTCTGTAAAAAAATAAAATAAATGAAAACACATTACTGGCTGTGTGAGCAGTTAGGTGCTGGTACAGTAGGTTGATTGCAACCACTGGCAGCAGGGGAAATGGGCATCAAACTGAGAAAATCCTGCCCTGGTATGGAAAGATTTTTTTTGGGGGGGGACTACACAAAGGAGAGCTAATTTAACTACTGGGTCAATGCATTAGTCCTTCAGCTGGGAAGTCACTAGTTTCAGGACACAGGTGAGATGATTTGGCATGCCAGTGGATAATAGCTGAAATCAGCCCCAGGTAATTTAAAAAGAGAACTCACACAAAAATAATTCAAACCAAATTTTCCTTGCATCAAGAAATGCCATTTTATTAGATTATCAATCATTTTCAAGTCAGAATGGAAATAATTCAGCCATTGACTGGATTTTCATAAGGATCTATGTGCATTTTACTGGATATACAGTATACTGAATAGTGTTGCCCATGTCATATCTTTGTAAACACTATGCACTAGACTATTTTCTCATCCCTTTAAAGGAGGCATAAACAGCAGGTCTGTCCCAGTAATATTTTGTAAACCTCGGGATCCAGCTATACCACATTCAGCTAAAAAGCATCTGGACTCGCTGAGTCTCTTTCATTAACTGTGTGTGTTTGTTTACATCAGGGATGGGCCACTTTGAAAATTAGTCCATGTTCTGAGAGTCGCAGGGATAGTGATGCTTAAGGAGTATACTCATGAAGAGGAGGGTCCAGATCATGAATCTGGGACATCGATTTGTCCCCTATACCTGAGTACATTCCCTCATTTCTGCTCCTTTCCCCTGAGCTTAGTTTTTCATTGCTCAGGGACAGGAGCTGGATCCAAGCACTAGCTGCAGGAACTGGAAATAGGCCACACAAAAATGAGTTATAGGCTGTATTTGTCCTCATCTACTCCCGGGCCTGAGGTTCCCTCTCTCTCCCTTCCACCCCAGTTAATAGTGGCTGCTATTTCCAGACAATCAGATCTTTTTCTTTTCTCACAAGTATCACCTCGACACCTTACCTTGGACATCAACTTGGACACTGTTCCCAGCCCAAGGTCTGGTCTAGTTTTCTGGCTAACCAATGCCAGAGTCTGAGGCAGGCTTCCTAGATGACATTCAAGCACTCATCCACACTCTACTCTGAGCCTGTTCTGGAATGAGTTGAGGGCATAGCTATAAGTGCAGGTAGTTCAGCTACTCTGGGGCTCATGTGGAATGTCTTCATAGGCAAATGGGTGATTAACACCCACTGAAGATTTTCTATGTGCTTTGGTCTGCCAGTGGCTTGTCAGTGAGCTGGCAGAAGATTATCTGCTGATAGTCACCCATGTTGTTCTTGGTAGCGGTGTGGAGTGGGAAGGAACTTTGGGTCCTTGTCTTTCTTACTGAGACAGTTTGTGCTGATGGCTTTGTCAATCTGTGGCATGGTATATTGACTCGGGCCACTGACACGGTGGCATCCAGGCATCCGTTTCCCCCGCTGTGGCAGTGCAGGTCTCCCTGGTATACAGAGGACCTGAAGCTGCTAAAGTGGGAGGGCATAAGAGTACAAGTGGTGTCAACTTGCACCAAATCCAACTGACTGTAGCATAGATTGTTTTTGAAGAATGATGCCATGTTGATGGAGAAGAAAGCTTTCTTCGCTGCTGCCATAGCATCTGCAAAATGCCATCCAGTGGATCTCTTCCAGGTGATGAATACCTGTTAAACGTGGCTGTCTCCACCTGGAGTTAGTCATTAGTTGATTACTGTGATGAATTTGCCACCTATGTTGCAGATAAAGTTGCTCGTATTTGGCTCAACTATAGATTCAGAGTTTGGAATTGAGGAGGCTCAGTCCTGTCTGGTTTGCTTGGATCAGCTTCAAGTCTGGACCACTAATGTGGGTGACCAGTTGTGAATTAGATCTTTGCCCATCCTGGTTGGTGAAAGCTAAGTGAAAAACATTAGTGCCACTGCTCTCTATGGTTGTCAAAGTCTCCCTTTGGGAGAGCAGGGTGCCTGATGGCCTCAAAAAGGTGGTCATCTGAACCCTGATGAAGAAAACTTGGGCTCAATCCCAAACCCTGAATGCCATGCAAACAGCATGCAAGCATCTTACGTGTAATCCCCATGTGGATTGTGTGTACTCGTGCAGGTTGGACTATGGCCCGCACGCAAGCCATGCTCAACCACATGTGCAGTGGATTGGGATCAAGCCCACTGACTCCCCCTGCCAGCTATTTCCCCATGTCTAAGGTTGCTTTTAAATGAGGAGCATTCTTAAGACTTCAATTATCAGGCTTAAAAACGCGCCGCTCCAAAGCCCCGTGTCTCCAGCTGCCGCCGCCGCCAGCAACGGGGAGAACGTCACTTCCGGCGGCTTTCCTTTAATGCGACGTTGAGGAGGCACTTCAGCGCTCCTCGTTTAAAAGCAGTGTAATTTTACCGTTTTTAAGGAAGGTTATTGAACAGGTCGTTTCCTCACAGCTCCAGGTGCATCTCGATGCTATTGAATTACTGGACCCATGTCAGTAAGGATTTCATTCTCTGCATGGTACTGAGACTGTGCAAGGTTGACAAACTCTGTGCAAGGTTGCTCAGCAAATGGGCAACTGTACCCTGTTGATTTTTGTTAGATCTTTTGGCTGCCTTTGATACAGTCTATCATGGGGTGTTGTTGACACCTGTGTATGACCTGGTAGGAGTTTTTGGAAGAGCTCTTGAGCAGCTTCATTCATTCCTGGCTGGGAGAACCCAGCGGGTGGTAATGGGCAGTGGTTTATCGTCCCCTTGGGACCTCTCTTGTGGGACTCCGCAGGGTTCATCTTGTCCCCACTCCTGTTCCATGTGATTCTGAGGCCCCTATCTCACTTCCCAATTTATCCTAAAGTTGTCACTGTGTCTTGTGCAGGGGTCCATCGGCTACATTACCATATAAAGACAAAAGACGAAGAAGAGGCTGCCAGAATATAGAGAATCAGGTTTGGAGCAGGAGTGTATGGGTCTGTGGTAGCAAGGATAAGAACAGAGGGAGCTCTAGGAAGGTGTGCAAGGAGCATTCTAATGTGTTCTCCAGGGCCCATTTCAGCTTAGCTATGCCTCTACAAGGACCTACAGCCATTCTGTTAAAAGAGGTCCTTTGAATGTGTGCAGAGAACACGTCTCAGAATGAAGTACATCTTCATGTACTCTGGCTGAATTTTACCCCAATATAATAGTGATGAGAGGTAAAGTGAAAAGCTTGCCATTGGTTTTAGTGAATCTGGGATTTTGCCCATAATATCGCAAATCACTGTGCACCACGGTGAGCTGCCATTGGGCAGGAGGGAGTGACACATAAATCAATCACTCAATCAATCAATAAATTGCAATAAAGATCCTACTATTGAAAAAATACTGTACTCATCATACAGTACTGTAGTTAAATGGGCTAACACTTTTCAAATTTAAAATCAAAAGAAATTAGTGAAATGGTTATATATAGATTTTAATCTATAGATTCAATTCTATATATATATTTGAAATGTCTTTCAAAAAAGACATCAGTAATTTAAAAATCACACTTCTCTTCGAAAAGTGGAGCCTACTACTAAATGTGTTGGGCTGCCTACTCTTGTAAAAAGTAACAACCCAGATGACTATAAGTGAAATCATTTCAAGATATGTATCATTATACTGATATGGTATCAGTACCAGGATTTTTTCACACTTGGTACTGAAGACATATCGGTACAATCATGTGCATAATGTCAGCTTCATTCTGTGCTATGTCCCTGGCTGGAAAGGAACAGAGGAGTTACAGGCACAAGGCTTCGTCTCAAAACTGGACAAATACAGGCCTGGCATTATGCTATGACAACCCAGGGGAACTAAATGGACTGTGCTGGGAATGCAGCAACAGCAGCTCCACTTCCCTCTTGGCCGCATCGTTTAGCTTTGCCCATGCTGCACATTTTGTTGGGCCCCAACATCTCAAGCCCTGCTCCCTTCATACATATAGTCTTTTTAGTCACACATGAAACCCTGACCTGCAATGCCACAAACAATGAATATATACAGAATTTTCACTTCTCTTTGTTTTGTCAGGAGACTCCAGGTTTTGACCCAGAGTTTCTGGGCTCTAGTGGAACCCCAATTTCTTCAAGTCATCCACAATCATCCCTGATAATTTAGAGTGTTTTTTAAATGAGACACTTTTCTCATGGACTTGTGAAGTCAGCCACCGGAGGAACCAGTCACCATCCATGGGAAGTCGATTGTGGGCAGAAAAACACATACACTATGGTGAGCAGAAGAATAAAAGAGGGAAGCAGAAGGGAGTAAAGAAATAAGTCATATCTGAGCCACACAACCAACCCCCTGGCATGCTGCCAGTTCAGTCTCTTCCAGCTGTCAGTACCACCACAGGTCACAGATCAGCCCAAAGTGTGAAGTTCCAATGGGGGACCAGCACCTGAGAGGGGGGAGGGTTCAACCCCCCTCCCCTCATCACATATCAGTCACTTTGGTGGCACATAGTGCAAAGTTCCAATGCAATCCCCCATTAGACTGCTGTGGTGCCCCCCCCACTTGTCATGCCTACCATCCCCACATGATGCTCTGTTTCCCAGGGCTCCTCCCGCTCACCATCCTGGCCAACTGTGAACATAGTGGAGAACAACACCCATGCTGGTCACTGAAATTACCTGGCCATTCCATTCTATGTTTGGGTCCCCATGCCTTCCCAGCCCATTCCAGTGCATTCAGTTACCTGAGGGTTCTGCATTCCCAGTGGGCTCTGGTTTCTAAGTCCCATCCACCTCCACTTGCTATGGGACCAATTACTGTCTTTCTGGGTCGAAGGGGTAGGGATTAAGGTCCCTGACATTGGTGGTGTTGGTGTCCTCGGATATGGAGGCACCATGGCCGGCTGCAGCAGGTGGGCTGACGAAGCCAGGTCTATAAAATCTACTGCCTGTAGTCTGTCTTTCCACAGAAAAATTAAATTTGTTTTTTTTTAAAAATGGGGAACAAAACATTTTAACAAGTAGATTAAGTCTTCTTAACAAAAGTCCTAAAATAATTACACCAAATGAAATGAACAATCTCAGTTGAAAAGTCGAAATTATTGGCAACACATATGGAAAAAGAATAGGAGTTAAGGGTAAGGATAAATTAGAAGAGCTTCATGCTCTGCTAAGAAATTTTGCTCTTTTCCCTAGCTGTGAAGAGGGTCATTTCCATGTTAAAAGATCAATGTATAACATTTTCAAAGTCTGAAAAAATGATCTCTTCCCTAAACATTACTAGTCAGGAGAAAAAATATTGCTTTATTTTGGAAGCCTCTGCTCCATCTGGAAACAATCCTATGGTTGAAGGAGCTATGCAGATGTGCTTCAGTGGAATGAATACATTTATACTAAAGCAGCATACTTGAGGTACCATACACCAGGCTTTGATTTCATGGTCTCATGCAGGCTGCACAAATCCCACTCAGCACAGCTTTTACTAGGAAATGACAGTCGGGAATGGATGGCTGGGAACTCAGCGTGCTGTAATACCAAAAGATTACTGGCAATAGGCTTTATTTTAATTGGCTGAGTTGTTAACAAATTTTACCCATTGCATGACTGAAAGTACACTCAGTGGGGGTAAAATAATACAAAAATATACAGCTAATCAAGGTTAGCTGTTGTGAAAAGTTTATTTTCTAAAAAAAATCTTTGGATATCATAATATTTAAATACTCTAGAAAAGTTTGCAAATGTACATTTATGCATACATGAGAAGAATGATGATTAGTTAATAACTGAATTAAATCAATAGAAATGGTGTGTTCATGAATGTGCCAGACTGACTGCTCTAAACAGTCAAGATCTTCCTTTATCGACAAAACAGAGAACAATCCACGGCAGTAAAAGTGTAGGGTGTTTTTTTTGTCATACCCACAATGATGTCCAGGGCCTGTCTTAGAATTTGCAGGGCCTGGGGTGAAGATAAAATGTGGGGTCCCTGGCTCCTCCTTCTGCCCCATCCCCTTGTGGTCACCCTCTGCACTGCCCTAGGAGTGGCTGTGTTTGGGAGCCCACAGGAAGGGAATGGGAGCCCAACACCCTAAATTGGTGACTCTATTGCTGGGCTCCTGGAAATAGACAAAGACAGTTTTTAAATGAGCATGGCGGGGTGGGGGTGGGAGAGTCCATGTCTGCTAAGTAGAACAGCCATAGAGCTCAGGTGGAGTGAATGGGGAGGGATTCTAACAGGAGGGTTTCTGAGTGGGTACTGCATCAGCATCCACACACTCCCCTTGTTAAGAACTATGTGGGAGGGGAAAGTGGACAGGGCAGGCCTTTGAATTCAACATGTCCTGTTTGAGTGCTGGGGAACCTGGTTTGCCCAGTACTCCTAGCCAGTTCCTGTGCTTTGCAAAGGTTGTTTCCTTACCCATAGTGCCTCTGAACAGAGACCATTCAGCTGACATGGCTGGTTGCCACCATTTAATTTAATTTAATTTAATTTAATTTAATTTAATTATTCAATTTCTAGGCTGCTCCCTCCTGCTACAGCAGTCTGGGATGGCTCACAACATATTCAAAACATATAAAAATATAATCCCAAACATCAATAAATAACAAAATACATATGGGCTGGGGATGTGTGGGCATCAGCTCCCATTCTTGCTGGATTCCCTTCACTCCCTTGGCTTTTGTGGCTCTGTCCATAACTGGTTCTCCTCCTACCTCTCTGACCGCTCCTTTAATGTGTCTCTCTCCAACTCCGCCTCCTCCTCCTTCCCCCTCTCAGTTGGTGTTCCTCAAGGCTCTGTTCTTGGCCCTCTCCTCTTCTCGATCTATACCTCATCCTTAGGCAAACTCATTGCCTCCCATGGCTTCCAATACCACCTCTATGCTGATGACACTCAACTCTATCTCTCTACTCCCTCTCTCTCTCCCTCTGTTCAAGCTCGTCTCATCAACTGTCTCTCTGACATCTCTACCTGGATGTCTCAACGTCAACTCAAACTCAACATGGCTAAAACTGAACTCCTTATCTTCCCCCCTCATCCTTCCTCTCCTTCCTCACTGTCAATAACTATTGATGGAGTCACCATCCTGCCTGTCCCCCAAGCCCGTAGCCTAGGCTTCATCTTTGACTCAGCCCTTTCTTTTAAACCCTACATTGACTCTGTTGCTAAATCCTGTCGCTTCTCCCTCCATAACATTGCTAAGATTCGCCCTTTTCTCTCTGTCTCGTCTGCCAAAACTCTTGTTCATGCTCTGGTCATCTCTCGCCTCGATTACTGTAACCTCCTTCTCACTGGCCTTCCCCGGTCTCACCTTTCTCCCCTCATCTCTGTCCAAAACTCTGCTGCCAGGGTCATCTACCTCGCCAGTCGCTTCGACCATGTGCAGCCCCTCCTCTCTTCGCTTCACTGGCTTCCCCTTCCTGAACGAATCCTGCACAAGCTCCTAGTCTTCACCTATAAAGCTCTTCACAACCTTGCTCCCCCCTACCTCTCTGCACTTATCGCCCTCCATACTCCAGCCCGTGCACTTCGCTCCTCCTCTGTCCCTTCTCTCACCCTTCCACGCCTTCCCTGCTCCCCTAAGCGCCTTCGTCCCTTCTCACTTGCTGCCCCCCATGCCTGGAACTCCCTCCCTGTCCACATCCGCCTTGCCCCCTCCCTTCATACCTTCAAATCTCTCCTTAAAACTCACCTCTTTCGCTCTGCTCTGTCTGACTCTTTATCCTGCTGAGCCACTATTCCTATACCTACGATCGGTTTACCCTTATCCTTGCAACATGGACCTGCCTGCTGTCATTCTCATCGTAACCAAGCCAAGTACGTGCACTTGAGACCTCGCATCTTCATGAATGTTAGACCCCTTGTCTCTCCCTCTGTTCCCCTTCCTAAGTCTCTCCCCCAGCTCCTGTCTCTCAGATTGTAAGCCCTAGGGGCAGGGACCGTGTCTATTTTATTGCTTTGAAAAGTGCCAGGTACACTGCTGGCGCTATATAAATGTTTGTTAATAATAATAATAATAATAATAATACACTTTTTTGTCTGCTCGCACACATCACACTCCGGATTTTTCATCAGTGCTCTGTGAGTGGTCAAGAGTCTACACCACCTTCACACTGGTGTTTGGGTGGATGGTTGATGGGTGGACATAGGTGACTGCATCTTATTTAAAAAGGGCCAAAATAGCAAGGCACTAGGAAGTTGCGTGTGGTCACCATGTGATAAAGCTGGCCCTGATGATGTCTTAACCCTGACTCAGAAAGAATATCTTCAGTTGTAGCACAGGAGTTCAGTCCCTGAGCTCATTTAGGCTCCTCTTTTCACGTGGAGCCTTGTGGCATACAGTGACTTGCTCTCCACATTACAGTTAATCATGGGAGAAATCAAGCATAAATTGGTTGCTACATAAATATCTGGAGGGGGAAAAAAAGCCCCTGTCTGAAAAAATAGTGGGCTCAGGAAATGGGGAGGAAGGAATCAGTACAGAGAGCCAGGCAGGGGCATTACTAGCCCCTGAAAATATTAGGGACTTGGGCCCAAGAAATTGCTAAGGGACATACTAAACTAATGATATGGAATGCCCATGGAAAACAATGGAGGTAATACCCATGTCAATAATGGAAATGTACAAATGACAATACCCTTAATGGGCTATAAAGCAATACAATGCAGCTGGATCCCTGAAAGGTATACAGACTAGGGAGGGGGTTAAATGACAAAGAAGAGGGTAGGAAGTGTGAAGAGACTGGATGAAATTATGGAGGAGGCCTGGAAGAGTGGGTGGAGTGATAGGGAGAATGCTATGGGAGGAGGGAGGAAAGTGAGGGTTTGGGTGGAATGACAGTTAGGAGACCACAGAGAGTGGGTGGAAGGGCAGAGAGGAGGTGGTGACGAAAAGAAAAAATGATTATACACTAGATCGAATTGTTGGTATATGCAACATCCATAAGTTAAAGTTACTGTATTGAGAACAGTAATTGACTATAGAGCCACCAGATGATGATACTAAGTTTATGTGTACATGGAAGGGAGATGGGGTTTTACAGTTGAATTCATTTGTGTAACCACTCCTTCTTCCCTTCTCTCTCATTGTCTCAGTCTCCATTTTGTCTTCTTACTAGTTAGAGCAACTAAGGATCTGTGCCTGAGAAAGCTTAAGTAAAGTTCTGTTTTAAACCTTCAGCTACATTTGTCCTTACTGATTGTGAATCAGTTATTACTCTGCAACAGGTTATGGGCCCAGACCTCTTCAGAACAGCCCAGAACAACTCTAAAGACTGAAAGTGAGCTGAAAGGAAAAGATGCCCAAAGGAAACTCCCAGAGGAAACCTACAAACAGTAAGTGAGCAGAAGATCCAGAATCCCAATCTGAGGGGAGGGAAGCAAGCATGGCCAGCAGCTCTGAATTAAAACTTTCAGTCTGCAAGCTGAATAACACAAACTACCAGCTGTGGAAATTCAAAATAGAAATGCTCCTATCCAAAGATGACCAGTGGGAGGTGATCACCACAGACAGACCTGCAGCAAACCCTGAGGTGTGGGACAGAAAGAACAGACAGGCAAAGGCAACCATAAGCCTGCTAGTAGAAGATGACCAGTTAATCCACATAAGGGAGGAGGCCACAGCAAAGGGCATGTGGAATGCACTGCAGAAGCTGCATGAAAGGACCAGCTTGAACAGTAAGCTGTTTCTCCTAAGGAAACTGTACCAGATGAGACTTGGTAAAGGGAAGGAGATGCAGGATCACATAAATTCAATGCTGGAAGTGGTAGCACAACTGCGAGGCATCGGTGAAGAGATAAAAGACAACCACGTGGCGGCCTTACTTCTCTGCAGCCTGCCTGAATCATACAGCGCCCTCATAAACGCCCTAGAGACAAGGCCTGAGGCAGAACTAACACTGGAATTTGTAAAAGGGAGACTCATGGATGAATTCCAGCGCAGGAAAGAAATCATGCAAGACAATCAGGAACAGGATAAGGAAACTGCCCTGAGAATTGCAGACAACAGATTGCACAAGAAGGAAACAAGGGCATGTTTTCGGTGCAAGAAAGAAGGACACCTAAAGAAAGACTGCTCCATATGGAAGGCAGAACAACAAAAGCGATCTCCACAAGTGTCTAAGCAAAGGGCCAAGGCTACAACCAGTGACACAACCACAGAACAGTGGAGAGGATGTTTTAGAGCAACACAGACCAACTCATCACAGGACTGGTGTGTCAACTCTGGAGCCACGAGTCACATGACCAGCGACAAGAGCTTTTTCACGGTACTGGACCCAAGCAACAAAGAAGAGATATACCTCGCTGATGGAAGCAGCATCACTGCAGAAGGTATTGGCGAAGGAATTCTAAGTTGCAACAAGCCACACGGAGGCACACTAGCAATACCGGTAAAGGATGTGCTGTATGTACCTGGCTTAGAGGGAGGACTCCTATCCGTTAAACGCCTAACAGAGAAAGGGCTCACTGTCAAGTTCCGGGGTAATGAATGCACAATCCAAAAGGGGACAAGGGTCCTAGCCAGAGCCTATGCAGATGGACACCTGTATCGCTTGAGTGCAACCAAGGAACAAACAGTTGAAATCAGCACAAGCTCAACTGAGATGCAGGAACAAACCCAATCACCTGCAGATGTTGAAATCAGAAGATCTACCAGGGAAAATAAAGGCAAACCACCCACCCGCCTGTCCTACAAAGCAAGTACCGACAGACTGTCTGAGCCATCGACATGGGAAGATGTCTTACAAATGTCAGAAGGGGAACACAACAAATGGGTAAAGGCAGCAACAGAAGAAATAAAGTCCATGCATGAAAATCAAACCTGGACACTGTGTACACTACCAATGGGCAGAAAGACCATAGGATGTAAGTGGACATTTAAAATCAAATACAATGCCGAAGGCAAGGCAGAACGATACAAGGCCCGACTAGTCGCTAAAGGATACTCACAGAAATATGGCGAAGATTATGATGAAACGTTTGCCCCAGTAGTCAAGTACACCACAATCAGGACACTATTGAGCATAGCAGCAGAGAAAGGAATGCAGGTTAAACATCTGGATGTGAAAACAGCATTCCTACATGGAGAACTAAAAGAAGACATCTACATGGAACAGCCACCAGGATTCAAAGACACCGAAAGACCAGACCTTGTATGCAAGTTGAAAAAGAGCATATATGGACTCAAACAAGCGGCCAGAGCATGGAATACAAAAATAAACACAGTACTCACAAAGGAAAATTTCATCAGAAGTAAAGCGGATCCTTGCTTATATTCAAAGAAACAGGATGACAGATGGTTTTTCATATTGATTTACGTTGATGACATATTGATATGCTATGAGCAAGAAGGGGATGACCGCGGAATAATGAAAACCCTGAATCAAAACTTTGAGACAAAAGACCTAGGAAACATAACACATTACCTAGGCATACAAGTAGAAAGAGATGATAATGGAAGTTATCTCCTCAACCAAAGGCATAAAATAGAAGAATTGCTAGAAAGCTTCGGAATGAAAGATGCCAAGGCAGTAAGCACTCCCATGGAAACTAACCACCTGAAGGAGACTGAAGAACAAAGCATGCAACTGCCAGACAACCGGCAATACAGAAGCGCAATTGGGAAACTATTGTATATCGCCACCATCACTAGACCAGACATTGCAGCAGCAATAGGAATCCTATGCAGGAAAGTATCAGCACCAAGTCAGAAAGACTGGAATGCGGTAAAGAGGGTCATGCGCTACCTGAAGGGAACCGCACACCTTAAACTGCAGCTACCTGCAACTTCTGGATGTAAGCTGACAGGATACGTAGATGCTGATTGGGCTGGGGACAGCTCTGACATAAAATCCACCAGTGGTTGGCTATTTCTGCTCGGAGGGGGACCCATCAGCTGGTCTAGCAAGAAACAGACCACAGTAGCACTCTCCTCAACAGAAGCCGAGTATGTTGCAGCCACGCATGCTAGTCAAGAGGTAATTTGGCTATAACAATTACTCACAGACTTGGGAAAAGAACTGAACAGCCCTATACAAATTTTGGAAGACAACCAAGGCTGTATTGTACTCGCACAAACAGAAAGAGTAAACCCGAGGACCAAACATATAGACGTGAAATATCATTTCCTAAGAGACTCGCAAGAACAAGGACTTATAGACATGCAATATTGTCCTACAGAAGACATGGTAGCAGATGCCCTGACAAAACCTTTAGCAGGAGAGCACCACCGAAATCTACTGAGTAAAATGGGTTTAGTAGGCTAACTTCTGTCTGTTGAGAAGGGGTGTTGGTATATGCAACATCCATAAGTTAAAGTTACTGTATTGAGAACAGTAATTGACTATAGAGCCACCAGATGGCGCTGCTAAGTTTATGTGTACATGGAGGGGAGATAAGGTTTTGCAGTTGAATTCCTTTGTGTAACCACTCCTTCTTCCCTTCTCTCTCATTGTCTCAGTCTCCAATTTGTCTTCTTACTAGTTAGATGCAACTAAGGATCTGTGCCTGAGAAAGCTTAAGTAAAGTTCTGTTTTAAACCTTCAGCTGTATTTGTCCTTACTAATTGCGAATCAGTTACTCTGCAACAGGGAGGAGGTTATGGGGATTGAATGGCATGATGAGTGACTGGATGGCCTGAGAATGAGGAACATTATAAAAAGACGATTGGATGGGGGATTGGATGAGGGTGAGCCATCTGAAGCTGAATCCTCCAGCGGTGCTTCTTGACTTGCAGCTCTGCCTGGATTCCCAGGTGGTGGCTGTGGCGAGGAGCACCTTCTGTCAGTTATATTTGGTGCAACAGCTACATCTGTATGTTTCGGACTCTGACCTAGCCACTAGGGATGGGCGAACGCGGTTCGGAAGTTCGGAGTTCGGACCGAACTCAACCAGTTCGATCAACCGAACTGAACATCCGAACCGAACTTGATTTTCAAACCGAACCAGATTTTCGAACTCGGCTCTGTTCGCCCATCCCTAAAAGATAATATTCCATTTAGTTCAATGGGGTTTGAATTTCCGAACTTTGTTCTGAACATATTGTGAGCCGTCCAGAGCAAATATGGTGAGCAGGAGGGTGCAGGCTATAAATGTGCTGAAATAAAATTTTAAAAAGACAAGGAATGACAAGAGATTGGGCGAAATAAACAGAATAGTATGGAGCATAGATAGAATGACATGGGACTGGGCAGTAGAACAAGGAGTGGGTTAGGGGAGATTGGGTGTAATGACGAAGGACTTGATAGAATGATGAAGAGAAGGGAATATGGAGAGAATGCACCTTTAAGAGATTGGGTGCTGCAATGACAAGAAGTGAGGCACATTTGGAAGGTGCCTAATTAGGTGGTGCTCCTGCGGGGAAGGGTAATTCTATATTTCGCACCAAGGTCCATTCCAACCAAGCTACTCTTTTGCTTGGGGCATGGGAGGGGAAAGCATCTTATATTGTCTTCTCTGTGATAGCGATTAGACAGTCACTCCTCTGTGGGTTGGAATATGATTTGTATTTCACTATGGTGAGGCAGTCTGATAAAGCAGGGGGTTCCTAATCATTCACCCTACATGACTCCATTTTCAGACTTAAACACAACTAAGTCAGTGCGGAAGAACTGAAACTGTGTTTGGGGCCCTACTGGAAGGGAGTGGGAGCCCCACACCCTATGTTGGTGGGTCCATTGCTGGGCTTCTGGAAGTAGACAATGGTTGTTTTTAAATGAACATGGCTGGGGAGAGGTCTGTGTCTGATGAGTGGAACAGTCATGGAATCAATTCATGCACATAATATGACCAGAGTGAAGGGCAGATTTCAGAATGCATCCAGTGGTCCATTTGCAATCCAGAGAGGAGTTCGCTGGCCCCCCTTTTATTCAACCTGTACGTTGCAGATTTGATTGACACCCTAAGGGTGTAAAATTTGCATCCCCCCAAAATATTGAATACCCAGTACATGCATTGCAGTATGCCGATGATCTGGCTGTGTTCTCCCAGACCGAGAAGGGTTTGCGAGCTGCGATCACCGGCCTACTGAAATTCTCTGCTTTAAATGGGCTGGAGGTTAATCCCAAGAAAACCAAGATTTTGATTGTTGGGGGGAAGTCTCAAAAGAAGGCAGAGTGGTCAGACTTAAATATGTCTATAGAGGTGGTAAACAAATTTTTGTATTTGGGTACCATAATCACCTCTAGGTGTACATGGACTCAGCATCTTAGTAATAGAGTTAGGCTGGCACTTACTGCGTTTAAGGCCATTTTGAAGGCCTACAATCTCTCATACGGGTTACCTATCTCTCGAGTTGATCCTCGAATGGGTAGAGAACTACTTCCTTTGCAGAGTCCTTAAAGTGGGAGGTAGTGTTCCCGGGGCAGTGGTAAGGGCAGAGTTAGATGTACCCCCAGTAGAATACCAGGTTCGGCTGTCTCTTTTGAGGTATTGGGGCAAGTTGTGTGTTTGCCCGCCGGACGCTTTGCAATCTCTCTGTTTGAGAGAAGAACTACAGCATGAGGGACCTAGGCCCTACCCCTGGATACGCTATGTGGCAACTTTACTGAACAAGCTGGGCTTTTCGTTCCAGCATCTAGTGGGGCAAACTCCAGTTAAGATAAGGTTAATGATCGAACGAAGATCTAGGAACATAGCAAATCAGAAGGACCATGCAGCCCTCAAGGAATGGAAGGTGGCCCCCAGATTGGCCGTTGGTAAGGCTCTAGCCAGAAGGGAACCATACTTGGATATACTGAGGAATGCCCACCTGAGGCGACACTATACGCTCTTCTGATTTAACCTTACCCAGACCTCGGTGATAGAGGGTCGATATGTTAAGATCCCCTATGGAGACCGTAAATGCTCCTGCTCCTACATGGAGGTGGAAACAGTGGAGCATTTAATTTTTACTTGCCCGTACTATGTCCACCTGAGGAAGTCTGGTTGGAGGGCAAGGGGTCAGACCACTTGCAACTGTTGGATATTTTGGCCAATTTGTCAAACCTAAATGATCTAACATTGATGGAAACATCTCTCTTATTAATAGTCAAACGCCGTAAAATGATCAGACTTAATCTCAATCCAGTTAAAAGGGAGGATATTGTCCTGTCTGAGTCGGGCTTTTAGAATTTGTGGGCTATATCTTATTTTATTCCCTTTATAGATTCAGTTGATGGGGAATTTTAAATATTGTTAGGTGACATATGATTGGTATTTAGGTGATGATTCTTATTTTTCTTGTGTTTGTATATATTTGTATGTTTGTATCTATTGTGTTTGTTGTCTATTGTCTTTGTTATTGTTGCTGTTATTGTTATTGTTCGGCCAGGGCTGAAGCCAGTGCCAATAAAAACTGATTGACTGACAGTCATGGAACATCCACTCTGGTGGAGTTCGTGAGGAGGGGTTCTAATAGGGTTGAAAGAGCAATTCCTTTTTCCACTTCTTTATTTCATTCCGCCATTTCGGAATTGACTGCGACTTTCCACAGCTTTCCCACCAGGATTCTGCTAATTCTGTTGGCATTCCTCTAATTCGGAAACTGTCAGAACAATCTCAGAAACTGTCGGAATAAACATTTTTCCACTACTTCGCAGCGCCGGTGGAAATTGCGGAAGATCGAAACTGTCGGAACAAACATTGTTCTGTTATTTTCACAGCCAGTGGAAGTAGCAGAATGAAAGTAGTGGAATGACGGAAGCAGTGGAATAAAAGTAGCAGAATGAATGTCTCTATTGCACTGTGCCGCTCATTGCGGAAGGACTTTTTCTGTTGGAAAAAGCTACCGCAGCGGCTTGTCCTTTCAGGTCTAATTCTAATGGGCGGCTCCTTGGGTGGGTACTGCATCAGCCCCCATTCGCTCCTTTGTTGCTTTGTTGACAGCAACAAAGACATGCAAAATATGATGAATATCAATCAAATAAAGCCCTGTCAGATCAGGGCCCCAAACAGGCACCTCTTCCATCTCACTCCCCACAACAGCATTTTCCTTAGAAAGTATGAGTTCTACCACAACATGAAGTTCTGATCCAAGGACCTGTGCCAGAGCTGGAAGGAAATTAAGAATGTCAATAACAATTCTTGCCATGCTCAAAACCATACTATGCCCTTTCTATGAACTTCTAATCTGGACCAAATCCTGGAAATTAGGTGAAAGTATATTTTTATTGATTGAAAATAGATAAATTATAAGAACATGATTGTCTTATTTATCAGGGAGCTTCCCTGGAAGCAATGCTTTATTGATAGTTAGTATTTCTTTTACAGAGATGCCATATCATGCAATTAAAGACATACCATCTGTAGTTCCTTTTCACATAACAGGTGTGTGGGTTTATTCCTCCAATTTAGATTAAAGTAAATAATGTACCCAGCTAATATCAGTCTTCCTGCTAACTGCTCTTTCAAGGCTTCAGGAATAATTTTAGGAATTGCTTAGTGTGACTTGAGGCAATTAATTAGTTCACTTCATGGCCCTTTGTTTGAAACTACTGGTAATATTTCACAAGAAATTATGTGACTAGTTAGTTAGACACTACAAATATTTTCATGTACCATAATAGATAGCATAAATCTATGTGTTATTATCATATACAGCTTGATAATAAAAAAAACACAATGTATACGTTTTTGCATTAAACTATCATGTAAACATAATGCTTAAATGTACCATATTTGCTAATCTTTTATTTTAAAAATTGCCCTGCTGAGTCCTTCTTATTTTAATTTTTAAATCCAATTATGTTTCTACTAGTAACATATAATATACAAACTGATAATGTATTTTTTAGTAAATACAGGACATTGCTGTTCATTAAAGCATTGGAAACAATGGGGTCAATACCAAGCCCCACGGACAATCGTGGAGCTTGCTATTCTAAATACCAAGGATAAGTGTGGGGCTTGCTAGTCTAAATCGCTAAATTGTAGAGATTTGCCTCATAAACCTGATACGTGTTTCTTGGTGCATATTGCTAAACTAGTATTGACAAAAGGTTTTTTTGGAATTTAATAACCAACTTTATTTGCAGATCAGTGGTGTAGCAATGGGATGTATGGTAGCTCCACAATTAGCTAATCTCTACATGGACCACTTTGAAAAGGCTTTTATTTACGATACTACTAAGAAAAGATTCTATAGACATATTTTTTTGTATAAACGTTACATTGTGAATTACTAAGTTTTCAAGAGTACTTAAATGCTGTCCAAACTTAAGGACTGACCTTCAGTATGATTCTAGAATGATTCATTTTTTGGATATTGTCATTGGATATAGTTTAGGTAATGAAGGATCTGATAAGGTCCAAAAGCTTGCAAACCTCCACCAACTTGAATTGGTCAAAAAATAAATAAATACATTTTTAAAAAGTTAGCACCACACTATTTTGTCTCTACCATCTAAGAAAGAGTTGTTAAGGGGAGGGAGGAGTTAAGTGCTGCTTCCAACCCCACCCACCTTTGTCGTAAGATTGTTGTTGCTGCTCCAAAGGGCCTGCTCCCTCCCTACCCTGGAGGTCCTCCCTCCCCCAACTCTGGGGGGCCTTTTGTCCATGGAGGGGGGGGCGTAATTGGGACATGAACCCAGACCCACCACAGCTGTGCTATGCCACTGCCTAGACATATGTGTAGAAATTTGTTGCTTATGTTGAAATATGTTTATAATTCTTTGGCATAAAGCACACTCTTCAGGCACACTTCAATGAGGCAACCGTGTGCACAGGAGTTTGAGGGTCATTCTGTAGATAGATGTCTGTCAAAAATTTCAGCACATATTATAGTAGCATTAAATGAAAACTTACAATCTTTTAAACGTAGAATGCTTGTCCACCCCCCTGAGACAGCTAATAGGTGGATACTAATTAATCACCTATTTTCATTAAGGTAGTTATCTCAAAGACACTTGCAGGAATTGAGCTCCCAATTGATGTATAATGCCATCAGGTTCACAGCTTAAGAGAGCTGGTAATAGAGTTAAATTTAAATTGTAAATTGTTGCAGTGAAGAAATTCTTGAGTCAAACTGGTTCCATGTCATGAAAGAAAGCAAAAGATGAAAATATTAATCATCCAACTTTGTATCATTTTGTTCATAAAGCTTCTAGACAACACAGAATCACAGTTCTGTACTAGTCCAGAATCCTGTGCTAGAATCACAGTGCTGGGCTAGTCCAGGTGTATTGTACACATTATATTGGATTGGACCTTGCTGTCATCATTGAGACGTTTTCCTTTACAGAAATAAAGAAAACCTCTTAAACTTGAAATAACAGGATAAGTACTGAGCTGTAGATGTTTTTGATGCATAAGCCACACTACCATTCCAAACACTTAAAATCAGTCTAAGGGGGTTTAGAGCAAGTGTGTTAGACTTTACCTAAGGTTCTAACAGTAAAAGAACATCCATATGTCACTTTGCTTCCAAAAGCAGATAAGGCACTCAACTGCATTCTTTAATGAAAATCCCTCTAAGACCTTATATGCTATTAGTAGTCTGCTAGTTATTTGATGAAAGAGAAAATTAACTTTTCAAAGAGCAAGGCAAAAAATAGCAACTGAGTCTATTACACCAGCCAATCCAATATTCGGCACAATGAGATAGTGTTTCTTTCTACTCATTATGCTTAGCAAAAGCAATCAACAGAAGCCTGAAATGATAATTGTACAGAAATGAGATCTGATTAAAAGTAGAGATGGGCAGGTATTGGAATAACCAACCAATCTTTGTGAAAGGAAGAGAAAATGCAATACAGTGCCAGTTAGGCCAAACAAAGAGTCTGGCTTTCTTTTTATTTACACTAATGTAACTCAGGAGTGATTTCACTAAGTTAATGAACTTACAACCATGTAAAACTCAAGAAAATGAGATGGGAGCCAAGTCCAGAGTGTCTTTTTCAAACAAAGTGAACAGTATGGTCACAATTCTCAAACCCTGGGGTACAGGGATGTAGCTATAATAGGTACAGCAGGTGCAACCACACTTAGACCCATGAACTGGGGGAAGGGGGGAAATGGGGAACCCACATGCATGTAGAATGCATACATACACTGGAGTGGTGTGTCCCAGTAGGGGGCCTGTTCCCACCTAGCTACACCCCTGCTGGATGGGATGCTTGTGCTAGGGGTTCAAAATGGCAACTGCATAGGCACTGACCTAAGAAAATGGCTGCTACATACACAATGACATTGGCTGCTGCTTCTCTGTAAGATGGGCTGACGCTCAGCACATACCTTGGTGCACATAAACTCTGGAAGCACTCCCTCTTATGTCACTTTACTGCAGCACATGTATAAAAGATCCAGGCCCAGGATAAAGGCAGTGGTAGAGAATGGGAGGAATATGAGGACCTGGAAATCCAGCTTGGCACAGGAAAGAGGGTTGCAGAGATATATCTGGTCTGATTTGATTAACCAGCTACACACACACAACACATTGCTCAGTGGACAATGCAGAGGTTACCAGGTCCGCAGGACAAAGCTTATTATGCAACCTTAGTACACTTATTCACAGGCCTCCCAGACACACAGATGGACATATACAAAGCATTTGCCCACCCTCACAATGAAACAATGTCTTCCTATAATTTTTTTGTAGCTGAGCTGTATCTCATGTTGTATCCAATGTTTGTATGTATAAGGTCCCAAGTTCAGTCCCCAACATCTTCAGTAGCATGCCTGGGTGAGGCGTCTTCTGGGGATCCCGGAGAGAGTCAGGCCATATGCCTGGGTGAGGCCTTTGCTGGAGAGTTAGATTTGAAACTCTGCTGCCGTGTCAGGTTGTAACTTGTGACAATACTAGGCTAAGACGGACCATTGGTCTGACTTGGTTAGGCAACTCCTTATATATATCCAATAGGGATGTGCGAACAGAACACGGTTCAGTTGTTCGGTTGTTCAGTTCAGGAACTGGGTTTAGGTGTGGTTCGTTCCGGGACCCGAGTTCGGTTGTTTGGTTCAATGGAGTTCAGTTCGGCTGAACGTTTGGAAATCAGTCCCACTCTCGGTCTCGCGAGTTCCCGTGATTGCATCGGAAACCGGAAACCAGAAATTAGAGTGCGTGCGGAGCTTGTGAGGAGAAAGAGCGTGTGTGTTGTGACTGGCTGGCTGTGTGGTTTGACTGTGTTGGACTGTTGGTTTGGCTGTGTTGGTTTGGCTGGTTGGTTGTGAGTTGGTGGGTGTTTTGTTTGGCTGTTTGTTGACTGTGTGTTGGGAGAAAAAAAATGAAGAGGCTTAGGAAGGTCACGGTGGAGGAGGAAGAGGCTGCAGGTGGACCATCTGAACTTGAGGTGGAGGAGGTTGGCTCCTCATCAGATGAGCAAGAGGGCACAGGAGGTGCTGCCAGGTTTATAAACTTTATTTTTACTTTGAGGACAAGAAGAATACTATCCTTTAGAGCAAGTGACTGGCATCTGGGTGGGTTGGTGGGTTGGTGGTGGGCAGTCAGACACAAACAGTGGGCATCAGCGTGTGGCAGCGAAAGTCTGCCAGAGAGAAAGGGTGTGGGGGGCTCTTCCAGCAGTCAGATATGAGCCGAAGGAAGCACCCACCAAAGACGTGCCAGCCATCCCAGCACCTGAAGAAGGGCAGGATTTACATGTGCAGCAAGGGTCTTTCGTTGCCATCCCTAGCACCCCAAGAAGGGCAGGATTTGCACATACCAGCAGCAAGGGTCTCTCCATTTACCATCCCTAGCATCCCCTAGCACCCCAAGGAGGGAGGACTAGAGGCATCATCATAAATGATATTATTTCGGTGTTGTTTGTGTGTTCCTGTTTCGGAGAGGGTGATGATGCCACCCCCGCCGCTGGAGCCAGGCGCAGGACACCATCCAAGCCGAGGTCGCCACTGCCAGAAAGCGGGCGCATGAGGTCCAATGTCTGGCAGTGATAAGATAAGGCTAAAGACAGATTCACCGTCTTCAAGGTAAGGCATGGGACCTGGAACAACACGGAATGGATTGCCCTATGACCTGTTAGGAAGTCCATTGCAGAGAGAGATTGGCCACCCGCCCACTTGTGGAGACAGAATGCAGGCAGGGCTTGACAGACCATTGGTCTGACACAGTATGACACCTCTTAGGTTCCTATCTTTTTATGTTCTTTAGATATGCAGGAAAAAAACAAAAGGGGGAGCCAGGGGACAACATCAGGGCTCATTGCACACATTGAAAATGTGCACCGGCAGAAGGTGGCGCGGTGGGACTCTGGCATGGAGGAGCAGCACTGGAAGAAGGGGGGAAGGCAATTCAAAAGCTCTGTCACCAGCACAGCCCTTCCCCCTCCTCCAGCGCCTCTGAGGAGTCCCCCCAGGAGGAGTCAGAAGCTGCAAGGGCTTTTCAGGCCCAAGTCGAGAGGCCTACCCAGGAGTTTCTGGAGGCCCAGAAAAAAAACATGAATGGGCTAAGGGTCCAAGCCCTTACAATGGAGAACCGGCTGGTGGGACAGTTCCAGGACCTTGAGGCACAGCAACGCAAGGTGGAGGGATACTCCGAGTACCTCTGCTCAGAGATTGCTGATGTGGAACTGTACCGTCAGTTTGTCTCCAATTGGCAGAAGTCCTTGGCGGAGGCCCTCGACTATGCCCGGCGACACAGCTTTCAGCCGAAGGAGGACTTGATGCCCGCCCCTCACTCCCATGCACCCATTTCCCCTTTCCCCCACATTCCACCACAAACCCCTATAGTATTTTCTGTTTGATAAAGTTGAATGTTTGTAGTTAGTTTTAAAAGTTGTTATAAAAGTTAAATTTGTTACCTTACCAACTTTCTTTGGCCTGTTTGATCTTTTATCACTCTGTGCTGCTTCTGGCAGGTGTCAGAATTTCATTGTATATACAGCTTGTCTGTTCCCTACCTGACAGCAGCAGCAGATGTAGTGTTAGCGTATTAGCCACAAGATGTGCCAGCAGCAGGGTCTCAACTTGCAGACAGCCCCCCAGGAGGGGGCATGTGTCTGTGAGGGTGTGCCAAAGAGAAAGAGAGAGAGGCTCTTTGGCAGCAGGCAGCAGGTGGCGGGTGCTGGTGGTCAGAGGGGCTCTTTCAGCAGCTTCAGCGGGCATCCGCGGATGGGTGGTGAGGAGTAGGCTGGTAGGGGGGCAGACTGGCGTGCGGGCACCAGGCTTCTGGATGCAGTGGAATGGAATGACAGCCCCCCATGACTGGAATGATGGTCCCAGAATCTCGTTGATGGTTCCTGGGATGGGCATGACTGCTTCAGGTAGAGTGGAATGACAGCCTATGGGAGTTTAATGATGTCCCTAGAATTGGTGCTTGGTTGGGCACACTTCATTCAATCATGCGATAAGTGGTATCAGATACAGGAACACACACAGGCAGGCAGGCACATATAATATGTTGTGTGTTATTTCTATCTCATTCAGGTAGATTTGCTGCTGGATGTGGCCAAAGGCATTGAGCATGAGAACAGATGAGAGCTCTCACTGGTTCTGGCAGGTGGCAGCTTGAGCTGGATACACCTCTTTCCTCCACCGCCCACCATCTCTCTCATTCTAGCATGGAGCCTATCCCTCCCTCCCTCTGTGGCCATATAGTGCAGGTGACAGCATGGGTAGGATCGTGTCTGTCTCTCCTTCTACAAGTGGGGAGACTTTCTCTCTCTCTCTCTTTCTCTCTCGCCATGAACTGCAGGTTGCTAACTCGTAACGAAAAGGTGCAATGACAACACCCCGTGAGCAGAATGACAGGTCCCCAGAGAACCCTGAGGGTGGGTCCTGGGTAGTACAGTGGCAGCTTCTAGATATTGGACAGCCCTCCCTGCCAGTAACGTAGGCCTCAGAACACTGACGGCGGGACCCGGGGCTGGAGTGGCTGTTTCTTGATGCCATGGAATGATGGGCCCAGAACCCAGAGGGTGGGTCCTGGTGCTACAATGGTAGCTTCTAGATATTGGATGGACAGCCCTCCCTGCCAGAAACATAGGCCCCAGAACCCCAATGGCAGGTCCCCGGGCTGGAGTGGCTGCTTCTTGATGCTGTTGAATGATGGCTCTCTTTGAGCAGAATGATGGTCCCAGAACCCCAAGGGTGGGTCCTGGAGCTAGAGTGGCAGCTTCTAGATATTGGATGGACAGCCCTCCCTGCCAGTAACGTAGGCCCCAGAACCCCGACAGCAGGTCCCAGGGATGGAGTTGCTGCTTCTTGATGCTGTTGAATGATGGCTCTCTTTGAGTGGAATGATGGCCACAGAATCTATTGGATGTACAGCCTGCCCTGCCAGTAACCTAGGCCCCAGAACCCTGATGGTGGGTGCTGAGGCTGGAGTGGCTGTTTCTTGATGCAGTTGAACAACAGCTCTCTTTGAGCAGAATGACAGCCCAAGAACCCCGAGGGTGGGTCTTAGGGCTAGAGTGTCAGCCTCTACATATTGGATGGACAGCCCTTCCTGCCAATAATGTAGGCCCCAGAACCCCGACGGTGGGTCCCAGGGCTTGAGTGGCTGCTTCTTGATGTTGTTGAATGATGGCTCTCTTTTAATGGAATGACGACCCCAGAACCCTGAAGGTGGGTCCTAGGGCTAGAGTGGCAGCTTCTAGCTATTGGGTGGACAGTCCTCCCTGCCAGTAACGTAGGCCCCAGAACCCTGATGGTGGGCCCTGGGGATCAAGTGGCTGCTTCTTGATGCTGTTGAATGATGGCTCTCTTTGAGTGGAATGACGGTCCCAGAACCCCGAGGGTGGCTCCTAGGGATAGAGTGGCAGCTTCTAGATATTGGACAGCCCTCCCTGCCAGTAAAATAGGCCCCAGAACCCTGACAGTGGGTCCCAGGGCTGGAGTGGCTGCTTCTTGATGCGGTTGAACAATGGCTTTCTTTGAGCAGAATGACAGACCCCAGAGCCCTGATGATGGGTCCTGGGGCTGGAGTGGCTTTTTGCTGATGCAGTTGAAAGATGGCTCTTTGTGACTGGAATGATGAGCTCCAGAACCCTGATGGTGGGTCCTGGAACTAGAGTGGCAGATTCTGGATGCAGTGGCACAGCAGAGGCAGAGGCAGCATTGACAGCAGCAGAAGGCATTGGATTGCCCAGAGTCAGCATTGGCAGCAGGAGCAGACATTGGATCGCCCAGGCACAGAACCAGTGGAACATCAGAGATGGCATTGGCAGGATTTGCCTGTGCACTGCTCCCCCACTCGATCAGGGAGCAAAGGTGCCTGCCCCAATCTCCTTCTCCCTCAAGCCCAGAGCATCCCTGACCACAAGATGGAGGGTGTGTGTGGTGCAAGAGATGCTGGTGAAGTCCCCATAATGGACGGCCTTCAATATAATTGCGGCGTTGTCCATCACCACACACTCCTTGGTGAAGGGCACGCCTGGCATGATCCACTCCCTCACCATGGCGGTCAGGGCTGCCTCAATGTTCTGAGACATGTGGGGGCCGTCCATGACTTCCGCCTGAAACAGGGCCCATCTATACCCTGCTTCGGGACCCATCCTGCCACTGACAAAAGGTGCCTGTGAGTCCTGCCACCAGTGTGTCATCATGGTCAGGTAGGCATGCTGCACATTTTTACTGGACCACAGGTTGGTGGTGAAGGGTATGGTGGCACCCCCAGCCCCTGCCAGCTGCTCCCTCACCCGCTCCTTCAGAGCCCTATACAGGCCTGGCACCACCAGATGACTTAGGGTGGTGCGCCATGGCAGCTGAAACTGGGGGGCCAGGAACTCAATCAGCAGCCTAAAGCCCATGTCCTGTACCATGGAGAAGGACTGCCCATCCAGCGCAATCATTTCACCCAACAGGCACATGAATTTTGCTTGAAAGCCACACCGTCCTCCAGCTGCCAATGGCCTTGACAACTGCCTCCACCCCAGCTCCTCCATGATGGACTGATGCTGCTGGTGAGCCTCCTTCTGCTGTTCTTCCCCCCTAGCAGGAATACTAGTGCTCCTGCTTCTCGAAGCAGCTGTTGATGCAGGACGCGTGCCCGCTGAAAGAGGCAGATGACTGGCCAGCATGGTTGCTACAGTCGGGAACCCGCTGGCATCCACTCCCCCTGCCTGCCCACTTAGCAGCAGAGTGCTGTGGCATGACTTTAGGTGCCTCGCCATGGCAGTTGTCCCAAGGTTGGTGAGCACCTGCCTATGCTTCACCAGCTTATTGCACACATTGCACTACACCTCCCTCAGATTATCCACCCACACCAGCTTGAAATGTGCCCAGATAGAGAATTTCCCCACCCCTCCTGCCTTCTGGCTCACACCGGGTGACGCACTGCTGCCAGCGCTGCTGGGAGGGGCAGAACTTAGTGGTGACACAGCTCTGTGAGGAGGGACAGCCATCGCATCAGCTCCAGACATATCCATGGGATGAGTGGCTTCTTCTGCCTCACTGTTCCAGATCACGGTGATGTCCCATGAAGGGGAATACTGGGACCCTGAGGCTTGACTGCCCACCATGCTGCTGCCACTCTCCCTGTGCCCCCTATAGCTGCTACTGCTGCTTCTGCTACTACTCCTCTCCCTGCTTCCAGTGTCTGGGGATCAGGCCCTGCCTCTATCAGCCAGGGTGGAATTCACCAGCCCTGGACTGCTGGGGATCACCTTGACAATGGGGGACATTGGTGAACCTGGAAGAGCATAGGAAGCAGCACCTGCTCCAACAGCAGCAGAGAAAGCCGCAGCCTCATGTACTGCAGGCTTTCCAGTGCCCTGCGTGGCAGTGGAGGACACTAGCAGGAGGCATCACCGAACCACCCCCAGACTAGTGCCACTGCTGGGAGCCTCTGAACCCTGTCTCCCAAAACCAGGCCTGTGAAGCTTGAGGTGTGGTGATGGGCTATGGCTGCTGCTGCTGTATGCTTCCACTCCTCTGGCATGACCCCTACTACAACTACAACTTCTGCCACGTGCCCCATTGCCCGCCTTACGGGCAGCAGACTGGCCTCTCCTACTTCCCCTCTCCATGCCTTCCAACTCAAAGAATGCACAGCACACAAAGATTTTATATATTTTATATATTTTTTAATTCAAAATTTTATCTAATATTATATATACATATATACATATATATATATACACACACACACACTAACTCTAACTATAGTATTACCTATGCTAAAATCTATATAACTAATGGTTATATTTACAAAGGTTGGTCTGAGAAGAAAAGGGATGGTGATTGGGCATGCTGGCTGCTACTCCAAGCCTCTCCACCCCAGTGCCTGGAAGTTTGCTCCTCAGCTGACTCCCCCCTCCCTGTGCCTGCCTGTGTTAGGTAGTGGTCGTGTTTCTCCTGCCCGAACTCATCCGAACTCGATCCGAATGTGACTGAACTGTTTGGTCGTTTCAGAGTTTGGAATGAGTTCAGGTTCGGTCGGTTCGGTTGATTCGGGTTCAAGTTCAGGTTCAGTCATCCGAACGGACCAAATTCGGTCCGAACTCCGAACTTCCGAATCACATTCGCACATCACTAATATCCAATAACGTGTTAAAGTTGTGACATTTTTCTTTGGTGAACTTTACTTTGAACTGAAATCTTTGAAGATTTGGAAACCTGCTCGGTGAAATTGTTTGGAATTAGCAATGGTATAGCTTTCGGATAAAAAATTGTGGGCAATACTGGATCCCCATGACCTATATAAGCATCACCCGCATGATCTTGGAACCGTAGTCAGAGGAGATCACTATGGAAGCAGAACAACAGGAACCATGGTTGCCCACACTGTTCTAGACACATTTTAGGTATGTGAATTTGGATCAAATTAATTATGGATCTCAAACTTTATGGATTTCTGGATATGGATTTCCAGATTAGGTTTTTCCCATTGATTTCAAAGGAAAATTAATCTGCCATTCATTTCAGTTGTCCATTCAAGCCACTTTTACACATGCCAAAAATGGATTCTTATAAGTGCTCAAGATAATACTGGGTGTTATAAATGCTGGAGTTTTGTAATGTGCTATTCCCCTTTTACACAGCAAGATCTTGCAACCTTGTAAGACATACCAGATGCGACTCTTACAAAGCTGCGAGATCTCATTGCATAAAAGGGGATTAATGTGTTCACACATGACAAAACTCCAGCATTTCTAACACCTGGTATTATCTTGAGCACTTATAAGAACACATTTTGGCATGTGTAAAAGCACCCTAAGAGCCACATTCTTAGAATGAATTGGCCATTCAGAGAGAGAGACTTGTGTTTCTCTCTCTCTCTCTGATTGGGTGACTTTTGCAAGGATTTGCAGGACACAGTTTCTATTTGAGGGACACAATTGAAACAACACAAACCATTGAAAACCATATAAAACAGATTTTTATCATGAAAATGTGTCAATTAATTATAACAACTTTTGTTTTTTAAATTTAAAAATGCTTTCAAAGTGCTGAAAAGCAAAACAGGAAGGGCCTGTAGTGGTAGCTGGTAAACATTTAGGCTGGTGGGGTACAGAACTGGGTGTGCAATGAGGATGAAGCCAATGGAAATATTTTAATACATAATGAACAATTTGACTCATTTTATTCTACATACACTGCACATCAAAGAATCCAAACATCAGAGCATCTACACTATGGGGCAGACCTGAACCCATGGACTACAAAATGCACATCTATATTCTGTGACCCTAATCTACATTTGTTACACATGAAAGAATCTACACATCAGAAAACATACAAGTCTACAGGGCAGATTTGAACCACTCAGACTACACAACTCAATTAACACAAAATTTCAAGGCAAGTAAAAAAAAAAAACCTTAAAAGATCCATGGCAACACACACACTAGCACCTTGAGCTCCAAGCATACAACAGACCAAACACACAAAATCACATCTTCTATCATAGATAGATTTATACAAGGAACACATTTTGCAACTGGCTACTCAAACACCCACTCATAAAAGGCCCAAACATTATTTTTTTTAAAAAAAAAAACCAAATAGTCATCCCACGGGGGTGCAGTGTGACACAGGGGTGACAGGTGGTGCTGAGAGTGCAGTGCATTGGGACGTGAAATTGGGGAAGGGGGTTTGGGGCTGGAAGTTAGGCAAGGGGGTTGGTGTTGGAAGTGGCATGAGGGGTTGGGACAGAAGTGGGATGGGGGTAGGAGGCTGTGAGTTGGGTGAGGGATGTTAGGGGCTGGAAGTGGAATGAGGGGTCTAACAAAAGTCAGTCCACACAAATAGGAAAGCTAGCATGCTTACCTGACTGGTGTAGCCCACCTGCAGCATTGAAGTGGACCAAACTCCTCGAGGCAGACAGTTTTTCTCTGATTGCCTCTGTGTGCAGCCTATCCCTGGCCCCTGCTGGCTGATTGCCATCCAAAACTGACTGGGAATTGGCCAGCAAAGCTCCTATGACTGTCTCTTTGCAATTACCCTAAAGCTTGTTGGAGATGTGCTGTGCCAATGCCATGGCTGTTTTTCCAAAATTTGAAGGGGGAAAAAAAGGCTCCCTGTGGCACTGCTACAATGAGCTTTTCTGAAATCGGTCATCGGCACGGCTAGTTATAGATTAATCTGTAACTGCCATTTATGGACAGCTACATATTAATCCAAATCTGTAACACGCAGCCCTAATTGTTATATTCTATTTCAGTAAGACTGATTTTTTAATATAAACCCATAGGATTTCTTCAATTTCCCCTGTTTCTGAGCAGTCTCTCCAACATTAGCCATTTGGGTCATAGCCCATCACCCTTAGTTTATATAGGGAGTATAGTGAGTTCGGTATAAGATCTTGTATTGGGATTCCATCAAGTTGGAGGCTGTTGCAGTCTTTGTATAGATCATATCATGTCAGATTTCTATTTCTATTTGTATGTGGCATTGGTCTCCCTAATTTTTAATATTATTACCGGACAATCAATCTTAGAACTCTCTTCACCTGGACCAAAAATAAGAAGGTGCACAATGGGAAAGACATTTAGTACAAATTAGTTCTGCTCATAAAATGCCGTGGGTTCTCCTGTATAACAAGATCTCATATCTTTTAATTTGTAGCATCTTAGCTCCCTACTCATTTCAAAAAACGTTCGAAGGAAGATCTCTATATATGAGTACTGATACAATCTCACATTTAAATTTTATTATTATTATTATTATTATTATTATTATTATTATTATTTTCTGTCTACTAAATCTATTATTACAATGCAGTTTGTGTTTCTTCCTCTCTGAGTGAAGAAAGTGTTTCAAACAAAATTAGCCAAAACTAGAAATCTATGGGTATTTTCAGACGTTACGAGATCACAGTGAACCACGGTGAATACCCACCTGTGGTCAATGTGTCTCGAACGTCTGTTTGGCGGCCGCCAGATGTTCACCACGGTCAATCCGCACATGGGGTCAATTTGAACCACGCTTCCCAGGCTAGCCGGGGGAATGTCCCGGGAAGCGTGGTCAAAGAGATCCCCAACGGGGACCAAAAAAAAGTAACGTCTGGCCGGGCGCCACGGCCCGTGATCACCGGCGGGATCCCGGGCCGTGGTGAATCCGGCCTGACGCGGCGGCCGCATTGGCCCCGCCACCCGCCCGTCTCCCAAGAGGGCGGGCGGCGGGAGCGTGGAGGGGGCGGGGGCGGGCGGTCGCACATTGCGCCGCGCGGCCCCGCCCCCTCCCAGATTCCCTGCCGGGATCCCCCCGGCACGTCTGTTGCGGCGTGACGGGGTGACCCCGGCGGGGAATGAATGGGTTGATTTTGGTACGGGGCCAACGGGTCCCGTAATGTCTGAAATCACCCTATATTACAGTGCAGGAGCATATTTTTAAAAATGAATACAAATATAATCTCTTCATTTGCCATTCTTGATTGTTATTTTTCTATTTCATTGTTTGAGAATAATTGAAAACTCTGTGATTAATAGCTATCAAAAGCCACAGATCCCCTTGACAAAGTGATGTATTTTTAGTGTTTTTTCTTAGTTTTAAAAGTTACTAATTGTAAGTATAACTTCCTTGTCCTTAGATTTCTGGTCACAACCTATACAAAGAGGCCTATACAATAAGGTATGAAAAAGAAGAATTTATTAAAGGCAAAAATACTCTGGACCTCACTGGTTGGCAGGATGGACAGAAACGGGGCCCATGAGTGCGGCACACTATCATGCATTGGGCAACTTTACCCCACTTGGGTAAGGCTACTATGCGCTTCATCCCTGGTATTTTTCATAGTATTTTTCATTGCATAGTAGTCAGTTGCCCACCCTGCCTTGTGGGGTGCCACATATGCTGAGGTTGCCACATCGAGAGGCAGCAACCTCACCATAGCAGAAAGGGACAGGGCAAATAAACTATTCTTCAACTTTTCCATGTGGTCCTGCCCCTTGCCAAACATCACCACCACCTTGAGGGGAGGGGACCTTTCATCCCATCCCACTCAAGCCCAATCCTGGTTTGGGGAACAGTGACCTGGCCTGCAAAACTCATGAGCGTAGCATATGTAGAGCAAGCATTATTTTGGCACCACCACCTCCTTATCTGTTATGTCTGCCCAAGTGCCTTGTCAAACCCTACAGGCTCTGCCATACACCCTCACTTCATGTATGAAGTCACTCTCAGGATTCAGGTGACCAAAGTTAGCAACAACTCCCTCCGTTTATATTTCTATCCTTGTGTATGCATGAAATAGTATTCACGATAGTGTGTGACACATTCTCCACATTACCTGTCCTATTCAGTTGCTGCACACTGACATACTGATTGGAATAAATATCCAGGCATGGGCCATGGAGTACACTGTTGCAAGCAGGGTTGTGAAGGATTGGGACCCTAAGGTTTGGTCTGCTGACCTCAGTGCTAGTAATGAGCACAAGGATCTGACCTTTGACTGTGAGTGTAAACATTAGGCGCCTCCGGCGCAATCGCCGCCAGGGTGGCCGGCCCGCAGGGCCACCTGCCCCCCCCCGAGAAGCTCGCAGACATACCACAGAGGCCGGAGGTGCGGGCCACTTGAGCGGGGCTGCAGGGGATTCCCCGCTCAGGCAACCACTTCTGGCAATAGCGCCAGGCCCGCCGCCGCCACCGCCGGCACAGGGGGCGGGGCCTGGCCCAGTACGGCGCTCACAGCGCCTCGAAGCACGTAGACAGGGCGGGGCCTGCCCTACAAAAGCCGGCGCCGCGTGTTGGGCGGTGCCGGTGATCTGAAACTGGCCCCTGGTGCGCACGCTGCTGAAGTGCTCTCTGTTGCTGTACCTGAAACCTACCTGTCTTGCTGTTCCCTTCCCTGTGTGCCTGCGAGAAATCCTGAGAGGCTGTGACCGTGGTGAGTGTTCCCTTGTGTCCTTGTGGAGTGAGTGGGTGAGTGCGTGAGTGCGTGGGAGTGTGCGTGAGCGGAGTGTTTGAGCCCTTTCCCTTCCCCCCTGGGGGGGGAACCTCCTCCCCACAGAGTGAGTGAGTGTCGGCCCCGTACCCCTTGTTCCTTGGGCCTGATTCCCCCTTTCCTCACGATACCCCCACCTCATCCTTCCCCCTGGTGTGAGCAAGTGAAGAGAGACGTGGTTGAACGGTGGGCAGGGTTCCCCAGTTCTCACTCTTCGGCGCCCTATGATGATAGGGGCCTAAGTTCCAGGTGCGCAAGCCCAGGGAACGGCCCACACACTATCCTGACGGGCATC
>QEPC01007812.1:303158-331281 GCA_003113815.1 Sphenodon punctatus
ACGTGGTTGAACGGTGGGCAGGGTTCCCCAGTTCTCACTCTTCAGCGCCCTATGATGATAGGGGCCTAAGTTCCAGGTGCGCAAGCCCAGGGAACGGCCCACACACTATCCTGACGGGCATCATCCAACGCTCCTTCGTGCCGAAGAGTTGGGACGCGGGTTACCCGTGCCACACGCCACGCGTTGCGAAAGCCCTCACCTACCTGTTCCCTATCCTCCTCCGTATACCCTTCCTTAACTCATCCCTGACAGTGAGTTGGATTTGAGCTCTGTGACTGAGCTTGCTGATGCTACTGATGTGCAGGATTGAGATACTGTGATGATGTCTGCATATCCTGAAGGGTCTGCCAATAATGTGCAACAGTTTGAGACCCATTTATCTGCAAGATTGTCCGGCCTACCATGTCCCACTGTGGCCTTTGCGGTTGACTGGGCATGCTCGTTTGGAGGTACCAGGTTTTAACTTGGTGTCTATGACAAGGAGGGCATTCTCAGCCACCACTCCACAACTGTGGAACCCTCTCCCCCAGGAAGTTCATTTATGTCCAGGCTTGAGCACCGTCAGGGGCTAGTGCAAAACAGTATTGTTTGCAATACTGTGGAGGCAGTGGGGGCTAGGGTAGATTGGGGGAGCTGGGGGAGGATTGGGGTGGAGGTGGGGGATGGTGTATGGTTGGACTGTGTTATGTTTTTGTATTGATGGATTATGCTTTATCTTGTATTTTAATGTTGTAAGCCACCCTGCGCCACCTTTGGCAGGAAGGGTGGGGTAAAAAATGTAAATAAATAAAAATAAAATTCTGGCCTTGAGATGGTGAAGGGAGTTGATGCAGCATGTTCGGAGGTGATAAATGATGCTAGTACTTTTGAACAGGATCAGAGCCCTGAGGCTGGGTTCTCTAATTCTGCTGATGCTGTTGCTTTGCTGCTGCTGTTGCTGCTGCTGCTGATACTTGTGGACAGGATCAGAGCCCTGAAGCTGTGTACTCTGATCCTGCTGTTGCCGCTTGTGACCAGTCTCAGGGCTCTGGAACTGGGTCTTCTGAGGCAGCACAACTTGTCGTGGAGAATTGTGAATGGGAGCACAGCTCCAACAGTGAGCATGACAAGGGGAATGGTACCCTAGGGTGAGTGGGTGGACGTTTCCACCAGTTGCCCCTTCCCCCCTTGCAAACTCACTCTGCCAGAATGCTGCTCGGTTGCTATTAGGAAGCCTCAGGGAAGATTGGATTTTTTTTTTACACAGGCTTAGTAATGCAGTTGCCATCTTGACTCTCTGGGGCTACTGGGAAATGTAGTCCAGCAGTCAGAGAGTCAATATAGTGCTGCTGTAATTTTGGAACTGCTTTGTGGGGGTGTTGTGGCTTTGGGGGGAAATCTTGGTTTGAGATCAAATGTTCCTGAGATTGGGGGGAGTTACTTGATTTGGTGGGCAATCCTGGTTTCAGATTAAATTCTGTGATGGGGTTTGGGGAGATAAATTGTTTTTTGGTGAAATCTAGGGTTTGAGATTTAATCCCCATGGTGAGGAGGGGCTATTTCGCTTCATTGTTCTTGGCTTTTCCACAGATATAAAATGTTGCAAAAAGTTAGGTGTTTTGTTGTACTTTGAATATTTAAATTGGTTGGGGCGTTTTGTGTCTCCGCCCCCCCTGCATTTTCCATAGATTTTGGTGTGTGTTTCTGTTCTGAGTGCCACATGCTGTTATTGGCTGTTGTGTGCTGGTAGTGGCTTATGATTTTGTCACCATGATTCTCCCCCTCCCCCAACACTGCATTTCATATGTGCTGTCACTTTCTGTTCAGTGGGTGGCACGTGCTGAACTGGATGTTGTGTGCTGATAAGATTTCTGATTTTGTCACTATGATTTGAGTCCCGCCCCCCCCCCCTCCGCATTTCCCATGGGCTGTGCCTTTGTGTTCTGCCACATGCTGGTACTGGCTGTTGTGTACTGGTAATGTTTTATGATTTTGCCACCATGATTCAAGTTTTTTTCCATGCATTTCCCACGGGCTTTGGTGTGCCTTACTCTTCTGTGAGTGCCACACTGTGAGTCTGGTTGGGTGCACTGTTGCTGCTTTTAATGATCCTCTTCCAAACTCTGCATGCCCTCCCTCTCTCACCCTTGCTTGTAAAATGGGTTAGGTTTGGTTGTGGTTTCAGGGTATGTTTGGTTAAACTTTAATACAAACACTTTGAGTCCAAGATCTGCATGCAGTGTGTATTTTTTATTCATTGTTATTCCACAGCAGTGTCAAAATTCTGGTTGGCCGCACCCACCACCCCACCGGCCTTAGAACCCACCAGCCACCACTGGACACGTTGCAGGCCCTGCATTGGAACCTATGGTACCAATGCCGGACCTGCAACATGTACTCTTCATAAGTGGCCTGTAAAAATATATATAGGTGGAAACATGTACTTTTCATAAGTAGCCTGGAAAAATATACCTAAGGTGGCAACCCTAACGAGGGTCCTAGTGTACGGCTCTGGATTGCAAAGGAAGGAGTAGAGGAAAGGGTTAAGGATTTCCTAGCTGCTACATTCAAGCAAGAGATGGATACTGATAGGCATGTTAACTGCTGCTGCTACCTGGAGGTCAAGGTGCAGCAAAGGGTCCAGAAGCACTCCAAGGCTGTGAACCTGAGCAACCAGAGGGGGCCAGACCCCTTCAGTAACAGGAGTCCCCTTCAAGTCACATGATCGGCCAGTCATCATCACTTCAGTCTTATCTGGATTCATCTTCAATTAGCTCAACCTCATCCAGTCCCCAACTGCAGCCAGGCATTGGGTTAGCACCAAGACTGCAGGACCTGGGTCAGATGAAAAAAAGAGGCAGACGTGGGTATCATCCACATACTTATGGCATCCTTTCCAAACCTCTGAGGGTGTCTTTAGACATAACGCTGCTCAGTGTTCTGTAACACGGTGTTTAGACATACCGTCAAGACAGTGTTCACCCCAAACACTAATTAAACTGTCAAGAACTGGCAGTTGTTCACCTCCAGTGTTTGGGGTGAACACTGTGTTTACGGTATGTCTAAACACTGTGACGGTAGGACACTGTGTTACAGAACACTGAACAGCGTTATGTCTAAAGACACTCTGAATGATCTTGTCCACTGACCTCAGATACACATTGAATGAGCGAGGAGACAAGATGGAACCCTGCGGGACACCACAAGGGAAGTCCCAAGGGGATGACAAGCAGTCCCCCATCATTAGAAATAAACAGAACCACTCAAGAGCAGTCGTATGCACCCCTGCTAGGTCACACAATTGTATCAACAAAACCCCATGATCAGTGTAACAGAATAGCTGCTTAGAGCCAAAGAAACTCCAGTAGAGCTAAACTAAGTTAAACCTGCAAGCAAGCTGTCAGTTAACTGCTGCAGCCTTAATTGAGGGCAGCAGGGTGTGAAACTCTGCAACTAACTAATTAAGCATCTAGCCCACACTGAGGTGTAGAAGGCTGAGGAGAGGCTTGTGGTTGCTCCAGACAATCCTAGTAAGGGGAGGTGATCACAAGTAGGCACCTTTCCAGTTGAATGGGGGAACTGTAACAGGAATGTTGTTGGCTTGGCTGAAAAGCCAGTTAGACAACCCTGCTGGTAAAGGCTAGAGGGAGTAATCCTCTACCCCCAAGGACAAGGGGAGTAAGCCAAGAGAACTGATGTGCCAGGCCATTATGCCAGGATACTTGTGAAGGAGACATACCTGGAATAACCTCTATCCCCATGAACAAGGCTATGCAGACAGCTTGGGAGACCAAGGTGAAACCCTTCTGTTTTTAAGTGGCTCATAGGAGAGCTAGAACTGTGCGTCTACTTGCAAGGCTCAAAGAACTACGACTATGTATTAGCGGAGTCAGAAAGCACCCAGTGCCCGGGACATAGACTAAAAAGACTTGGACGGCCTAGGAGGCCATATAAAGGACTATATTTAGGGTTGCCATACCTCACCTTTAAACCAGGATGCTTATGAAAAATGCATGGTGCGGGGTTACATTGGAAGCAATGCAGTCCTGCACCACTTATTTTTCAAAAGCATCCTGGATTAAAGGGGAGGTATGGCAACCCTAACTGTATTGAACACAGAGGGGAAGAACTTTAAGTTTGTTACATTTATGTTTGGGGACCCACTTATTGGAAGAAGCCCCATAAACCTGGTGAAATGGGCCCAGTTATTAAGGAGAGAAGTGGCGGCTGGGAGGGTGTTTAAAGCCTGGTCTGGGAGCTAGACCCTGAGACAGATAAATTAATACTTTTGATTATTAAGTGGCTGACAGCCCCGTCAAGGGCTTTTCTTAAAAGTGTCAATAGGCACCAGTTTTGATACCCCTATCAGGTGAATGCTGTGGCCCCTACAGGGGCTATTTGATGTGAACCAGGGTTGAGCTGATTCCCTAACTATTTCCTCCTGAGCTGGAGAGCTGACCCAACCACAATAAAATATATGGCAGGTCATCAAAAGGTCTAAAAAGAGCAACAGAACACAATTCCAATTGTCAATCTCCAGGCATAGATTATTGACCAAGGCCACAAGCAACTCCTCTGTGTTATATCCTGTGTCCCCCTGCCCATGCAGGAAGGGGGCACAGGGTCAGCAAACTCACCGAGTAGACTGAATGTGCCGGTGGACTTGAAGTGGAGCCTGCTCGCTGCCTGCTGCTGCTGCTGCTGCTGCTGCTGCTGCTGCTGCTACCACTGCCACCACCACCACC
This sequence comes from Sphenodon punctatus, assembly GCA_003113815.1. Taxonomy (NCBI): domain Eukaryota; kingdom Metazoa; phylum Chordata; class Lepidosauria; order Sphenodontia; family Sphenodontidae; genus Sphenodon; species Sphenodon punctatus. The sequence goes on from QEPC01007812.1 coordinate 307,883, forward strand.
AGTAAGGTCCCTCAGCACAGTGACCATGGTGAGGTGCCCCAGCGCTTCACACCTCCCAGCAGCTAATGTTCTCTGTGAGCATGCTGGACTAGGTTTTCCAGCATGCTCACCAAAAAAAATGGTGGCCAGATATCCCAGTCTGCAGATGAGAAGTGAGCATCGCTGGGGTGCCTCACCATGATTGCAGCACTTTGGGGACCTCACTGACAGTGCTGGTGGTAGCAGGTGGCAAGCCAACTCCACTTTGACTAGGGATGGGCAAACAGAACGCCGTTCGGATGTTCGGTCGTTCAGTTCGAAACCCGAGTTCGAGTTCAGCTGTTCAGTTCAGTGGAGTTCGGTTCGTTCAAACTCGTCCGAACATTAAAAAATAGTGCTATCGGTACCGAAACTGAATTTTTTTTGGTATTGGTATTTTTGGCCCTGAAACCACCCCTGGTGTCCACCCCTGGTGCCAGGAAGTCTGGTCCTCAGCTGCCCGCCCTTCCAGTCATGATTTCTTATCCAAAGTCACATTTTTTCCATCCCTGAACTCATCCGAACTCATCCAAACTTTTCCGAACTGTTCAGAAGTTCAAGCCTTCCGTTCAAAGGTTTGGTTCGGTCATCCGAACAGGCTGAGTTCGGGCCGAACTCCGAACTTCCAAACCGCATTAGCCTATCCCTAACTTTGACTCCACTGGTGCATCCAGTCATCTTGCTATTTCTGCCCTGCACATGTGCAGAATGGCTGCCCCTTTTGGAAAAGCTTGTGTATGTGCAGATTGGTCTGGTGGTGATTTTCCACATGTACAGGTGTTTGTTTTTTAGCAAAAATTTCACGAGAATCTCAAAATGTTAGTGAGATCCTGGCAAGATCTTGCTAATGTTTCTCTATTCTCACAAGATTCTCATGAGAATCAAAGGGTGATTTCAGACATTACGAGATCACGCTCAACCACAGTGAACCACAGTCAATACCGCGGCGGGGCCAAAGCGGCCTGAATGTCTGTTCGGCAGCTGCTAGATGTTCAGCACATTCAATATCCACATGGGGTCAAAATCAACCACGCTTCCGGAGTTCTGGCCCGGACCATCTCCGAAAGCGTGGTGAAAGAGATTCCCAACAGGGAACAAAAAAAGTAATGTCTGAACGGCAACCACTGGCTGGAACCAAAGACAATGATTCCCAGCTGGGGAAAAGCACGCAGCGTCGCTGTCAGGCAACCAGCAACAACACAGACCAGGGAGGGAGATTTAAAGGGCACACGACAGCAGCCGGAACAAGCTGCCCCGGCACCTTCCGGGTGCTTTGACCACGGCCCGGCCCGGGATTGGCGTAATGTCTGTTGCGCTGCCCTGGGACGTGGTCCAGTGGTCCGATTCCCTGCCGTGGTCCCGGTCCCATCATGTCTGTTCGGGGCTTTCCTTGACCACGGGGGGCGGTTAATCTGTCCACCCCTGCCAGGAATCCACTGTGGTGAATCGGGAATCATTTTGGGTAATGTCTGAAATCACCCAAAATGATTCTCATTTCAGCCCTAGTCAGCATATCATTCTACGAAGTGACAGGCCATCAACAGAGTAGCTGTCCAGGTCAGTGGGTAAATCCCCCAGAGAGTTCTGGAAACCAATGGTAATTATTAGTCTCTGGGACGGGACAAGCTAACTGTTCCTACCATACTGAGAAGGGCATAGGAGGGCAGGAATCTGGGCCTTCATGGGGGCATTAGTGAACCATCTTTAGGAATGAGGGCTAGGAGAACCTGATGGAAGAGGTAAATTTTCAGGAATGGTTTGAAGGTTGAAAGGGAGAGAGGAGAATGAATTAGTTCAGGGAGGGAATTCCAGGAATAGGGGCATCATAAACTGAAAGGTGAATATGCTTCGGGGAGCAGGAGAATCAAGGGTAGGTGAAGGTGGTGGGAGAGAAGGAGTGAAGTATCTGGGTAAGAACATAGTGAGAAACAAGAACATAAGAACATAAGAAGTGTCATACTGGGTCAGACCAATGGTCCATCGAGCCCAGCATCCTGCCTCCAACAGTGGCCAGTCATGGGGGCCTGGGAGAAGCACCCAAAAGGTCACCATGCTATCCACTCCCTGTGGGTCATCCCTAGGCTCCCGACAGTAAAGAGTTTTGTTCCCCAATCCTATCTGGCTAATAGCTGCTAATGGAACTATCTTCCAGAAACTTGTCCAAACCTCTTTTAAACTCAGCTATACTGCTGGCCTTGACCACCTCCCCTGGCAGTAAATTCCACAACCTAATTGTACGCTGAGTGAAAAAATACTTTCTTTTGTCTGTTTTTACTCTTCCACCTGTGAGTTTGTGTCCCCTAGTTTTAATACTAGTTGAGAGGGTAAATAACTGTTCCCTGTTTACAAGTTCCACACCACTCATGATTTTATAGACCTCTATCATATCTCCTCTCAGCCGTCTCTTTTCCAAGCTGAAGAGCCCCAACCTATCAAGCCTCTCCTCATACGGGTGCTGTTCCATACCCTGGATCATTTTTGTTGCCCTTCTCTGTACCTTTTCTAGTTCCGCTATGTCTTTTTTGAGATGGGGCGACCAGAACTGCACACAATATTCAAGGTGCGGTCGCACCATTGATTTGTATAGAGGCATTATGACATCCTCAGTTTTATTCTCTATTCCCTTGCGAATAATTCCTAACATTCTATTTGCTTTTTTGACCGCTGCGGCACACTGGGCTGAGGATTTCAGTGTATTATCCACAATCACTCCCAGATCCTTTTCCTGAGTGGTAACTCCTAGCTTAGTACCCAGCATTGTGTACTCATAATTTGGATTATTTTTCCCAATGTGCATCACTTTGCACTTGTCCACATTAAATCTCATCTGCCATTTAGATGCCCAGGCACCCAGTCTTGTAAGATCTTGCTGCAGCTCCTCACAGTCTGCTCGTGTTCTGACTACTCTGAATAACTTGGTGTCATCTGCAAATTTGATCACCTCACTCTTAACACCCTTTTCCAGATCATTAATGAATACATTGAATTAATGGATTACCACAGAAGATATGTGGGAAGCAAGGCCATGAAGAGCCTTGAAGGAGCTTGTGTTGAATGCAAAAGTGGAGAGGAAGGAAAGGAAGTGTTGAACATGATCAAAGCAGCCGGTGATGTGAATGACTTTGGCAACAGAATGGCAAATAGAAGTGACATGGTTAAGGTGAGAGTGGGAGAGATAGGAGGTGAGAAGGAGGTTGCAGTAGTCAAGGTGAGAGATAACTAGAGCATGGACTATGATTTTGGCAGTGGAAGAAGTAGGGAAGGGCTAGATTTTAGTATTATCATGCTATGAAAGGTGACAGGCCTTAACAACAGACTGGATATGACGCAAAGAAGAGAGAGAAGTCAAAGATGAACCACATGCTAGGTGCCTGAGGGAGAGGCTGGATGGTGACTGACCCCCTTAATGGAAATTGATAGGGAAGAGGGAAAGGAATGTCTTTTGTTGGGGTGAGGGTGGGGTGGGGGGTAAGAGTTTAATCTTATTTTGAAGCTTTTGAAAACTAAATAAATAAATGAAACAAGTAAATAACCCATTGACTAAGTCCAAGGGAAATATGCAATCACAGCAACAGGACTCCAGGGGAAGGTGCAGGGCAGGTACTCCAGCTCACTTTGCTCCAGTAGTTTATTGTGTTTTTAAGGAGTCTGACATATATATATATATATATATATATATATATATTAAATCTCACTCCAGTTTAAAACAAGAGTGATGCCGTTGAAGCAATTTTAGTTAGCGTACAATGAATGGAAAGTCTTTGGCAGTAAGATCAGATTTAAAGCTCCAGTGACTGCATGTGCCAAGCACAAGATCTCTCAGTGCAGTACTCTGAACTGCTCTAGTTCAGTGAGAGTAAAATCCCAGGGATATTTTAGTGTCCCAATAAACTGTCTCATGAGTCTGCAATAGCAGGGCAATCTTTTTAAAAAGAAGAAAAGAAACACAGACACTAGTCTAGTCAACCTGGGAGGCTTCAGGCCACCTTTCCAAGCGTGAGCCAGCTACTGTGTGTGGTATGATGACAATCACTGAGAGGCTGTCAGTCTTTTTGATGTAATCCTGAACGATGCTTCTCCTACAAGAGCTGTATGTCTCCAAACCAGTCAGTAAAATGTGAGCTTGAGAGGCTAAAATTCAGTGGATAGATGCCAATGGGGATCTTAATCATTCATGTGAACAAATTCTTATAGGTTGGAGGCAGATTTGGGGAATGCAGCATGAAGAACTCTTGGCTGTTAGCAAGCACTGAAAGTGAACTCATCTGCCCAGACAAGTTTGGAAGTTGCTGATGCAACAAAATAGAATGCAGTCAGATCTTTAGGAATAAGGAACAAATGCCCCGAGAGAAAGGCTCGGGCATTGTAGCTCTGCGAAAGATGAGGCTGCTTTCGGCTCAGCATAAACAAGGAGGAGGATGCAGGGCTATGGTGAAAGGGGAGGGAGTGTTTTTTAATTCTCTTTAAAGCTGATGCTGGGTTGTATTCTCTTGGAACTCATTCTAATAATAATTAACTGATACATTTGAAGTTACATAAAGTGGAAAAATATCATGCTATTTCAAAGAGCACTCTAGATTGCATTTGCTCAAATATATCCACTCAGTCATGATTTATTTGGAAGACCAATTGGTGAAAAAATCATTTCCATTATAGCGTATCTATCATTTGAAAAATGCATTTGATTTTTTGCTTTCTTATAGGGATGGGCAAACGCGGTTCGGAAGTTCAGAGTTTGGACAGAACTCGACCAGTTCGGTCGACCGAACCGAACTTCCGAACCAAACTCGATTTTCAAACTGCACCGAACTGAATTTCCAAACTCGGCTCTGTTCGCCCATCCCTAAAAGATAATATTCCATTTAGTTCAATGGGGTTACCTCCAAGCGGTGACTATGCTCTGGGTCAAAGCATCGCTACTCTGCCATCAAGAGGGCTCCCTTTTTTCCTTAGTACTGAGGAGCAGGTTGGGAGATCCCTGGCTACGCCAGATAAAGCAAGAAGTTGCCCTGTTGGTAGCTACCAGGTCTTTGATAAAGAGACGCATCCAGGACCAAACGATCCAATTGGAGGGGGCTCTTCTGTCTGCTCAAAAGATAGCCCCCGCATATATCCCCCCCAATCCCCAGTGCTCTGATCCTTATTATCTTTTCGTTTGGGAGGAGGTTAAAGAACGCATAGCATACTTTAGATTGAGGACCAATACGTTCCCTTCGGCAATCATGGAGGGGCGATATAAGCAAACCCCATGGGCCATGCGCCTATGCCCATTATGCCACCTGAAGGCGGTGGACACAACTGAGCACGTTTTTTTTCATTGCCCTGCTCTTACAGGCCCTAGAACTAAATTCTTAAAAGGCCCCTTTTTGGACCCCCTTTTTCAACGTAATGACACTCAGAGTTTACTCGGGCCTATTGCTTCAGTACACTCCAGAGCAGTGGCAAGATTTGGTGTGGCCGCCTGGAACATCCGCCGCCCATTCTTCCCCGTCTTAAGTGGCTTGGCTTCTGGGGGGGGCTTTTGTATAAGATCAAACGATAGTAGGAACAAATGTAAGTCAATCTGCCCAAGTCGGCTTCTGTTTACCATTCGGAGTTAGAACTTTATGTTGATGCATACTGTATGTTGTTGTTTTTATCTTTATCCTTGTATTTATTGCAATGCAATTTGTTAAAGGGCTGTGCCCTGCAAATAAACTTTTATTAAAAAAAAAAATGGGGTTAGAATTTCCGAACTTTGTTCGGAAGTTCGGAGTTCAGACTGAACCGAACTTCAGAACCTAATTTCCAAACCGAACCAAATTTCCGAACTCAGTTCTGTTTGCCCATCCCTACTTTCTAGTCTAGAAGGTGTCACAATACAATCAAATAATGTGGCCAAAAGAGGTCATAGTTACATGCATGAAGCTATATGCTTCTGCTAAAACTAGCTCATGTTTTCATTACAGTGCCATAAATGGTCACATACAGATCTGCAGGTTGTAATTGATTCTTCAATTTTTTCCAAGTACCTCAAGCAATTTGCCTAGATCTAAAATGGATCTAAGGAAACTTGTTCATTGCTCATATCCTTGCAAAGCACTAGATATAGCACACCATCTCAGTCTATTAAAACTTCAATTTAATTTTCTGATTAAAGATAGATGAACAGAACGTAAGAAATTATCAAATACTGTACAGACTGATAAATCTCTATTTAATGTAGGACACAGAGCCTCTTTTCATAGCATAGCCTTGATTTATTCCTTTACAGCTAGATTTGGTGGCTTGCAGTGATAATACTGTGAATCTTTAGAAGTTTGCTGAGAATTAAGCTTTGGTGGCATGGCCTTTTTAATAGGTGTCTGCTCATACAACAACTGCATTTATATTAAAAAGTTTAATCTATATTAAGATAAACTAATGGGAATCACTTAAAAGAATATTCCAAGTGTATTTTCTAAAATATTCTTGCTACTTGGCATGCTGCAAACTTTGGCATTGCTAAAGGATTTTTTTTTGGGGGGGGGGGTCCACCTCCCTGACATCCCCACTTCCTAGACCCTTCCATCCTTTTCAAAAGCAAGTTTGTAAAATCTAGCTTTAAAAAATGAGGTCGATCGCACACCTTCCATAGGGTTTGGGGAGATTTATGGTTTGAGTGTTTCTTTTTCTGCGGTACACCAGGAATCTTGCCAAAATAAAGAACAGAACCATTCCGTCCTTGCCCAATTTGGAGAAAGGTCCCCTCTACAGCATTGCTTTTACAATCTAGCACTTTACCATCAATGGCTGGGATTACCCATTTGTGGGAATATTTGAAAGATCAAGTCTTTATTTTTTTCAGACCACACTATTTCCCTTTTGTGTTTTGTTTGTGCTGGCTCTGTGTCAAATACAGAATAAATAATGGAACAGATTTTTAAAATCTACTAAGTTAATGGTGAAATCACACCCAGAGGGGCATTAATCATGTAAAAGGATTAGATCACAGGATGCCTCAGCAAATGATCCACAAATGTGAGGAAACAAACCTAGGTTTAACAATCAAGCTTCTTTCCTCTTGCACATTTTTGATAATGTGGGAAAGGGCACTTTCCTCTTGGAGTCTGCCAGTCTCAAAAAGAGACATACAACAGCTGCATAGTACCATGGGATTGCCAGCAGCACCAGCACCCAAGGCAAAATTAAAAGCAGGGAAGCAACATTAACAGCTGGAGAGATGTGTGAAAGATAAGGAAAAACAAGGCTCAATTGTTCTGTCCTCCAGGAAATTTTAGAAGTGAGAGAAGACACTAACGACTTGATTTTAAGGTCATCGGATCATCCAGAAGTGACTTTTCTAATTCAAGCCATTCACATAGGTTCCTTGTTTTTATGAATTATAGGGACCAATGTTAGACACTGACCTTTGAAAATCTTTGGCCATAATCTTTGTTCATAATCATTGATGAAATCACTGGTGAAGAATGGCTGCTTTTCTGCTTTCCTAACCATTTTGGAAACTTAACCATTAATTCAGATTTTTACTGGGATTTTTTTTGCCAACCCTCAGGTTCTATAATGGGAGGGAATGAAGTATCAGGTCTGCAGTGTGGGTGCGAACTAGGGATGACACTTGGGGCTTGAATTTACTCAGATTTTACAGCTTCTTGTGGTATTTAGCCTCATTTTATTGAGTCCTGAGTGGCTGAGGAATCGGCCTGCCACTCAGTATTTAACAAAATCCTTGGCTGAGGGCTGATAGAGGGCTGATGGCACCGGGGGCATGTAACAGGGCAAGCAGGGGGCAGAGAAGGGGCCAGTGAGGGGGAAGAGGCATACTTTGCGAAGGGGGTCCCAGAAAACTCACCTAAAAGACACAGGAACTGAGTGCACTGCTGTAAACTCTGCCGTTGTGTGTTTGAAAGCAGTTTGTCTGAGCATGCTCAGTCTAAAGCTCTCTGAAAGCATGCTGGGAAATTTAATCCAGCTTTTTCACTCTGTTTCTTGTAGTAATGAAAATGAAATGCACACCCCTAGCAGACAGCTATCTGAGGCAGAACATATTATTTTGATGTCTCTTTTCCATCAACCACACTCTCTACTCCAGTGAAAATAGGGTGGATGTCAAAAGAAAAGATCAAAGTGTGGAGTCCCTTTTTCTTACAAAGTTAGTGAGTCAGTACACTCACAGATCTTTTGGGGGACTCTGCTAGCATGAATGCCCCATTTTCCAAGACAAAACCGGGACAACACCCACAGAAAAATGGGAAACAAAGAAAGATTGGTAATTTTGATACCATATGTGATGTTAAAATTATTAAGATATAACAAAATTAATTCTTTTTTATATATATATCTTTAAGTAAATAAAAACAAACGTTCTTTTATCTGAGTGGAAGTTAAGAGTGCTGTGTTTCAGCTATGATATCAAAGCCGTGAAATAAATACAGAAGAACTGGAATGTTAATTCTTATGAACAAAAAAAAATATTCCTAGGAGAAGCAGTTACTTTACACCATCTGCTTTTGAAATTAAGATATTGCAACAATGGGTGATTTCAGACGTCACATGCTCCCGGGTCACCACAGTGGATTCCCAACCATGGTGAGCCAGCAAACCCCCTCCCGTAGTCCAGGACAGCCCCGAACAGATGTGACGGGAGTGGGACCACAGCAAGGAAACTGGTGGACAGACCATGACCCGGGCAGCGCAACAGACGTTACGCCAATTCTGAATCATGATTAGAACACCCAGAAGTCACTGGGTCAGGGCGGGAGGCAGCCATGGCTGACCGAGGGCGAATGAAGCCAAAAGTGCCAGAAGGCAACGCTCACACAAGGGAAACGGGAAGGGAGGGGGAGGATGGAGAAGAGCAGCTGAGGTGGCACACACAACAGGGACAGGGAAGCCAAGGACACAAACCAAAAACACACGGCCGAGTGCAAACACACCCAAACAGGAATAGAAGGAAGGGGGGAGCACACCGGGGAACACAGGGAAACAACAACACAGGACAGGGAACGGACAGACACCAAGGAAGGGACACGCACACCGGGCACCGGGCACAGCCAGGAGAAGCAGCATGGAGGGGAGAGGGGGACAGCACCCCAGGAAGGCTAACACACACAGTACCAGGGACTCGGGGGGGTGGGTGGGAGGCATGGGCCATGGGAGGAGAGGCGATTGGGCCAGGAACAGGCCGGGACATGAGGAAAAGGACCCAGAACCCCACAGACAGCACAGGCAGTACAGGCCACTCAGCAACAACACAGGCATCCCCCACAGGGGTCCCCACGGGGATAGAGCAGGGTCACAGGGGGAGGGCAACCAAACAGAGGAAGGCACAGGAGCGGTCCCAGGCAGGTCCATACGGCAAGGATCCCCCTTGCTGATGCAGAAGCATGGGTGAGGACAGATACCAGCTGGATCCTGTGGGCATCAATGCAACCCCACCCGTGGAGGAAGCCGGGAGGCACTTTCCAGGCATCCCAAGACCCATACAGTCATGGAGGTACCCAGGGGGTGGGAGGGCAGGGCAAGGCACCAGCTGTCCCAGTACCTGTGCCTTCCCACAGTCATGTGGCTGCCCACAGTTGTGTGGGGGCCTCCCCACAGCAGGTCCCACCTGTCATCAACCTGGGGCGTTCCTCAGGAGGGGATGGGTCCCTGGGGTCGGTGCCTGCGTGTGGGGCTGCCAGGGGTGAGGGTACATCGGCCCGTTCCCTGCCCTAGATCAGGGTGCTCCCATGAGCCATGGGGTGACTATGGAGACCTTCATGTGTAGTACACAGTTCAGGGCATCATAGTAGGGGGCGATCCATGCTCCATGTCCGTGCTCCATGTTGTCTTTTATGGCCTTGTACCCCCTCTTAAGCTCCTTGACCTTGGAGCGGCATTGGACCATGGTTCTGTAGTGCCCCACCACCTCCATGTCCCGCACAATCTCCGTGAACATGTGTTCATTCCTCTTGTTCACAGCGAGCTCCATCTGGTGCTCCAGGGATCCTCAGATCCTTATGAAGTCCTGGGTCTCCTTGTGCCCCCCATTGCCCCCCTCACTGGTACTGGCATCTCCCACATGTGCCCTCCTCCAGCGGTTCCTCCTCTGCATCCTCCACTTCCTGTCTGCCACTCTCCTCCGGGGGCTCCGGCTCAAGGGCCTGTTTCCGGGTCTGTGGGTCATGGGTGGGTGGGTAGTGTCCTCGGTCCTTCCGACTCATGGTCCGCCTCCCTTCCCCCTCCCACCAGGCACCCCCCCTTCCTGCCCCTCTACAGCTGTGTGGCCCCCTCACTCTCCTTACCCATTTCCAGGGTGCCTCCATCCCCTGGCTGGTTGTCCCCTCAGGGGCATCCAGCTCTGGCTGCTGATGCTGCTGCTACTCCTCCACCACCACTGCCACATCCACCCCCCCTCCTAATCTTCCCCCCTTCTACTCCTTCCTCCTGCCTCACTAGCCATCGGCTCTCATCTCCCTTCCATATTGCTCAGTCCCACCACATTCCCTTGCTGCTGTGTGCCCTTTAAATCTCCCTCCGACTGGAGCCAGCCCCGCCGGTTCTGCTGATCGCGTGGTGAATGTGATTTCCCGCCGCGATTGACCATGGCAAACATCTGAGGGGGAATTTCCAGTTCCCCAACAGACGTTACAGGACCATTCCCCACCACAGGTTATTGACTGTGGCTGAGCGTGATCTCGTAATGTCTGAAAATACCCGTTCACAGCTCTTTGGTCGCGCCGCAGAATAGTCCATGGTTCACTATGGTTGACTGTGATATCGGTACGTCTGAAATTACCTAATGAAGAAAACTACCGATGGGAAACTGAGAAATGGAATTTGAAACGTTTGTTTCTATTCAAAACTGTGGGAAATGTTTTGACCTCTTTACTGAGATACTGCACAAACTTCTAGAAAGTAGAATAACAAATTGCTGAATGGTGTTTTAGCATCTTTCTATACTTTGGTAGACTGAAATAAATGAATCATGCTAAAAATATATAAGCAATCCTGACGTCACTTACTGCCAGTGTTAGCTATTTTTGCCAATACAAGTCCCTTCTAAAAGACGCTAAATTAAAAGAAAAAAACAAACAAAAAAAGACTTTAAGACACACCAGCTCCCACTAAAAGCAAAGATATATGCATATAAGGAGGAGAATAACTATTATGGGTAAGGGGGACATAGGATAAAAATGGCCTATATGGAAAACTAAATGAAGAAAACAACTTGATTTTTCCATGCCTTACTAACCCTTCTGATAATTACATTAGGGACAATTTAGTTATGTAGCCCATATTATAATATCAATCAAAGCTTTTGCCTGCTCTTTCAAAAACTCATTAGACAGACACAGACTATAATTTAAAAAGTTAGCAATGTGTCAATTAAGTTATTAATAATTAGAGATCTGTTTAGCACTTCAGCAGAAATGTAGGCAGCAGATCTGCATAATTCAATAAAAGAAGATAGCACATTACTTTCACAGCTAATTACCCACGTAAAATTTCTGGTTAAATGTTTTTTTCCCAGACATGTGCTAACTAAGAATTTTATTTTGGGAAATATTTTGGGAATTATTTTAGGAAAGGGCATACATGTGCAGAACAGCCTGAGTGGTTGGTTTTGCATGTGTGCAGTGAATTTTTTATTTTTTTATTTTTCTAACCAAAACAGATGCTTTTTTTCTTTGTCATCCATTTTCATTACCTTTGTTATTCATTGTCATTTTCTAATTACGAAAGTGAATGGGGCATTGTTCATTTTAGTAATTTAAAAAAACGAAAACAAATTGCACCCCTAGTATGAACATAACCACTGAGGGCTAGAGCAGTAAGGATGTACATTTCATTTCTGTTTCCCTAATAACTGAACTGAAAATTCCCAATTTCGTTTTAGTTATTAGGAAAATTAAAGCCACCTCCCTCTCAAACAGTGCCTGGCCTTTCAAAGTGACAGAGAGCCTGCCCAGCCACTGCATCAGCATTTGACCCATCTCCCTTTAACTAAAATGCCTAACTGAGTCAGACCAATGGTCCATCTTAGCCCAGTATTGTCACAACCTGACACAGCAGGAGGGGTTTCAGATTTGGATCCAAATCTGGCTCTACCAGGGACTCTGGCAGAGGTCATCCCGGCATGCTACCTGAAACCCCTCCAAGTCCCTAGCAGAGGCCTCTCCCAGATGTGCTACCAGAGGTCCTGAAATAGAGATGCTGGGGATTGAACCTGGGACCTTGTACATGCAAAACATGTGCTCTTATCACTTGAGCTATGCCCGCCTTTTCACGATGGGACTTTTTGCATGGACACACACAACCCCCATCACCCACATGTGTGGGTGGGTGGGCAGTGAGAGGGTGTCCATGGGATCGCTGCAGTGGGTGGGTTACGTGCTCCCGCGCTCCACCCATGGCCCATGCATGGAGTAACAGGCGCCAATGGCAGATGATCCGTTCATGGAGGTGTGTGGGTGTCTATGGGATAAACCGCCCACCCACCGCTGCCTCCTCCACCCATCCCCCATGGACTGCAGAAGTGCTGCGGTCCATGTGAAAACAGCTTTTGAAAGGCCACTTCCACCACCACCACCACCTCACAGTTGTGAGGAACTGAAGGGGTGAAAGCCATGCCCAGCTTTTCAAAGTGATAAGTAGTTGGTCTGACTGCAGCATCAGCAGCTGGTCCCATTCCCTGTCACTTTGAAAGGCCACTTCCCCCTCTCCAATGCCTCACAGCTGTAAGGTGCTGAGAGGCAGAAGCAGCTCCTGGCTTTTCAAAGTGACAGGGTTCGACTGACACAGCAGCATTGGTCAACTCAGTTTCCTGTCACTTTGAAAGACTACTTCCCCCTCTCCAGCTCCCTATCACTTTAAAAGGCCACTGCCTCCTTTCCCTTCCATTTTCCCCTCATAGAATCACCGGTCATATTGGAATGCCAATAGAAATGAATGGAAATCAAAATTTTACATTAAAACCAATTTAAAATGAAATGAAAAAACATAACTATTTTTTTACAGGGAAACAAAATGAAAGCAATAATGAAATTGTGCCATCCTGCACACCCTTATAAAAAATCTGTGGCTTCTCTCCCCACCCTTGAGGGTACTACACACACCTGTAAGGCTTGAGTGGCCTAAGGGTAGTGTCTGAGACATGTATCCTCTATAACAGAAGTCTCCTCTACTTGGTCCTCATAAGAGTGGAAGTGGGCCATGGTGCTCATCAATGGTGTGATGGTAATGCTTGAGATGGAAAGGCAGAGAGTAATTGGATTTAATTGTAACTAACTGGATGCTCAGGGTGTTTTCAGATGTGACACTGCCACACATTCCCACACATTCCCTCCACCCCATGGTAATGCCTACATCATTTGTGTTGGCTATCTCTGGGTAGGTGGACACGCTTCCACCCCAAACCGGGGTAGCCCATACCATGCTTCCCATAGTTGGGAAATGGCGAGGAGAAGATCAGTGGTTGTAGCTACCACTAACGTGGGAAAGCGCCCCAAGGTGTGGCTAGATAGCCCCTCCCAGAAGGGGGTAGGACACGTCAAATGTCATTGCCGGGCAACAAAGCAGCATTAGGCTATTGCCCGGGAGATTTAAAGGGCCTGATCGACAATGACAGTTTCACAATGATGGAATAAGTGCAGCGAGAGGAATCCCAAGCGCAATCGACAGCACTAGTTCAGCGGCAGCAGCCCATGGCGAGGCACAGTTAGATGCTAAATATGAGGGGTGGCTGTATGGTAATGGGGAATGGGGGGGGTATTGCTCAACCTATGTCGAGGTGGTTCATGCAGACATATGCCCTCATCCCCAATAGGGAAATAGAGCTGTAGCTGGCATGGACGCCCCACCAGGCCCAACCCAGGATGCAGCCGACTGCTCTCGCACATGGGGAGACACCTGGGGCTGCCAAGAGATGCTGGCCCTCAACAGCTTATGTGGGGACGAGCAGACCCAGAAAGAACTGGTCATGTGCTATCAGAATGCTCCGGTGTTCGAGACCATAGCATGCAGGATGTCACAGGTGGGTTCCACAGAACGGAGAAACAATGCCAGAGCCAAGCAAAAGATGTCAAGCGGGGTTACAAGGGGATTGTTGATACCAACAATATCTCTGGGCACAGGGTGTGCACAGCCCCCTATCATGACCTCCTAGATAGGTTCCTCTGCATGTGGGGGTCAATAGTGGCACCACGCATCATGGGCTCCGCCGCATATGAGGATCGCACCAGGCTTGACTTCCTTCCCCCCAATCCCTCCAGAGCCCAAACTGCCATACCCGCATGCCCACCATCTTTCAAACGACAAGCCCGAACCATCAGGGATAGTGACCGCTCAACCACAGCATTCCGCCCCTCCACCTTCAGATAGCAACTCAGAGGCTTCAGAATCTGACGTTCCCCAGATGCTGGCAGGCAGTACATCTGCAGCTGAGAGGGAGCCAATGTTAACCACTGATACATGCTCCGGATCCAAGGGTAAAAATTAGGGGTGGGAATCCAGGGGGATTAAAGGGTATTGGATTTACTGGTATTGGATCTCCCGATATTGGATTTATTGGTATCAGAATATCGGATTTTTAACACTGCCAGTTTTATTGGATTTTTAACATTGTGGCCATTGACTTTAACATGGGCAATGTTAAAAATATGACAAAACCGGCAATGTTAAAAATCCGATATTCCGACACCAACAATTATCGGTAGTATTGGATTAATCTGATACTGCCCATTATCGGCATTATCGGATTAATCTGATACCAATAGTCCCTCCCCCCCTAGTAAAAACACAATGAGGCGGTTAATGGGATTGGCTGGGGGAGGGCGAGAGATGGAGTGTTGGCTCATGTTGAGGGCAATGCATCAATAGGCCGAACACCTGGAGGGGGAGGGTATGTGATGGGGAATTGAGGACCAAAGGGGCAAGCAAATGGGATCATACTCCCAATTGACCCGTTTCATGCCTTCAGGTGCCAGGGAGTATGCAGAAACCTCAGATGTGGATGAAGTAAGTGATGCTGGACTACCCATGAACACCATGACGTATCCCAACAATAGTAGGCAAAGAACAATCATAGGGAATTGAGAGGTATGGGTGTGTGGGTATTAATGGAAGGGTGCTGGGGGTTGAGAGGTGATGTGTTTGCATAATCATGCCCATGATGGAGGGTCATGCCCACACCCATGACACAAACCCACATATGCAGGGAGACAGAAACCCCGGATAGGTGATCAAGGTGGAAGCAGCTGAAGGTAGGTATGGTTACCAAGATGACCATTGAATTATGGGCCACAGTTCCCATGGAAGGGTTTGGGTTGGGGTGGTGGTGATGGCTGGACTCGTATAGATATAACCCACATTCTACCTAAGCACTAGATGTCATGCCCAGTTCGAGGGCTGTTTACACCCCCTTTCCCAAACACAAAGTAATCTGGTGACCCTCACCCCCTATCCAAACTACCCAACAGCCAGCGACAATGAACAGGTATAGTAGCTTACAGCTATGCATATGTGCAAATGTGCACTGGGGGAAGTGACCCCCTTGTTTCCATGGCACCACCACCCCCAGCCCGCACCCGCATCCCCAGACCTCTTATCTTGCCTTTGGTGTTGGCACACCTGTGTGTGGCCTGCTGCTCTGAAGACAGCCCCCAGCTGACAGGGCACTCTCTGTCTGGAGTGAACACCCAGAGCATCACAGCCAGAAGGTGTGGCCAGCAGCAGGCAATGGGTTCCAGTTGGAACACAACAGCCATTAGAATCATGCCTCTGAGGCAGTCCTGCTCCTGGCTCTTTCCCTCCCCTGTCCCCCCTTTCTGACCCTGGCTGGCCTGGCCTGGCTAGATGTGATGTGAGGTGATGTGAAGTGGGTCACACTCCCGAGTGAACACACAAAGCATCATAGCCAAGCGGTGTGGCCAGCAGCAGACAACAGGTTCCAATGGGAGCCCAGCAGCCATTAGAACCAGTAGACTGGCAGGGCACTTTGAAAGAACGCCTCCCAGGGCAGGCCCTTTGACTTCTCCTCCACTCCTCCCATCAGTGGGCAGAACCAGTCTGCAGTTTCAGTGGAGCCGCGTTTCTGCACATGGCCATGGCTGCAGAAGCCTGCTCCTGTCTGGTCAGTTTCAGGGCCCTTGGGCTCCACTTAAATTGAATATTTGTTTCTCTTTCCCTGGGCAGATTGGAGGCCTGGGGTGAGGAGGGCAGATTGGGGGAAGTTTTGTGGTTTAAGATTAAATTGTGTCCCCTGCTTGCTCCCAAGTGCACTGTGGGGGCTTGCTTCTAACCTGCTGATTCTTAAGTGAATAAAGAGAGGGTTGTGTTTTGTCCCCCCCCTTGCATGTGTTTCCCCTGTGCAGATGGGGTGAGGGGTAGGGGAAGGTTAAGATTTGTGACCCCATGTTCACTGTGGGGGACTTCCCTGCTGCTTCTAAAAGTGATTTAAAAACACAAACACACAAACAAACAGAGAGAGAGAGGTTTTGCTTTTCGTATTTCTCCTGGGCAGGTGGGGGTGAAGGGAATATATTTCCTCCTGTCCCAATGTGCGCTGGACTTAGTTTTGCTTGGTTGGCTGTTTTTCCCCTGAGCAGACTGGGGGGGTGGGATGACTTTGCCATGGATCTGCCACCCCATATCGTTGTGTGTGCCCTCATTTCTTCCCCCTTATCCTGAGTTCAGTCTTTTAGTATTTGGGGGGTAGGAACTGGATCCAGGGGCCAGATCCAGGTGCTGGAAAAGTATAAAACCTCATCATTGGTCACATTTGCCCCCTAAGCCTGAGATTACTGAGTAGATTTGAGAGGGTGAGATTTGTTTGTGGTAGCCCCATCATGGGTTGGACTTTGGGGTTGGTTGATGGCTCTAAAATTACAGGTTGGGGGAGGGGAGATTGTACGTTTGAGGTGATTTGGAAGCCAGTGTTAACTGTGTTGGAAGGAAAGAAATTACTGGAGAAGGATCATCAGCTGCTTTTCTAGATTTTACAGGTCTTGATGGATAAATCCGATAATCGAATTTTGGATGTTGGGTCTTCACTCGTTATTAAGCTATCGTTTGGTTTAAGTGTAAATTGTATTTGACAAAGTTTGACCAACAATATAACTTGTATTGTGTAGATGTTGAATGGTTGCACATGGTCTTTATGTATATTCTTTAATCATTACAATAAAGCAATACAAGTTTTTGTTTTTTTTAAAAAGAGTTTGCCTGTTTCAGTGTTGCCAACCCATGTGTCTCATGTTTGTAAGGGTTATGGATTTGGGGTCCCCCTGGGAATGTAACTCCCTGTTGGGATTTATTCCCCCTGGAATGGAAGTCATTGTATAGAGCCATCAGCCACAGCTGAGCTTGTCTGCCAGCCCCTTGTCTTACAGCAATGGTTTGGTCTGGGCGATACTGAGTACTGGGTGGGACAGCTATCAGTGTGTGTCTGAGACACAGACATTCCCATTTTTTTACAGATGGGGAACTGAGGCTATAAAATTCCATATTAACTTCAAA
Organism: Sphenodon punctatus; assembly: GCA_003113815.1. NCBI lineage: Eukaryota > Metazoa > Chordata > Lepidosauria > Sphenodontia > Sphenodontidae > Sphenodon > Sphenodon punctatus. The sequence continues at coordinate 325,379 of QEPC01007812.1, forward strand.
ATTCTACTTAGCCCCACCTACCATTGACTCCTTCCCACTACTGGCCCCACCCACTGATCCACCAGCCATGAAAGCGTTAATAATCACCCGTCCACTACCCTTCCCCCACAGAGCATCCAGCCCATGTCGAGGATGTCCTGATGCAGACTGTACCTGGAGCTGAGAGGATGAGGCAGCACCACACAAGGGCTTGCCAGCACCGTGAAGACCTGGCTTAGGATCTCCTTCAGGTAGGACAGAGGCAGGGGGAAGAGATTAGGGATGCCATCCAGCATATGGAGCTGGGGCAGGATAGCTCAATGCAGCAGCTGCCTGTTCACCAAAGGAACCTCCTATCTGAAATGAGGAAGGACCAGCGGTTGGAGAGGGGGGATTGGAACAAACACCTCCAGAGGATTGATACCCTCCTGTAGTAATTTGAGAGGATGCATCAGCAACACTTACAGTGGATGGATGATTCGCTGAACCTCAGAAGGTTTATCCTCATCCACACCGGGGCTGCTGGCACCTCGATCACCACATCTGGGCTAGAATTGGCCAGACCTTTACCACCTCATGCCATACCGCCATGTTCCTTATCTGATCCTCCTGCCAGGGAGCCTGCACCATCAGCCAGAGTCTGGAGGTCCCGTTTCCAAAACCCAGTCCATGCTCTGTGGCCTGAGACAGCCATACCCTCCACCAACCATCAGGGGAACAGCCGGTGGACCCCACCCTTAATAATCGCCGGTGATGGAAGACAACTGGATGCACCTGTCGCATCACAAGATTCTGAGGCTACTAAATCAGCAACCTCTCCATCACCACTGAGCCACAAGAGAGGGCGCCCAAAGAAATCCGAGGCAGGCAGAGGAAAGGGCAAACATACTAAGCTATACTTTAGCAAGAAAGATTTTACCTGCATCAATATGCTCGTTTTGGATGAGGGTTTTAGCTTGATTGTAACTCACTGATCCACATGCACCAGATCTTGGCTCATGGAGGACAGGTTATTTCAGGAAGTCACCCATCAGACCTTTCGCCTCCCCCTGTCCACCCGCCACTCCCCCCACCACACCCCAACCCCCTACAATGCCCAGGTGCATGGTACTGACCCTTTGACCATGATGGATGCTCTGCATCATTCATTGAGTTCATATTACAATTTGTTGGGGCTGTGGAGGCAGAGTGCATAAAGTGATTGGAAACTGGCATGCAATGAATGTCATGTTCGTGCCACTACTTGTGAGCAAGATCCATGCCCATCCTGGCTGGAGAAAGCTAGCCAGGAGACACTATAGCTGTTGTTGGCTGGGGTGGTTAGTGCCTCCCTTTGGGAGGGCAGGGTGCCTGACTGCCTAAAAGAGACTTTGGTTAGACCCCTGCACAAGAAACCATCTCTTGACGCTGATGCTCCTGCCAGTTATCGGCCAGTCTCTAACCTTCCCTTTTTAGGGAAGGTTATTGAACGGGCTGTGGCACGGCAGCTCTAGGAACATCTGGACCGCACCGGTTTCCTTGATCCCTCCCAGTCTGGGTTTCAGCCTGGGTACGGTATGGAGACGGCCTTGGTGGCCTTGGTTGATGATCTCCATCTGGCATTGGACCAGGGTCGTCAGACCTTACTGGTCCTGCTAGACCTTTCGGCTGCATTCGACACAGTAGATCACAAGGTGTTGGTGACTCACCTGCGGGACTGTGCCGGAATTGTTGGGACGGTATTGGACTGGTTTTGTTCATTCCTGGCTGGGAGAACTCACCGGGTGGTCTTCGGGGAGTGTACGTCTTTCCCCCAGGACCTCACCTGTGGAGTCCCACAGGGTGCCGTTCTGTCCCCCCTCTCGTTTAACATCTATATGCAGCCATTAGGGGAGATCTTGAGGGGGTTTCAGGGCATGCAGTGTCATCAGTATGCTGATGACACTCAGCTCTACCTCTCCTTTTCCATCGACCCAGGCCATGCAGTCTCCTTATTTTCTCAGTGCCTGTCAGCTGTGGGGACTTGGATGAGGTTAAGCCATCTGCAATTGAATCCTGACAAGATGGAGGTGATGTTGGTAGGCGAGAGCTTGGGGGACCTGGGGGTGGTTGAATCTCCTCTTGTTGGGGGGGGTTCGCCCCCCCATGGTGTCTCAAGTGCAGTGTCTGGGTGTGCTCCTCGATTCGCGGCTCAGGTTGGAATCTCAGGTTGTGGCCGTGGTGGGGAGTGCGTTTCGGTAGTTACACCTTGTCCGGCGGCTTTGATCATATCTCTCAGACTCCGACCTCGCCACTGTCATCCATGCCTTCATCACCTCGAGGCTGGATTACTGCAATGCACTGTATGTGGGGCTGCCCGAGAAGCTGGTCCGGAGGCTGCAGCTGGTGCAGAATGCCGCGGCCTGTCTCCTTACGGGGGTGGGTCACAGGGAGCACATGACACCAGTGCTCCAGGTTCTGCATTGGCTGCCTATAAAGCACCGGGCCAGGTTCAAGGTGCTGGTTTTAACCTTTAAAGCCCTTCATGGCCTGGGCCCTGCTTATCTGCGGGACCGCCTCATTCCCAATGTGCCCGTGCGACCCTTGAGATTGTCCGGGGGAGCCTTTTTGGAGGTTCCCCGGGTGAGGCGGGTGGCCACCGATGTTAGATCTTCTTCGGTGGTCGCCCCTGTGCTGTGGAATTCACTCCTAGAGGAGGCTCGGCTGGCTCCCACTGTCCTGCTGTTTTGGCGTATATGTAAGACCTGGCTGTTCCGTCAGGCTTTTGCTGAGCGGTATGGGAGGGGTGGGAATTGTGATGGGGGCTTTTCCCCACATACTGTATTTTAAATTGTTTTAAATTTTTAATATTATTTTAATGAATGTTGTTTGCCGCCCCGGGCTGCCCTGTGGGCAGGAGGGGTGGGATATAAATGTTAAATAAATAAATAAATAAATAAATGTCTGAGACCTGAACTGCAGGGATGTGCGAACGTGGTTCGGACGTTCAGTGTTCAGCCCAAACTCAGCCCGTTCAGATGGCTAAACTGAACGGCCAAACCCCCAAACAGTTCGGCCGTGTTCGGATGAGTTCGGCGAGAAAAACAGGGCTGGAAGGCCCAGGGGGTGGGTGGGTGAAGCTGAGGATGAGATTTCCTGGTGCCAGAGGTGGAGAGACTTAGACTAGCAACCAGTCTGTCCAATTATGATCCCTCTTTTCCTCAGACCACTAGCTTTGCAGTCTGCGATTGGCCACAGGCTAGGCTGCACGGAGCCAATGGGGCTTGTGGTAAGGTGGGTGCAGCAAGTAACAAAAGTCATTACCTTCCCCCCTTCCAACTGCTTCTGAGCTAGCCACTGATCCTGTCATCAGGCATTTTCAGAAGTTTTCCTCTCCCAGCAGTTTGTGTTCCTCCCAATCCATTGCTGTCCTCCTCCTATTTCACACATTTACCTCCATAGTTTCATTTATGTAGATTAGATAGGTTTATTTTTAATTTTTAATTTTTATCCCTCCCTGTATTCTTACTCCCTACCCTCCATTGAATCATTCCCTTCTCCCTGTATATATTCCATCCTTGATTTCCTTTCCTTTGTAATCTAATATTATATATTAGTAATCTAATATTAGATTAGCATATAAATTAGTAATGTAATATTAGATTACAAATTTGAATAAATAAATAAAAAAACCCAATACAAATACATAATCTTCCTGTACATTTATAATATAATATAATATAATATAATATAATATAATATAATATAATATAATATAATATAATATTAGGTTACAAATTTGAATAAATAAATAAAAAAAACCAAATACAAATACAAAATCTTCCTGTACATTCTTTGGCTGGGCGAAATGGAGAAGAAAAGCAGGAGAGGTCAGTCTGCTGCCTGTAAGGTGGGCAATGGAGCACATGGCAGAGGTGGCAGGGGCCGTGCCTGCAGAGTGGCAGCAGGCAGCAGCAGCAGCCCGAGCCCATCACAACACCCCAAACTGCATATGCCTGACTTTGGCAGTCAAGTTTCAGAGGCTCCCAGCAGTGGCACTAGGGGTGTGGTTTGGCGGCACCTCCTGCCAGCGTCCTCCACTGCCACACAGGCTACTGAAAGGCCTGCACTCCAGGAGGCTGTAGCTGTCTGCTACGGCTGCAGGAGTAGGTGCAGGTGCTTTGGGGTTGGATGTTCCTCCAGGGCCACCAATGTCCCCGACCCCCATTATTGAGGTGATCTCCAGCAGTTCAGGGCAGATGGATCCCACCCTGTCCGCTAGAGTCAGGGCCCAATCACCGGGCAATGGCATCAGGGAGAGGAGCAGCAGTAGCAGCAGCAGCAGAAGCAGATATAGGGGGCACAGTGAGAATGGCAGCGGCATGGTGGGCAGACCATCAGCCTCAGGGTCCCAGTACCCCCCTTTGCAGGACATCACTCATATTGGGGACAGTGAGGCAGACACTAGGCAGACACTAGTCCTGCGAAGGAGATGTCTGGTGCTGAGGCAATGCCTGCCCCTCCGAGAGCTGTGTCACCACCATGTTCTTCCCCTCCTAGCAGCACTGTCAGCGGTGCATCACCCGGTGCGGGCCAGAAGGCAGGAGGGGGCAAAAAATCCTCCATCTGGGCACATTTTAAGATGGTGTGAGCGGACCATTCCAGGGAGGTGCAGTGCACTTTGTGCCAGAAGGTGATGAAGTGTGGGCAGATGCTCACCAAACTTTTCACAACTGTCATGATGAGGCACCGGAAGGCATGCCACCGCACTGTGCTGCTAATCAGGCAGATGGGAGCAGTGAACGCCAGCGGTTTCCCAACTCCAGCAGCCAGTCATCCACCTCCATCAGCGGGCAAGTGTCCTGCTCAAACAGCTGCCTCTATCAGAAGGAGCAGCATTGCTGCTAGGGGGGAGCAGCAGCAGCAGTGCATCTTCGAGGAGCTGTGGTGGGGGCAGCTCCCAAGTTCATCGACAGCTGCAGGGCGTGGAGAGCGACGTGGCTTTCAACTGAAAGTCACGCGCATGTTGGGGGACATGATCGCACTGGATGGGCAGCCCTTCTTGGTGATCGGGGACATGGGGTTTAGGCTCCTGATTGGGTTCCTGGCCTGATTGGGTTCCTTGTCCAGTGTCTCCTGAGGAGGCTGGAGAGCAGCAGCAGCACGCCTATTGCCAGCAGTAGCTCGTATGTGCAGGGCACTCTGGCGAGCAGGGGCTCATACAAAGCAGGGCAGGCTGCGTGGCTGAGGGCAGTGGTGGAGGTGGTACCCAGGCAGAGTTACATAAGGTAGTACAACAGCTCCTCAGCAGTACTAGAGAGCTATCTGGAGGAGGAGCTGTGCATAGAACCCAGCAGAAATCCCTTGGGTTACTGGGCCAGCAAGACCAACGTGTGGCCTGCGCTGTCCAATGTGGCTAAGGGTCTCTTGTCCTGCCCACCAACAAGTGTCCCCATTGAGCGGGTGTTCTCCATGGCAGGGAACATTTGCTCACCACACTGCCTAAGATTGGGGGCCAAGTTGGTAGAGCAGTTGCTTCTTATAAAGGTGAACCTTCCGCTGCTGGGATTCTGTGAGCTGCCCTGGACATTGATTGATGGTGCAGTGGAACATGCCATCCCATTCCAGCAGCAGTCTTGGGATGGGGCTCCTCCTCAATCTGGGCTGCTGCTGCTGAGGTGCTGTCCTTCCCTTGCAATGTCTGGCATCTGCAATGCCTCTTTCGCTCTTTGACTAGACCATATCGACCGGTCTATCTGACTGACCTCATGATGCAGGGTGGCATTGGAAAACTGTAAGCCTGCCAGCCGGCCTCTCTGCCCGCCTGCCCAGGAAGTCAAGGTCAAGCCCTGCCTCAGCCAATCTGCCTTCTGCTCATTCCATGCTGCCTATCTGCCTGCCCGCCCAGGTTGCCAAGATCAAACCCTGCCTCAGTCTGCTTTTTGCTCATGCCACTCTGCCCGCCC